>VWZI01010650.1:12259-40109 GCA_013396835.1 Psilopogon haemacephalus
GAAAAAAAAAAAAAAAGCTCTCTAGCCCAGATGCTCGGTAGCAGCTGTAACCTTGTGAAAATTGACCTATAACATAGCCACAGGGTTCTTGATTCCAAGAAGAATCTTCTCTTTAAGAAAATTGATTTGCTTTGCAAACCTTGACCCCTTGCTATTTTTCATCCTCCATCAACCCCTGAGGCCCACTGACCTCACTGCAAGAAGTCACACATAGAAGACACCATCAAACCCCCCCCTCCAAATGAGTGGAAAGATTTCCACGTAGGGTTTCTTGGGCCAGGGTTCATTGCAACAAATCTCTCCTTGTTCTGCTGCAAGATTAAGTCAAGATGACTGACATAATTGGCCAAACAGTTTTCTAACTGGCTTCTTACTTCTGAGACGACCTCTGTTTCTCCCATTCGTCTGCTGATTACAGTTCAATAATACTGTCGAGGGGAGAGGAAAATAATTTTGTCACTTAGAAATATTGTAATGGGATAAAACCCCTGGCATGTCAGATCACTAAATCTGAAAAGATAATTGAGCTGTCAATTTAAATCTCAAGGCGGCGTCTCCACGCGAGCGGCGTTAATGAAGGCCAAGAGGCAGGTAGAGATGAGCTCAGCTGGCAGGTAGGGGTGGGCTGAGTTTTGGTGTCTGGGAGTCCAGAAGATGGGCTAGTTCTCCAGACCTTGAATCAGCCTGAGCTTTTCATGTCTGCAAGGCTAGACAGAGTGCATCTATTTTAGGAATATTCTTCCATCCAGTCCTTGAAAGTAGCCACAAGTGCGAGATTATTGAGAAGGTCATTTCAACCTCCCAGCTTCTCCGCCTACTAGAAGGTGTGGAGACATGAAAAATAAGTTTCTCGCCAACCCCTTTCCAGCTCTTTATAGTGGGTATTCCTTTCAAAGGTCACTTGCTTCTTTGGACAGCTACTCCCTTCTACGTGGAAGTTAGGGCCAGGATTTCCCTGTGGGAGCTGGTGGGGCTTTGTGAACAGGGTCACTTACCAGAATTATTGTTGTTTTGAAAGCTACCAAGTATTTGTGTAAAAAGACACTGGGGAAAAAAAAAAAACAAAAACCCAAACAACAAAACAACAGAGTGAGCCAAAAGAGAGATCCATGCAACATAAAGGCAATGGGGGAAAGAGCAGGAGCAAAGCTATCCAAATGTTGGGACATCTATACTCTTATCTTTGAATTTCACAATTAGGTAATGCTTGGTTCTTACAAAACCTCTAGATTCTCAGCAGGGATTTGGAAGCACAACTACACTTTTGAAGCTGATGTTTTCCTTCACGTTGAATACAGTGAAGGAATCATATTCCCAGATTTCCTGTTGAAGCCAAGAAACAAATCCACACCACTTCTGTGGCGGCACCCAGGAGTTAAACCTTTGATGGGCAGGCACAGAAAATGGAAATGCACACAACATACGTAAACCTGATGGCATCACAAGAAACACATTCCCAGAGTCACTCCTCCAGGAAGCAGAACAATAGCAGGCACAGACTTGGTCATTTTTTACCCTGTTTTTAATTTATAGAGGTTGATGTTTTTTTGGAGTGGCAATGGCAGGCACAGAAGTAGAAGCATTGCTGAGGTGTGCCTGAACACGCCTGCTTGCTGCAGCTTACAAAACCTTTCATGTGCCTGATTAAAAATTCTTTGAGAGCAGCACTTGTTCAGGCAGAGAGCACTGAGGTTATGGTTCACTAGGACTGAGGGATGTTGCAAGAAACAGAGCTGGAATCCTTTGGTTACCTCTGATGCTTCAGCTTGGTGGACAGCTGGAGTATGGGGCACATCCAAAAGCCATTTGGGGCATTCATAGAACCACATAATCATAGATTTGTTTTGGTTGGAAAAGACCTGTAAGGTCATTGAGCCCAACAGTCAACCACCGTGGCCACCAAACTGTCTCACGACATTTTGCCACGTGTGTGCCTGAGTGCTTCACTGAATGTGGGATAAGAGTCTGCAGCTGATCTAAAGATGGAGCTGACTCCCCAAGTTCCATCTCAGAAGGAGCTGCTCAGTGATGACATAAAGCCTCAAATTTCCCTTTACACTGACCATAGGTTGCTCAAAACTGGATGGCCTCGATGACAACACAAAAGTATTTCCTCTATCACTACCTCAGGAAGTGTCATCTGAGCTTCATGTTGAAAGCATTGCCTGCAACACAGCAAGCTTGTGGTGATCTTAAGTTGGTGGTTGGACTCCACGATCTTAGAGGTCTTTTCCAACCATGGTTCTATGGTGAGTTTGGCAGCTCAATGCATTTCCCCACTCCTACTGGGAGAGAAGCAATGCTTAGCTTTGGGCAAGGCTGTCTGAAGAAGTCGTGCAAAAGTCATAAAGAAAAGATTCTCCTCACCAGAAGGGACTCCAAAGGAATTGTTCAGAAGAAATGAAGTCTACCCCAAAAGAGCTTTTTAGGCAGAGCTTGCTTGCATTCTCTCGAGGCTGCTCTACTATTGCCAAGAAGCCATGAACATAGAATGGTGCCTGGGTAGCTAAACTGGGAAAAGACTAACTTGAGGAACAGGTGATCAGCTCCAGCTTAATTCATGCCCTCTAGAAACTTGAGTTCAGATCAAAGGTAGCAAGCAGAAATGTTCAGCTTTTGTATTAGGTAATGCTCAACCACCACCTAACCTGGCGTAATTAATAGATTAGGATCAGCAAAATATTTGAGACTCTGCAAGACATTTAAAAACCTGCATCATTTGGAAGGTTCAGAAAAATATCTGAGCTGAATCCTCTGCTCCACTGGGGTTTATTTGCCATTGGATATTAATAGCAGAAGCAGAAATTGGCTCTGGAGCTACAATTGACCAGTTTGTGGTAGCCCATAGTCACTCTACCTTCATCTCACAAAGAACTCTTGGGGTTTTTTTTAATTAGTTTTACCACATTGGCAAACTCTGATTTTTCTTTTTTTTTCTCTTACAAAAAAGCAGGTCACTCCCCCAGTAATAAATAGATAAATAAATAAATACAGTAGCAACAGCTGAAAATGAAACAGGCAGGATGGAATCCATATTAAACAAGAGCAGCTACTGAATAAATTGCCATGAGGAATTTCCTGCTACGTGACATTAGGTAATAGGGATCAGGACTTCTAGAATTATAGGGGGGGAAGAAAATGAAAGGGAAGAAGTTAAGCTGGGTAGACAGAGTCACCACATTGGGTTTTATCACACAGTGGGAAAACTGGGAAAACTGAGCAGCATGAACAGGTTTACAAGCAGCTATCAGAGATTTTCCCATCTCACAGAATAGAACCATGGAATCCTTTAGGTTGGAAAATACTCTGAAGATCGTCAGGTCCAGCCATTGACCTGACTATGCAATGAGTTCATAGATTCACAGATTCACAGAATGGTTTGGTTTGGAAGAGATCTTCAAGATCATCCAGTTCCAATGCCCTGCCATGGGAAGAGACACCTCCCATTAACCCAGGTTGCTCAAGCTCCCATCCAGCCTGGCCTTAAACACCTCCAGGAATAGGACTTCCAACACCTCCCTGGGCAACCCATTCAAGGCTCTCACCACCCTCATGGCGAAGAACTTCTTCCTAACATCCACCAACCTGATCTCAGTTCCTGTGTGCATGGAGAGGGGAGAAGCCACCACAGATGTCGTGGTGTGAGTAAGGTGAACAGTATTACAACATCACATCTGAGAAACTTGATCCTTGAGATGTAGAACAGCCAAGCTCAGCATGCTGCAGAGTGATCAGGCACAGGGAGCCCTGCAGTGGGTTGCTGCAGGCTGCCTCTCCTGCGTGGGCTGTTTCAGAGGGAGCTGCAGAGCCACTGTTTTGTAGGACACTCCACGTTTCCACGACTGCCAGAATATGACAATCAGACCATGTATCCTCTGGCTTCAGAAGATATCCCCAGACCCCGAGCAGGCAATCAGCTTGCCTTTCTGCATTTGGAGAAGGCTTGTTTTCCCTTCTGGAGGAGAGCCGTGACCTGTCATTAGCTCCTTCCCCTGAAACACATCACACTGCTGACAGTGAAATGATGTTTTCATTCTAAGAATTCTACAGGGAGCAGAGGGAGCAGCCACTTTCTCAAGGAAACAACCTAACAAGACCACAGTGATTACAACAATTGGCTGGAACACATCATAAAAATAACTGCTGTGGTTGTTCCAAAGCAAAAATAAAAATAATGAAGAAAAAAAAAGAAGAAAAGAAATCCAAGAGAGGGCATTTCAATTGCTTGGTTTAGAAACAGTTTATGTAGAGAGACATTTGAAGTGTTTTCCCTCAGTCACCAAATGAAATATTTTTGAATGCTTGATGGAAGAAAATTCTTAGAACATTTCCCAATGGAATATGTGGTAAGATCCAGATGCCATTTGTAAAAAAGATGTCCCTGACAACCCAGAGAGTTTTACTGCAGAAATAACATCCACCACATAAAACACAGGGAATCAGAGAGCTGTTTGGGTTGGAAAAGACCTCCAAGATCACCCAGTCCAACCATTGACCAAACACTGTCACAGCCATTAAACCAGGTCCCCAAGTGCCATGCCTGCACATTTCTTGAACACCTCCAGGGAGATATCCCCCACCATCTCCCTGGGAAGTCTCTTCCAATCCCTGACCACTCTTGCACAAAAGAAATTTTTCCTAATCTCCAACCTAAACATCCCCTGGTACAATTTCAGGCCATTTCCTCTTCTATCACCTGATACTAGGGAGAACCCAACCTCCACCTGGCTCCAACCTCCTTTCAGGGAGTTGTAGAGAACAATGAGGTTTCTTCTCAGCATCCTCTTCTCCAGGCTGAGCATCTCCAGTTCCCTCAGCTGCTCCTCACCAGCCCTGTTCTTCAGACCCTTCACCAGCTTCCTTGCCCTTCTCTGGACCTACTCCAGCCTCTCAATGTCCTTCTTGGAGTGAGGACCCAAAACTGAACTCAGTACTGAAGGTGTGGCCTCACCAGTGCCCGGTACAGGGAAAAGATCACTTCCCTTCTCCTGCTGGCTATGCTATTCCTGATCCAGTCCAGGATGCCGGTGACCTGCTTGGCCACCTAAGCACACTGCTGTGTGTTATATGCCATAACATTACCTTCCATTTACACCCCAAACTCCATCTCCTGAAGCATGAAAATCCAATTGGGATCAGACAAGTCCCATCAACAGCAGCCCACAGGAAGAGGAAAATGGTTCCTTTGAGCAGTGCTGGGAAAACCTGACTGGGGAACTTTGTTTTATTTGGAGCAGTTGCAAATCAGCCATGCAATGCTGGTCCTAAACACATAAAACCAAAGCTTTGTAGTCCAGTTCTGAAATTTTTAAGGGACCTATTTAAGGGAAAGTTACTTGGACTGTGAACTAAGAAGGAGCCAGAAAACGTCCAAAGAGGTTAGAGTGAATTAGCTCACTGAACGTTCTCTGTGCTACAGTGCTTTGTGCCAGCTGAAGTTCTGGGTCACAGTGTCTGGTGACTGCTGGCCACACTTCTGTTGCAGCCCAGGATCTGGTCGGCTTTCTGGGCTGCAGATGACCTTCAAGGGTTCCTTCCAACCTGATGCATTCTGTGATCTCCCAGGCAAGCTGAACCAAGAGAGCAGAGTGACCAAAGTGAGATTCTAGGGCAATATCAAGTACTGAAAACTCTGCACTGATCATGAAGGAACAAGCTGCTGCCTTGTAGTGGCAACTGTTGATTCAGTGGCTGTGAAAGTGCAAGGTGTGGAGGGGAAAAACTTCTTCATTCAAAGGGAAACCACACTTTGAGACTGGCTTTCTGCCAGCACTGTCAACAGATCTGCTCTCTCTCCTTCCATCTCTTTCTAGATCTTCTCAGTTACTTACAACATTTAAAGGTCTTCAGAAGCTTCCTTTTGCTATAGACCTCCATTGCTGCCCCTCATTCACCCACTGAAGGACCGTCTGGAAGGAAACCAGGAGCTTTGCTGTCAATGTAGAGGCTTCTCAGAGCAAGCCACTGGATGCCAGAGAAGCTTCCAGGCTATTGCAGCTCTAGTCAGGGCACAAAGACATCAGAGTCTGCACCGAGGGGGAGCCTGCTGTGAAAAATATTGACCAGCGACTTAGCCTGCAGACAGTTCTTTGGCATTGGACTGTCTGGAGGTGACTCAGAAGATCTCTTTAGCTCAGCAAGCTGGTTTCTGATTACACCAAATGCCTGGCTGCTGCCAGTGGGCCCAGGATTCTCTAAGCGGGTGCTCTCCATATGTGTCACTGCTGACCTCGCCCTGCACCCACAGCCATCTCCCTGAGGAGAATGCTTGGCAGAGTCTTTGGCTTGGATGATTTCCTCAGAAAGTGGCTTGAGGCAGAAAACCCAAACCAAAAAATAAAATCCCCTTCTGCTCTTTCAACAGAAAAAAAAACAAAAACAAAAACACAAAGGAAAAAAAGAACAGAAAAGTGAGAAGAGAAAGAGGAGAAGAGAAGGGGGAGAAGGGGGAGAAAGCAGCAGCAGCCTACACAAGAGTCATCAAAGCCCCCAGCCAGCACATGCTAATTTCAATGAATGCCCTGGAATGGGTCAATGGGAAGCTGCTGTCTGGGGTTTCCAAGCTGAACGTAGCATACCCTTCCTGGGTTTAACTGGCCTCCTGCTTTGGTGCCAGAGGAACAGCTGTAGCAGCTGCAGTTGCATTTCACCACCCAGCACAGGCACCTGCTGTGGCCAAGGAAGTGAAAACCCACAGAGATGCAATTTTCCTTTAATTCCATTAGCCTAGGTCTGGCAGGCAGCCATGGAACACAGTGCTGGTGGGGATGTGGACTCCAGGCACAGCTAGAGCCTGCCTGTGTGGTGCCTTGGATGTGTGGCAGGTCATTCTTATGAGGGATCCAAATTAGTGCTGAGAAATAATCACAATTTGTGTGGTTTTCGTTACATTCTTGTTTTGAACTTCAGACCAGCTTCAGGCACTGACCACCTGGATCACAGCAGCTATCAACACAGAATCATAGAATGCACCGGGTTGGAAGTGACCTGTGAAGTTCATCTCATCCAATCCCCTTGCAGTCAGCAGAGACATCTTTATGGACCAGCTTCATCAGGCCCAAGTCCTTGTTGTGTTGAGGGCCCCAGAGTTGAACGCAGTACTCCAGGTGAGGTTTCACCAGAGCAGAGTGGCAGGATCAGCTCATACCTGCTGAACTCTACAGGATCAAGCCTTTTGCATGCCTACCTCACGTTCTGCCCCACTACATCAGGAAAGCTGCCTCAGAAGGTGACAAATAGCTGACACTTGTGAGACTCTCACTGTACTCGTCTTGGCACAGGAAGTGCAAGTGAGGTGGACCCTGGGCACCTTCCTCTAGCAAAGCCCATACAAGTCCCTTGTTACATCACCCAGACCTGGTGCCTGGGCCAGGTGTAACAAGCAAGGCTCCTGGTATGCAGGAGCCATCACAAAGAACCTTCACAGGCACCTGACTGATTCAATTTCCAGTGACAGGATGAGTCTCAGCACTCTTTGCTCAGAGACCTGACAAGCCTGTGGGAGATAAGACAAGGAGCACTCTGCAGACTCAAGCATGCCAAACCAAGAGCAAATCAATCTCTTTCCCCCTGCTCTACCAGTAAGGGACTGGCCTCCAAAACAAACAATACACTGGGAGTCACTCCTGGGATAGGAAGTCCTCTAGTCCCTCTAGACATTATCCCACCACTCTCAGTCCCCATCCTTCCCACCAGACCCTCTCCCAAGCCTCTTGGTAAAGCAAACAAGTGATATGGGTTGTGTGGATGTGAAACCTCAGCTCCACCACACACAGCCTCCTCCTCTCCCCAGCCACAGGCTGCCCTTCCCAAAGGGGAATGAGAGTTGGAAGTGTCTTATTTGACAAGGAGACTCTTTGCTCCCACCTTATCTTCGGTAATCAGAGAATCTGGAAGTAAGAATACTCTTCTGGGGAGCTGAGCTGCAGGGCAGGTTCCATGTCCACAGGATGGTGTCATTCTCAGGGGGGAAAAAAAAACTTCCAAAAATGCTCATAAGAAAAAAAAAAAAAGGCACAAAATACAGTTCCATAAACAATGGATTTGCATCTGAATGTCCAGTTTGATCCTGGCATTGTCTTATCTACATACAGCTGCACATGAAAGCCCACTGCAGTGATGTCCAGACAAAGCATCCCATTCCAGTCCCCTCCCAACCCTGACCACGTGCCACCCGGGTCTCGGTGCCACCCCTGCTCTTCTACCAGTACCAAGCTGCTTTCCCAGACACCTCCTATTGATCAGCTCCTGTTGGCAATGCAAATTCCTTCCCCCCCCCCTGCCCCTGTGTGCAGTCAGGCATAGCCATGAGCCTGCTGCACAAAGAGGTGGAGCTGCTCTTTGCCTTGCACAACTGGAGGATTTCCTGCTGGTTTTTCCCAGTCATCTACAGACCAGGTCTGTCTGCTCTGGGACATCCCATTCATTTCAGGACTCTCTGCAGGAGGCTTCCCAGGCAGGGCTTGGCTAACTTCTAGCTTTTGTTTTACTTTATATCAGGAGACATTTGGAGTGAAAAGCAACTTCCAAGGTGCATCTAAGATGATAGGGAGGATCTCAAATCCTGGGTGAGATCCCTGACTGTGTTGCTGTTGTGTTTGCTCTGGTATCTCTTGAGCATCACCCAGAGTCAAAGCTCACTGACTTGATGCTACACAGACACACAAAGGGACACAAAAAGGCACTGAAGGCTGAGCACTAGAACAGGCAGCATAAACAAACAGAGGAGGAAGGAAAGAACCTACAAAACTGAGCAAAGGGTGGATGACTCCACTCTGTTTTCAAAAGATCTAAGTTTTGTTCTAAATTCTTCCATCACTGAAGTAAATGGGGAAACTCCTCTGGGCTTCAACAGGATTCCCTTCCAACCTAAACCATGCCATGGTCACTTCTGAGCACTTCAGAAACGTCCTTGCCTCTGTTTGAGCAAGAAACCCATGGCAACATGCAGGATCTGGACTCAGATCTACTTAGTTGTAAACCAGGACTTTAATGATAGGGTCAAGAGCACTTGTAAAATCCTTATCAGTGTGATGGTGAAGGTCATTTCTCATCCTAGAAGTTCGACTCAGAATCATAGAATCACTAAGGCTAGGATAAATCCTCCTGAGATCATCAGGTCCAACCAAACACCACCACGGCCCCAAAACCTACCGTCAGGATGGTCACTACCGCTTGCTGCCTCCAGTGCTTCGGTTCATCACCTGGAGGTGAAATGAGACCACGCAAAGTAACATCTGACACAGCTGGCGCAGAGATATGCAGTTTCTCGTCCCGCCACCAGGTGTCAGTGATGCTCCTAAGAAAAGGTCTCTGCTGCAGACTGGGAAAGTGCTGCCGAGGGAAAAGGACCTTTCCAGGTTTCCCATTTCTGGGAAACCAGGAGATGTTACACTTAATAAGCAAAAAGCTAGGAAAAAGGGAGTGAAAGAACCAGAGGTCATCATCACATTTGCTGCCGGGGGTGGGGGTTAGATGGGAAAACTGGAGTTAGGAAGAAGTCCCCCATTTCCCAGATGGGCAAACCTGAATTAGGAAGAAGTCCCCCAATCACAGCAGCTCAGCTGGCTGCCCATGGGAACACGTGAAGAGAAGCTCCTCATTTCTTTACAGCTTCAGCTGGCGGCCGTGGTTTAGCTCAGGCCATGCTAATTTTGACTGGCACAGGCCATTAGTCTCAGTACAGACAATTTGATGTGCTTGATGCGCACGTGAACCCCATGAGTCCCTTTTGCTGTTAATTCAGTGAAGCTGTGTTGAAACACCTAAAGAAAAACACCTAAACAAAACAAAGGCAAAATTCATCAAACTCTAATCCCTCCATATCTCAGATTAGGCTAAAATTTTTAGGATCAGTCAAATTTCAGTCTGGTTCCACCAGCTTTGTGTCTCAGCAGCTTACCCAAGCTGAAGCTATTTTATTTGGCTCAAATCCCAGAACACTTGAAAGTGCAGAGAATATTGATGTGGCTTTGCAGCCCCACTCTTGATGGCAGCTGCATGAAGCCTTTCTCAAAGCCAAACTTGGATAGGGCTGGGTGATAGGTTGTACTGGATGATCTTGGAGGTCTCTTCCAACCCGGCCTATTCCATTCCATTCCATTCCATTTTATTCCTTTTCATTCTGTTCCATTCTATTCCATTCTACTCCATTCAATTCTACTCCATTCCATTCTATCCTATCCTATCCTATCCTACCCTACCCTATCCTATTCTATCCCATTCCATTATATTCTAACTTCTGCCTCTTTCTGGAAAAACAAACAAAAAAACCCCAAAAAACTCTCCACCAAAACCAAACAACAACAACAAAATTAAAGCTGACTTTTCCACCTGGTTCAAACATCTCTAAAAGTTTCTCTTTGGCCACTGCACTTTCACTGTCTGAAACTTGGGGAAAAAAATTAACCTTGCTTGTTGTGTGTGCAAGAACCAGACTTTTGAGTGCCTCTCTCCATTCAGTATCGCTGCCACTTGATGGCACCAAAGCCCACGGAGAGGTCTTGGGTTGTAAAGTGAGGCTGCGGAAGAAGAGCATCGCTTCAGGGTGCTGGAGCTTGCCTCCCTTACCAGGCACTTCCAGCATCTTTCCAGCACCTGAGCACACCAGGGAGCCAGCTGAATGGCTCCACACTAGGTTCACAGCAAAGCAATCCAAGAGACATCTACCAGCACTTCTCCAGGGTTCGAGTGGTGCTGAATCAGCATTAAATTAATTCACAAAACATCTCTCTGTAGATGAGATTTCTGACCTGTCAGAATCTTCCTCATAGTTCTCTGTGTAAAGGACTAGGTTCACACTTCTCGGGTATCACCTTCCTGTGCAGAAGGCAGTTTAGTCCTGAACCTAAAACACAAGCACAGTTTAGACCTGAATCTGAAATACAGTTTAGTCCTGAACCTGAGGCACAGCACAGTTTAGACCTGAGATGTGATGATGAAGTAGACTTTCAGTATCTCCCATGCTCATCTCCTATCTGTGTGGTGGAACAGGTATGTGGAATGCCATCAGATGAGGCCTTCAGCAAGCTGGTCTAGTACAAGATGTCCCTGCCCATGGCAAGAGGGTTGGGACTAGATGATTGTGAAGGTCCTCTCCATCTCAAACCATTCTAGGATTCTATGAATCTAACACAGACATCACCCTGCCAACCTGCTTCTCCCAGAGCTTAGATCAGGCTGACACCAAACTGGTAGTCTTCAAGCTATGGGACTTGGTGGCCTTGGCTTAAACCTTCAAATCCCAGCACTTGTTGTTCCCTGTGGTCAGAGTCTCCTGGGTGGGCAGTGAGGAGAGAGGGGTGGGGGGTGTGGGGGGGAGTCTGATTGAAACTGCAGCCCTTGAAATCACCCAGCTTATCAATTCCAGTCTCCTGTAAAATCAAAAGATCAGAAATTCCTTCAAACCAGAGTGCAAAAGCTTCTGGCCAGGAACTAAAAATAGCAAACCAATTCTGCTCAGAGCAACCTGAGCATGAGAGGGGTTAACAAGGAACCCAGCTGGACATCCCAGGGGCAATAGCTGTGGTTGGGGGTCTCTGTACCTGAGCTCTAAACACAGAAGCAAGACCTTCCTGTCTCTTTTTAAGGTCCCAATACAAACTCAGACCACTGGATCACTGCTCACTATGGCACGGTGGTAAAAAAAAACAGAGCTTTCTTAAACCCTGGCCCTTGGGATTCTTCTCTTGTATCTCTGTCATAAGGGATAAGATGTAGGGTGCATGAACTGCTCCATAAAGCTTTTGTCCCTTGGTGCCAAGGTCCCTGTGCTTGCACTGTGTAGCCCAGATCCAGTGAGAATCATGCACGTCCAGAGGTCTCTGTAGCCCTCCAGAACTTCCTCCTTCACATCCAGGCTGAATCTCCCCACCTCCAGCTTTGCTCCATTCCCCCTCATCGTGTCACTACCTGAGAGCCTAAAAAGTCCTTCCACAGCTTTTTTGTAGGCTCCCTTCAGATGCTGGAAGGCCACAATGAGGTCACCTGGGAGCCTCCTCTTCTCCAGACTGAACAGCCCCAACTCTTTCAGTGTCTCCTCATAGGAGAGGTGCTGCAGCCCTCTGAGCATCTTTGTGACCTTTCTCTGGAGATGCTCCAGCATGTCCACATCCCTCTTGTAATAGGGGCTCCAAAACTGGATGCAATACTCCAGGTGGGGTCTCACCAGAGTGGAATATAAGGGGAGAATCACCTCCCTCTTCCAGCAGATAATGCAGAGCAAGAGATCCTCGGAGAAACAATGACACAGGAGCATAACAGGCAAGGTGGAGCAAGCTGTGCTGGGAAGAAATGTAGGTAATGGCCAACTCAGGGGAAAAAGAAGAAAGGTCAGCTTTTCCTCTTCTGACAGTGATAACTTCTACATGGGAGGAAAAAAGCTAATTTGGAAAAAAAATTTCCTAGAGGATTGCTCTCTGCTTCAGTGGGCTCTGAGCATAGAATGCCAGTGTGTGTCACGCTGCCTCTGCCTGCTCTGCTCCAGAAGATGCAAAGTGACCCAAGAATGGGCAATCCTGTGCAGCCCCAGACTGTGGTTGAAAAGCCAGAATACATTTTGCCTGTAACTGGCTTTTCTCTGTGCTTTGAGGGTGAACAAGGCAGGCAGCTTCAAAGGAGCATTACAAAATGACATCCCCAAATCTCTGTGTTGAGATGCTTTAGAAAAGCAGCCTGGAAAGGGCTGAGTGATCGGCAGAGGTGGTAGTTTAATAGCTGTTGGCTTGGATGGGTGAAAAACTGGCTGATAGCTGAGCCCAAAAAGTGGTAAAGAATGGAGTTAACTCCAGTTGGTGGCCAGTCACAAGTGGTGTTTCCCAGGGTGCAGCACAGGGGCCAGTTCTATTTAATACCTTTACCAGTCATCTGGACAAGGTGATTGAGGCTCCCTCAGTTTGCAGATGGCACCAAGCTGGGTGGCTGTACTGATCTGCTGGAGGGTAAGAAAGCTCTGCAGAGGAATCTGGACAGGCTCAACCAATGGTCCAAGGCCAAGAGGATGAGGTTCAACAAGGCCAAGTGCTGGGTCGTGACCATGGGTCACAAGCCCATGAATGCTCCATACTTAGGGCAGAGTGGATGGAAATTGCTCAGCAGAAAAAGACATGGAGACGCTGGCTGACAGCAGCTGAAGATGATCCACTGTGTGCCCAGGTGACCAAAAAGGCCACCAGCATTCTGGGCTGGACCAGGAATAGGTGGGCCAGCAGAATCATGGAAAGGATGGTCCCCTCATACACAGCACTGGTGAGGTCACTTCTTGAGTACTGGGCTCAGTTTTGAGACACTCACTACAAGAAGGATATCGAGGGACTGGAGCAGGCCAGGGAAGGGCAACGAAGCTGGTGAAGGTTCTGGAGAACAGGGCTGGCGAGGAGCAGCTATGGGAATTTGCATTGTTCAGCTTGGAGAAAATAAGGCTGAGGTGAGACCTCATTGCTTTCTACAAATCACTGAAAGGAGGTGGGAGTTGGTCTCTGAAAAGCATCTATCAGTTCAGTGTCTCACATGAGCAATGCCATCAGGCTTCAGCCCGGAAAACATCCCTCATGTTTCATGTTCTCACCTGCAGTGAAATCCAAGGCTGGATTTCTGGGCTCTGACTCTCATAGTGCATTTCTCCAGAAATTTGACAGGAGTCACATGTGGGGATTCTGGACTCTGTTGGGATGCCAGCTTTTATGATGGCATTTACCCCAAAGCAACTGCTAATGATTATATGTAAATTATCCTGCTGACAGCTGGCCAACAACACAACCCCCAGGCGCATGGTCCCATGCTCTGTCTGATCCTGACTGATCCCTCTTTGAGGCACTATTAACACAGACAACATTTCGCTTTCCCTTAGGAGCTGCTCGGGGGACAATTAGTTAAATCCACTGCTCTAATCATGTGGATTTGTTTGGGAGCAAGACAATCTCATAATGCAAAATGCCTATTTCACTTTGAACAAGCAGATTTATTAAGGCTTTTACGTGCACACCGTGTAGCTACCATGGGCAAAATTAAAACCCAGCTGGAGTCGAGAGAATATACAAGCAAACTAAATACTGCCAGAGCAATAACACTGCTGGCTCCCGCATCAGGCTTGCAGGCAGTGCAGTATTTTATTGTTATTCATAAGAAAATAAAGCAGGAGTAATACTTTCTGCTCCTGGCCAGGTCCTGGTGCACTTCCATAGCAAAGGCCATCCCTTCTGAGCAGCTTCTCTCTCTGCTTTGCCTTCTGTGCTGGGAAATTGTGCCAGGGGAGGTTTCGGTTGGAGATTAAGAAAAATGTCTTTGCTGCAAGAGTGGTCAGGGATTGGAAGAGGCTGCCCAGGGAGTTGGTGGAGTCACCGTCCCTGGAGGTGTTCAAGGAACCTGTGGATGGGCACTCTGGACATGGTTTAATGATGTTGGGTTGATGTTTGGACTCAATGATCATAGAATAGAATAGAATAGAATAAGAGTAGCATAGAATACGAGTAGAATAGAGTAGAATTAGATTGGAATGGAATGGAATGGAATGGAATGGAATGGAATGGAATAGAATGGAATGGAATAGAATAGAATAGAATAGAATAGAATAGAATAGAATAGAATAGAATAGAATAGAATAGAATAGAATAGAATAGAATAGAATAGAATAAGCCAGGCTGGAGGAGACCTCCAAGATCATCCTGTCCAACCTATCACCCAGCCCTAGCCAATGGCACTAAGTGCTCTATCCAAGCTTTTCTTGAACACTTCTAGAGATGGTGACTCCACCACCTCCCTAGGCAGCCCATTCCAATGCCAATCACTCTCTCTATGAAGAACTTCTTCCTAATATCCAGCTTATACCTCCCCCAGAACAACTTGAGACTGAATCCCTTTGTTCAGCTGCTGGTTGCCTGGGAGAAGAGACCAACCCCACCTGGCTACAACCTCCCTTTAGGTAGTTTTAGACAGCAATGAGGTCACCCCTGAGGGCTTTCCCAACCAAACCAGGTGTGTGATTCTGAGAAATTCCAAGGCTTTGTAAGGATGATGATTTTATGGGGTCTAGGAAGAGGATTCTAGCACAGTGCACTGATGCATAGACCAGGACTGGCCCTTCTGAGGCTGATCTTAGACCTACAAGGCTCAGTCTGTGCCAGACTGAAACCTCCAGGATGTCCAGTAATTCCAAAGACTATTTCCTGGTTTGCTCCACCCATGGCACCATTTTGCCCTTGACAAGTTCTCCTCATGGAATCTGTTACCCTGTTACAGAATCTGTTAGCAATAATAACATGGTTCATGTAATTGTGCCCTGGGATGGCTTCAGCTGGTCTGATTAATTACACAGGCATGGTATCTAATCCCCAAATTTAGAATGGTGGCTGTGTTCTAATTATATCCTCTGATGGCTTAACTCTCTCTTTATGGCCCAGCCAAAAATAGTTCATCCACATTTTAGCATTACCCTCACGTCCAAGGGGAAATCTAGCACCTACCTCTAGATCTCATAAACCAGTCCTCATTTATTCGGCCTTAAGGCTCCTGGGACATGCTGAGGAATCCATTCCCACAAGGAAGACACTACTCAGGCAATGCAGGTTGTCCAATCTTCATAGCACAGACAGGAAAGCCAGTGGTGGGAAGAGGTCTGCACATCCATGAACAGTGAGAGCATTGGATATTGCTACTTCCCTTCTGGAGACACTGAAATGGTGTGGTCTGTCCAAGCACCTTGCCCAAAAACACAGGAAAAAAAACCAATAAATCAGTGCTGGTGTTAGAAGTGAAAACTTTCTGGTTCCTGATTTACCTCCTGAATAAGAAAACTGGACCAGAGCTGTGCTGAAGGCACCAGAAGCCATATTTCCACACATATTTCCTGCCCTACTCTTCCTCGATGTTCTTCAACAAGAGCTTCATCCCTACATATCTGTAATCCTCCAAGCCACCAATGTCACAGAGCAGCAGCATATGCAGGACTTGGTTCCAGCTCTATCAGGACTGCTGGTGTGCCTCTAGATAAGGATGAGAAGGTCTTACCCAGTCCTGGGGCTGTTCTATAACTCCAGCAGTATGCACTGGTTAAATGTACAAGAGTAAGAAGCATGCCCAGAGGGGTCTGACTGCCATCTGGGTGGTGAGTTGTCAAAGACACACTGCATGGCTTTGGTGGGAGATGAGATCCGAGAGCATTTGCAAACAGCAAACACCATTTATTGAGGTCCCATTTTAGCTCTGCAGCAATTACATTAACACAGCCCAGCAAGAACAAAGTCTGCTCAACCAGGCACATCTCTGCAGAGCAGAATCATCAGGGCTAGGCTGGGCTGGGCTGCTCTGCTGAAAGCACCCTGGGCTTTGCTTGGTGTGCTGCTTGCCCTTTCAGTGTCACACCTGTCTTTAC
Organism: Psilopogon haemacephalus; assembly: GCA_013396835.1. Taxonomy (NCBI): domain Eukaryota; kingdom Metazoa; phylum Chordata; class Aves; order Piciformes; family Megalaimidae; genus Psilopogon; species Psilopogon haemacephalus. Next base: position 28,626 of record VWZI01010650.1, read on the forward strand.
CTGCTTTCTCTTGGGACCCAGGTGAAATATTTTCTGAGACAGCTTTGAAAAGGTGAGTGCCAGCTGCTGGAGAGAGATAAATACATGCCTCAGTTCTTCTGAAGGTGCACAGGATTTACAGTGTGGCAGTGGGGAGATTAGGGAGGACTGCAGCTCTCTTACCACCACCCTGGTCTGCTTGGGCTTTTCGAGCCTGGATGCATTCTCTTTGCAGCACATTCAGCAGCAGTGCAGTCCTGAGCCACTGTGTTTGCACTAGGCTAAGCAAAACTTATAAACATATTTGGAGATAGAAATTGCAACCTGTGAGGATGATTGATAGATAGATAGATAGATAGATAGATAGATAGATAGATAGATAGATAGATAGATAGATAGAACCCATGAATAAAAGGATTCCTACACATGACTGCAGAGGGAGGGTGGAATCCTCAGCTGGTGCACCCAGACCCACTTCTACCTCTCCTACAGATTTCCTTCCCCACACTGTGATTGTACCACTGTGTTCAGCACCCCAGATCCAGTGAACCATGATTCAAAGCATCAGTGTTCAAACTGCTGCATCCTACTGTTTTCTCCCCTCTTTCCAGACTCCAGATTTTACACCCAGCATCAGCTGACAGCGGGGACGTCGCTGTCTTTGGGCAACCTCCTTCTCCTAGCCTGCCAACTGCTTCGAGCTAAACAATCAATGCTGTCCTTCTCAACTTTTTTTTTTCCCCCTTTCCAATTAATTAATTTAAATTGACCATTAAGTCAGCAGAGTTTTTGATTGATATTTTCATTAACAACCCTCTCATGCAGACCTGTCCAACACCTAAGAAATGTATGATAATGTCCAATCTGCATGAAGGGGTCTGAACATCTCCCTTCACCTCTCAGTGCTGGTGAGTTATTACTCGAATTGTGCTTGCTGTTTCATTGAGTGTAATTTGAATACAGATTAGCTGCCCCAGTGTTCCAGAGCTTTGGCATTATCATTACTGGGGACAGTAATTTGACTGATGAACACACAGGTTATCACAAGGTCATCACCTTCACAGTATAGGAATGGTCCATCGTCCCAATTTTGGAGGGAAGGAGGCTAAACCTTTCAATAGCAAAATTAAGTCCTCTAAATTAACTTGTCCAATAACTTATTGAATAAATCCTTTACTAATTAAAGATCCAATAGGCATCCGTTTTGTTCTCAGATTCTCAAAGGCTTTATTAAAATCACTGGATTCATATCAATTTCACAGGGTTTTTTGGTTTTTTTTTAAGGGAGTGTGGTGTGTGTGGAGCTGTAACAGGAATTGAGATCCTTCATTCAATTAGACACAAGCGTCCAGCGTGTGCAAAATGATTCAAAGTGTTAGGTGGTGAAAAGGGAAGACGAGAGGTTTGTCTGGGGAAAGCGATTATCTGCCAGCCACACCTCCTCAAAAAAAGATTCATTAGCATTCAAAGTGAAAAATATTCTTCGAACTTAGGTAAAACCACCTGCCTTATTTGTCAGGGGGGAATAGCGTCGCAGCGAGACACGGTCACGCTCGCTCTGCTCTGGCACTTTGTCTGGTACAAAAGAGCACCCAAAAAAATGCAAGTGAAAAGACAATGCCTGGTCTGAACTAGAACACACAGGATGGTGAACAAGCAATGATTTTACAGCCCACAGGGGGATAAGTGGGATCTGCTAAAGCTTCCTCCTAAGAAACCTGAAGTGACTCTTTGGTTCCAGGTGGAAAGAGCATGGTGGCTTCAAAGCCAATCTCAGCTGATCTCCATCCAAACCATCTGCTGGTTTGTAAACACATGGAATGGGTTGGATTGGAATGCACCTTCAAGATCATCTAAGTCCAACCCCTCCGCCATGGGCACCTTCCAGTAGACCAGGTTGCTCAAGGTACCATCCAACCTGGCCTTGAACGCTTCCAGGGAGGGTGCACCCACAACCTCCTTGGACAACTTGTGCCAGTGTCTCACTGCCCTCACTTGGAAAGAATTTCTTCCTAATATCCAGTCTAAATATGCCCTCCTGTTAAAAGGTTTTGCTGAATCCATTTAAAAAATGCTGTCACTAAATCCAGGACTTGTTGAGGTGGGTGTAAAAAAGCCTCACTACAGCAGGGCTCTCTGATGGTTTTGTCACATCTCACTTTTAAAGTACCCCAATTAATCTTCCACATCACTTCATCCTGTGTTCTCACTACATATTAGTTTTGACCTTCACAGCATTTTGCCAGCATTAACTAATTAACTCTCATAATATCCCTCTGAGGGAAGCAAGTAAACACCATTATCCCTCTCTTAAACTGAGCCAGAGAGGTCCTGGGCAATAGCTTTGCCTGAGGCCATCATGTTTTCTTCCTTTGCTTGGTCTCTCAGCACCAAAGCAGAGCAATTAGATCCTGACCTTTTCTGGCTCCTAGTCTTGGGCTTGGAACCCTAAATCAGACCTTTACTGACATTGGTGACCTACTGTGGTCTATGTCTTAAAGATAAAGGGCTAAATACTCAGTAACACCTTCCATGCCAATCCTAGCCTGTCAGTTGGGTTTTTAAGGGAAGTGAGCAGCAATTCCTATCTGCTGCCACAGAAGAAGACACGAAGATCTAAAAAAAAATATATATATATATTTTTTTTTTTTTTTCTTCTCTGTGAATGAATTCAGTCTATGTAAATCAATTAGTCATCAAAACAATTTGACACTTGGAAAATTGAATCTTCAATTAGATGTTATCTTCCCAATATCCTTTATATCCTCCCTGGGTAGAGATAACACCTTTGTTATCTTGCTGAGAATCCACCTCCCCTACTTGAGCAGAAATGATCAACGGATAGTTATAAAACCCTTGATGTTTGTCCTTGGATGAGAGAGTCCCACGGAGACATGAAAACATTAGAAGCCATGGGATGAACCATCAGTTAGTAGGGCCCCAATAGGGAGATTTTACAGCCTGGTTAAAGTGAGCGATTCCAGCCTTTCTGCACCACCTGTGATTTAAAGAGATCTTTCCTTTGCAAGCTGCTTCTGAACCCTGCTCCTGGCAAGAATGGGACATAAATAAGGAGGGATTCTTTTCCAAAGAACAGTTATAGAATCATAGAATTTGTGGGCTGGAAAAGACCTCTAAGATTGTTCCGTCCAACCATCAACCCAACATCGCCATGTCCACTAAACCATGTCCCAAAGTGCCATGTCTACAGGATTCTTGAGCACCTCGGGATGGTGACTTCACCACCTCCCTGAGCAGCCTGTTCCAATCCATGACCATTCTTGCACAAAAGAAATTTTCCCTTATCTCCAACCTAAACCTGCCCTGGCACAATTTCAGGTCATTCATCTCATTCTATCACCTGATACTAGAGAGAAGAGACCTACCCCCACCTCATTCCAACCTCTTTACAGGAAATTGTAGAGAGCAATGAGGTCTCCCCTCAGCCTCTTCTTCTCTAGGCTGAACATCTCCAGCTCCCTCAGATGCTCCTCACCAGCCCTGTTCTCCAGACCCTTCACCAGCTTTGTTGCCCTTCTCTGGGCATGCTCCAGCTCCTCATTTTCCTTCCTGTCATGAGGGACTGAAAACTAAACCCAGGATTTGAGGTGTGGCCTCACCAGTGCCCAGCACACCAGCACGATCACTTCCCTACTCTTGCTCCTGTAGTTCCTTGTAGCCATCCCTTCTCCATGCTAGGCTAAGGCAGGTGTCATGCTTTTAGGAAATGAGTCACTACCAAACTGAGAAGTGGCTGAAGGGCACCTTGAAGTTTAGCTTTGGCTTGTCATCAGAACCTGGTTGTGAACCCACAGGGCAGATTCAGGGTGTGACCAGCTGTGGACAGAGGGAGAAGAGGACAGGCATTGGAGCTGAGGACAGGTGTTGCAGGAGGGTTTGACTGGAGACTTCACATCAGACTGTGCAGCAGAACCCAGAACTTCCTTGCAGGGTCTTTGAGGTAACACCAAAGAAGGGATGGGTGGTAAAAATATGCATGTCTCATCTGACTCCCAGATTTAACTTCATTTTCTATAATCATTATGATCCCTCCTCTGGAGATGGGGTTTGGTTTTTTTGGGGGGGTTGGGGTGAGAGGGGTGGTGTTTGGTATTTCACACTGTGAGTACTTCTAAATGTCCCATTATCTAGGACAGGAAAGGAGCAATGGTAAATTAACCTCCAGATCTGCCTGTCTGCTAATCCACAGTACAACTGCCGCTCCTCACTTGTAGCTCTTTGAAGCTCCCCATGCTATTTCTTGGCAAATTTTGGCAATTCAAAAGTTGCTGAGTATACAGAGATCACATTTGGACCACTCCTAGATATCAAATAAAATGCTTTGATTTATTCCAGCTTCTGATTTGACCCTCATAGTCTCCGTTTATGTCTGTTTCCTAGGGAAGAGGACAGCGATTTGGAGCTTATTGCTCTTCTGACACCCAGCCCCTGGAGCACAGAGAACATCCCATGAGATGAGATCAAGTCTAACTCTAGCAGTGACCTCCTTGTGGAGCCTAAGTAGGAAGCAAAAATCTCTCACGCTGAACATGAGCTATGTAAAAAGCCACAATTTGTGGGAAAGGTGAAGAACCTTAGAGCAGCCTTCCAATATCTGAAGGGGGCTACAAGAAAGCTGGGAAAGGACTTTTACAAGGGCTTGTAGGGATAGGATGAGAGGGAATGTATTGAACCTGGAAGAGGGGAGATTTAGAACAGAGGTGAGGAAGAAATTCTTTCCAATGAGGGTGGTGAGACACAGGAACAGGTTGCCCAGAGAGGCTGTGGATGCTCCCTCACTGGAGGGGACCAAAAGAAAAAGGCAGCTGACAACATCTGGGCTACATGGCCAAGAAGGAGATCTTTGAGATCAAGAGGAAGTTATTTCAGGCTAATTTTAGGACCGGGTGGGATATTCTAGGGCAATGGTTTGAGCTGGAAGAGGGGAGATTTAGACTGGAGGTTAGGAAGAAATTCTCAACAGTAAGGGTAGTGAGGCAGTGGAACAGATTGCCCTGGGAGGGTGTAGATTCTCCCTCCCTAGAGGTGCTCAAGGCCAGGCTGCATGAGGACTTGAGCAACCTGGGCTAGTGGAAGGTATCCCTGTCCATGGCAGGGGGGGTTGGAACTGGATGAGCTTTAAGGTCCCTTCCAACTCAAATCGTTTTATGAATCTCCTGAATCTGGGATAACTTAAAAAACCTGGGATAACTTATCCTGAATCTGGGATAACTTCAAAAGTCTGTCTGTGCATGGCCCAGCTTGAGTCAAGCAGCTGAGCCAGTAAATACAGAGGTCACCTAAGGTGCAAAGAGTCTCAGCAAAGAAGAAAGAAGTTCAACTATTCCCTGCAATATGAAAAACCTGATAGGAGGAGGAAAAAAATGTTCCTCTATGTCACACTAAAAGTCAGGTTTGCCCTAATCATAATCTTACTCGAGATGGTTTGGTTTTTTATAGTGCAAGGGACGATTCTTTATTTTAGATTAAACTCAGGTCTCAGCTCTGAACCGTGATGCAGAGCCCCTGAAAGCACAGTTGCATTTAAAGGCAGAGATTATGGCTTCTTTAACCTTCAGAAACTATATCCTATTATAAACCCATGTTAGTTACCTGGTGTAAATACACTCCAATCAACATCAGATAAATACAAGATGCATCAAGAGATTGAAGGCACCTGTTGTGTATTTAAGAGAATTATATCTTGTTTATGGTACAGTGTAAAATGCACAGCTGATTTATGTAACAGCAAGTCTATTGCAGGGGAAATCTCATTTCAATCATAAAGTGGCAGGAGTTGATTTAAGAATTCATTCTTTAATGGGGTCTGCAATGTTCGAATTTAAACTCGTTCAATTCATCAGCCCCAAAAAAAAAAAAAAAATATTCAATATGGGGCGCAGGGAACTCATTTAGGCAAACAGAGACTTTTAATATAAATTTTCCAGGAGGTTTCTCCATCGATTGGGCAGTTTAGTGCAAAATGATTTGTGCGATACATTCTTGGGGGGGATCGATGTGGGGCCCAGTCAATGGCTAATCTAAAACAATCATCCCACCCACGACACGCAGCGTGCCACTGAACTTTGACTTCACATTGAACTGCTCTCTGCAAAGGAGAAGGAAGTCTGGGGGAAATCCATCACTGCTTCAACCCTCCTCCCCCGCAGCCCCCTCGTTGCTGTTTGTTTGTAGCACAACACAGCCTGGATACCTCCTTGGGAGCTAGAGCCAGCCTTGGGGTGCTGCATGCCCCATAGACACGTGGGAAGGAATGAGTAACTTCAGCTCCTCCCTCCTCTTCACTTCTGGAGAAGAGAAGGCTTCAAGGAGACCTTATAGTAGCCTTCCAGTATCTGAAGAGGGCTCCAGGAGGGCTGGGGAGGGACTATTCACAAGCTCTTGTTATAAGAGGATGAGGAGGAATGGGTTTAAACTGACGGAAGAGAGATTGAAACTAGATGTTAGGAGGAAGTCCTTCACAGTGAGAGTGGTGAGACAGTGACACTGGTTGCCCAAGGAAGTTGTGGCTGCTCCCTTCCTGGAGGTGTTTAAGGCCAGGCTGGATGTGGCCTTGAGCGACCTGTTCTAGTGAGAGGTGTCTCTGCCTATGTATGGCAGGGGATTGGAGCTGGATGATGTTTGAGGTCCCTTCCAACCTAAATCATTTTATGATTCCATGATTCTCTTGTTGTGAGCCACTTCTCTTCCAGCAGGAGGAGGGAGGTGATGCTTCCCCTCTGCTCTGCTCCCACAAGACTCCACCTGGAGTACTGCATCCAGTTCTGGTGTCCAAGAAGGACATGGAACTGTTGAAGCGGGTACAGAGGAGGCCACAAAGATCATCAGAGGGCTGGAGCGCCTCTTCTATGGGGACAGGCTGAGAGAGTTGGGGCTGTACAGCCTGGAGAAGAGAAGGCTTTGGACAGACCTTAGAGCAGCCTTCCAGTACCTGAAGGGGTTACAGGAGAGCTGGGGAGGGACTGTTTACAAGGGCTTGTGGTGATAGGATGAGAGAGAATAGATTGAACCTGGAAGAGTGGAGATTTAGAGCGAAGGTTAGGAAGAAATTCTTCCCAGTAAGGGTGGTAAGACACTGGAAATGTTGTCCAGGGAGGTTGTGGATGCTCCCTCACTGGAGGGGACAAAAGAAAAAGGCAGCTGACAACATCTGGGCAACATGGCCAAGAGGGAGATCTTTGAGATCAAGAGGAAGTTATTTCAGGTTACTTTTAGGACCTGGTGGGATATTCTAGAACAAAGTTACTAAATAAGATCTTGCCTAAGCTACACATCAGCATTTTATGATGGAGCAGCATCTGAAACACTGCTCATGGTGTAAAAGGCAGCTCTAGCTTTTTCTCTCCAAATAGACCTCCATTTGCTAAGATGGAAGTTTCATTCCTGAATTTCATGGCCTGCTTCAGAAAACTGATGAGAGCAAGTAAGGACATACATTTGGGATCAGGCTGAAAAATTAAAGAGACCAGGTAGTGTATTTAATAGATTTCTGGTAGTCTGATACATGTGAAGCCTGGATACAGCCTTAAATTACACTGAATGCCATATAAAGAGAGGCCAAATAAGATCAGAGTTGGATGTAAGTATTGTCCATTCTGGCAAAGAGCGGCTGTACATCTGCCATCCCAACCCTGCCTCCTTCAGGGACTTGGAGATTTAATGACTGCAGTAAACTCTCTTTGTCAGCCACATGAGGCACATTGCAAGGCTAGCTGAACATTTCCACTCTGCACCCAGATAAAACACATCTGAAAACACAAAATGCCAACAGGAAAAGAAAAAAAAAACAAACTCTTGCAGCAGCAGCAATGTCCACTTTTGACTGTCCCAAGTTTGGCTGCTGTTGGGGAGCTGTTGTCAGATTCCAAGCCTGAGGGATGCATCTAAGAGCATACAAAGTGTTTATGAAGCTATAAAGGCTTCCTCATTGCAGAAAGTTTACAGTGGGAGTTCCACCAGCAAGAATTTCAGGCTGAAGCTTTAATCATATTGAACTGGAATGAAGGACTGCATCACAAGGCTCCAGACAACTCCAGACTTCCCACTGACACAAAAAGGACACAGAACTGGTAAAGACCATGACAATGATCAGAGGGCTGGAGCACCTCCCCTGTGAGGACAGGCTGAGAGAGTTGGGGTTGTTCAGTATAGGGAATAGAAGGCTCCAGGAAGACCTTAGAGCAGCCTTCCAGTAGCTGAAATGGGCTACAGGAGAGCTGGAGAGGGACTTTACACAAATGGATGTGAAGACTTCAAGCTGGGAAGATCTTGCTTTGGCAGGAGAGTTGGACTTGATGATCTCTGGAGGTCGTTTCCAACCTCTGACATGCTGTGATTCTGTGAAATTCTTCCCCATGAGGTTGGTGAGGCAGTGGAACAGGTTGCCCAAAGCAGATGTGTAGGCTCCAAGCCTCCAAATGTCCAAAGGCAGGCTGGATGGGGCATTGGGCAAGCTGCTCTGATAGCTTGATGATGGCAGGTGGTTGGAACTAGATGAACTTGAAGGTCCCTTCCAAACCTTGTTATTCTTTAGACATTTTTTTCACCCAGGTAAAGTTAACTGTTGGTTGTTTTTGGTTTTTTTTCTGAGCATTGCTGAACAATAAGAGCACTCGTTGACTCTGACAATTGTCCTCCATCATTCACCAAAAGACACTACATTTTTGAGCTTCTCTTTCCATAAGACTATCTAAAGGATCCAAACCATCTGATAAAAGGGGATCAGACATTGTGTAATATACTTCATACTTGAAGTCATGAACTGGAAGTATCCACAACCTCCTGTGCTTTGACAATCAAGAATAATCAAGGAAGTTAAATGATAAAATGAATCATCAAACTGCTCACCTTTGGAGTTCCACTTCATTTTTGCAGTGTCCCAGGGAAGATGCCATCAAACCCTTTAGCTGAGAGTTTCACCACATTCCCCTGCTCAGGCTGGAAATGCCAGTGGGAAAGGTTCACGTGCAAAGCTCACTGTAATGAAAATCAAAGAAGATATTGATTTAATTTCCAAACTATTAATCAGCTTCACAGCTGAACAAAAATATTGTATTGCTCAGCTCAAGCAAATCCTAACATCCTTGCCTCCAGCTATGAGTCCTAGAACTGATGAAGGACAAGCTGGTAATGGATGTCCTGTACCTGTGTGGGGTGGCTCAGCACGCTAAAGGAGAAGCAAAAAGAGTTTTGTAATATCCAAGGGAATGAAAAAGCAAAGAGGAATAACCCATGTAAAGGACCACAACCATCATTTCCCATGCAAACTCACTCTGCTAAGAAGGTGAAGCAGAATGAAGGATATGGCGAAAGAGAAAAGAAGAGCCCCCTTGGAGACAGTGCCTCTGGAACTTTGACTTTTTATCTCTCCTCTCTCAGAATTAGATATTGATAACCAAGAGGAATGGATGGGCAGAATCCAGAGGAAGACACCAGTTAGGAACTGGTGCAATTGATACAGACAGCTGGGTCATACAGCAGGACTAGGAGTGGGAGATAGGGAGCAGTCTGCCAGAGTAACTCCCTGGGTTTTGCAAGTCTCAAAAATGTTGTGCTGATACAAACCTCACCACACGCAACTCAGGAGAGGAGATATCAGCTTCAACTGCTCAGATTCTACAGAACCACCAGAAGAGTCATCTGGCACCCAGGGAACCAGAAAAATCTGGGTAATGTGAAAAATAAATGACAATGAGGGAAAAACAGATGAATGACACAAAGCCTGTCTGCAACATATATCACCCCTCTGAGATTAGTTTTTATTCCAAGGTCAATTATAAATGCCCCACAAAATTCAGTAGTAGTTACAAAGTTTGGCTTTTATCAGCCGTATTTTGCCATATCTGCTGATTTTTAAATTATTATTTTTTTTAATCCTTAAGCCTGAGAGGAGCAGAGAAATGGTCATAGAATCAAAGAATAGCTTTGGTTACAAAAGAACTTCAGGACATGAATTCAAACCATTCTTTAACACTATCAAGGCTGGTGCTAAACCATGGCCCTCAGCATCACAGCTCTGCCTCTTTGAAACACCTCCAGGCATGAGGATTCAGCCACCTCCCTGGGCAGCCTGTTCCAGTCTTTGAGAACCCTTTCAGGGAAGAAGTTTCTTCTAAACCTCCTCTGACACAACTTGAGGCCATTTCCTTTTGTCCCATCAATTGTTACTCCATCCTTAGCCTCCTTTTCCCCACCCACAGCTGCTTCTCCCAAGACCTGTCCTCTCCAGCCCCTTCAGCAGCCTTTTTGCCCTTTTTTTGGGATCTGCTCCAGCACCTCGATGTCTGATTTGAAAAGCACCCAGCGTTAGGGAGGAAAGCAGCAGCAATTCGAGAGCAGAGAAAGCATGCACAGTAATTCAGGACAAACAGTTCTGAAGCCCACACTATGCACTGGCTTGGTTCTGTGTGTTTATTATAAAGATGTGCAGGGCAGTGTCAGGAGGATGCAGCAGTGTTCAGTGATAGGACAAGGGGCAATGAGTGCAAGCTGGAGCAGAGGAGGTTCCACGTGAACACGAGGAAAAACTTTTTCACTGCGAGGGTAACAGAGGGTAACAGCCAGAACAGGCTGCCCAGAGAGGTTGTGGAGTCTCTGGAAACATTCAGTACCCACCTGGATGTGTTCCTGTGTGAGCTGCCCTGGGGGATCCTGCTCTGGCAGAGGGGCTGGACTGGATGATCTTTCGAGGTCCAGCCCTTACTTCTCTATAATTCTGTGGAAAGAAAAAGTAGCTGAATCCTCACTTTTACTAACAAGCAAATTCTCTTTAAACTAGTTTTGCTGACTTGCCCACCCAGTAATTACAATCCTTTAATGGCTAGAAGAGGGAATTTGAGGTGAGGACATGGGAACTGAAAGGTGGAACAGTAATTAACTGTGTTTCTACACGACATTTCCATGCTTAGCAAAGGGGAGCCATAAAATCAAGGAAGGGGCTTGAGGAAGATGGAGGCAGAGCACAGTAGATTGTGGATCTCTGCTGTTCCTCTAAATGAATGAAACCAATAAAGTTTAATAGTCCTGGTGAATGTGCCTTATCATTGACTGAAAATCAGATTTGCTATCGATTTGATTTTCAGAATATTACTCAATCAAGCACACTTAACTGCAGAAATTTCATTGTTGGGTTATACATACATACATATATATATATATATATATATCTTAAAAAACAATCAGTGCAAGCAAATCTGCCAAGCCTCCCCTCTGGCTACAAGTCTAACAACTGTTGAAGGACAAAAGATAATATATGTGAATACCACTGCCATGGTTCACTGAGTTAAAACAAACGGCCCCCATTTGACCTTTAAATTGAAGGGTTTCCCTTTATATCACTGGAGGCAAATGCAGGGACATGAGTACAACAACAACAAAAAGGGGGACCCAGATAGCTGAGCTGTGTTTGATTTGTGAGGGGGTTATTCATTTTTTTTCTTTTAAAGGGGATATTGTTGGGTTGTGCTTCTTTTTTTTTTTTTTTTT
>VWZI01010650.1:50198-55198 GCA_013396835.1 Psilopogon haemacephalus
GCATGAAAGGAAATCGTGCAAAAAGGCAGAGGTTTTTTTCATAATTTTGGGAGCTGTTTGTTGTTTCTCTTTAGATTTGTTTGGGGTTTTCCCCCCAATTTCCTTACTTCATCCTCTGAAAGGAAATTATGCAAAAGGGCTGAATTTTTTGGGGTTGTTTATTGTTTCTCTTTAGGTTGGTTTGGGGTATTTTTCCCCTCAATATTCCTTACTTGATCCTCTGATTGATCTGGTGTCTGCATGAAAGGACTGCATGTGCAGGATTTATAGGCAGAATAGCAAAAGGAAAAATGAATGTTTGCAAGGTTAGTTTCTTCAAAGTTTGGCACATTTTATGCTCCCTGTAAAGCTGGTCTTTGGGCCTCACAAATAAGCACTCACAGAATCACCAAATTAATCGGGTTGGAAAAGACCTTTGAGATCATCGGGTCCAACCTATCATCAAACATCTTCTAATTAACTAACCCATGGCACTAAGTGCCTCATCCAGTCTCCTCTTAAACACCTCCAGGGATGGGGACTCCACCACCTCCCGTGCAGCCCATTCCAATGCCAATTTCTCTTGCTGTGAAGAACTTCTTCCTAACATCCAGCCTGAACCTGCCCTGGCACAGCTTGAGGCTGTGTCCTCTTGTCCTGACAGAAGACACCAACCCCAACTGGCTACAACCTCCCTTCAGGGGGATCCCAAGACACTTGTAACGGTCTTGAGGGCATGAAAAGGAAGAGATAATACATTTTGTGTTCTGTCTTAGGGAGGCTTCATTTTTATAATTCCATTTACCAAAATCCCCCTCTGAGTACACAGCACCCACAGCTGAAGGATCACAAAGATGCTGGCAGATGGGAACCTACCTGATTCTGCATTGCCTGGCAGGCTACCATTTGCCAGAGGCAAATCAATTCACAGGAAAAGGAGGATGTTTGGGAATAAACACATTTTTATCATCATGTTGCTCTTACTCTGTGCTGCAAGGAGGTTGCGACAGGGTTCAGGGCACATCATGGATTGGGTAAAAATCTAGGGCAGATGACTTAATTCATTGCTATTAGGAGCATGTTCCCTGCTACTCCTGTATTATAAACAGAGGTCAGCCAGCTCATAGTCATTATCAAATTATTGATTGAGTGGGTTAAAGCTGGTTTTACAATTGCTTCAGAAGTCGAGCAGTGTTGTGTTTCTTCCACATCTGTACCCAACAGGAGCCCATAATTGCCCTGAATAAAGTCATACCATGTGGCAGCAGTGGCAGTGTCAAGACTCTGGCAAACCTAAATTAGCATTGTGCGAATAAACACAAATCACAGCCAGGTGGGAATTCCCTGCGCTCTGGGCTTCTGCCCATCATTTATTAAAAGGTGACTGACAAAGTTACCCTTTTAGCATCACTTCCAACAGCAGATGAAGTGCTGCTTGCAAGTGTGGGATGAGGTGAGCAGTCCCCAGGCACTGGCTGAGCAAAGTGCTGTGCAGTTTGCCCTCTGTAATGAACTGACTGCATAATGTACACAGTGGAGAATGTAAAGCTATTTAGAATCACAGAACTGTTCCAGCTGGAAAAGCCCTCCAAGATCATCAACCCAGCACCACCATGGCCATTAAACCATGTCCCAAAGTGCCATGGCCACAGGTTTCTTGAACACCTCCTGGGATGGTGACTCCACCACCTCCCTGGGCAGCCTGTTCCAATCCCTGACCACTCTTGCACCAAAGAACTTTTTTCTTAATCTCCAAGATAAACTCCCTCTGGTGGTGCTTGAGGCCATTACCTCTTATCCTGCCATTACTTACCTGAGAGAACAGTCCAACAGTAGCCTCACTACAGCCTCCCTTCAAGTTGCTGTAGAGAGCAATAGGGTCTCCCCTCAGGCTCCTCTTCTTAAGGTTAAACAACCCCAGCTCCCTCAGCCTCTCCTCATAAGACATGCTCTCCAAAATTTGATGGAAAATGCAGTTTTAGGCACCACAATATAAGAGAGATGTGGAGGTGCTGGAGCAGGTCCAGAGGAGGCCAAGGAAGCTGGGGAAGGGCCTGGAGAATAAACCTTATGAGGAGTGACTGAAGGAGCTGGAGATGGTTAGTGTGAAACAGAGAAGGCTGAGGGGAGACCTCATTTCTGTCTACAACTACCTGAAGGGACATTGTGGAGAGGCTGCTGCTGGGCTCTTCTCACAGGGAATTGGAGACAGAACAAGGGGGAACAGCCTCAAGCTGAAACTGGGGAGGTTTAGACTGGACATTTGGAAAAAGTTTTTCACTGAGTGGACAGGGACTGGAATGAGCTGCCCAGGGAGGTGATGGAGTCACCCACCCTGGATGTGTTTAAGGGTGGTTTGGATGTGGTGCTTAGGGATATGGTTTAGGGTGAATCTTGTGGAATAGAGTTCTAGGTTGGACTTGGTGATCCTGAGGGGCTTTGCTAACCTGGATATTTCTGTGATTCTGTGTGGGAAGAGCTCCCTGTAGTACAGGAAAAGGGCTGTGGGATCAAGGGAAAGAGTGCTGCTTGGGGAGGTACACATTTCTGATTTTCAAACCTGGCTCTGAGTGTGGTGCTCAAAATCCCTTGAATAAGTCCCTGGCTGACTTTTGGCTGCAGTGATGCTCCCTGCTAATCAGGGCTCCAAAGCACTGAGGATTGGCACAAAATCTTCCAGTGACAGGGACACAACACTGGCAGGAAGCAACCCCAAATCCAGCCAAAGTTACTCTGTGCACAAAAGTGTGCAACAAAAAGAGAAGAACAAAATACAAACTGGTTCTTCTGTGCTAAAGATGCATAAACTGAGTGTGTTAGAAGCCATGAAGGATGTGGTGAATCCACTAGGGAATGAGTCACAGGTACTCACGTGAGACTTCTGCCATCACATTTCTTCCTTTGCAGACTCACATATCCTCCTGGTACCACTCAAGTTGAAGCCAGTAGCTCATTCCTACAAGCTGCAGAGTGGACTTATCCTGGAGACAGCATAATGTCCCTGTAAAATATACCCCAAAATTTTCAAGACACTATATTTGATACCTTTTAGATTTGTTTTCCCCCTCTCAAAATCATAAAAGGGTAGTTTCTAAAGCCAAGAAACAGAAGTCCCCAGTTAAAAACTTGCCTAGAGAGGGTTTGATCTTCTGCAGCTAGAAAATGTGTTAAGCCACTGGCTGCTTGTGCTCTTCCCATCTCTGGAGGACCTGAAGGTGGAGTGAGTAACAACTCCCTCCCTCACCTGACCTGTCTGAAGCAGAATAATCATATTTCACATGTATATAAATGCACGCACTAGCTAAAGACTGGGCTCTAAATGGACTGCCCAGGACTGCCCAAGACTGCAAAGACAGTTCCAGCTCTGAAGGATTTGTGCTTTTCTGCCTCTTTTTTTGCTGGGAAGCTTCCTCCATCCTTGCAGTGACTCACCTCTGCCCTTGACCAGCTGTGCTTTGGAAGCATTTTGAAGCCGTTGCACCTCTGCTGACAGAAGAGGAGTGGAAATGCCCCCCAGGGGCAGGTGGACAAAGCAGAGCTCCCTGCCACGCCGCAGCAGTTAGCTGGCAATTTTCTGTGTTAATCTGCACTCCCTCAGTTATTGCTCACACTGCACTCCTCCACCAGCCACCCTTGAGCAGCTCCTGGAAAGCTCTGACAGACACAGCCCAAGACATGCCAACAGAGCACTTCCATGCTGGCTGAGCCTGTCATTTGCAATTATAGGAGCCTCCTGAAGCTGTCCTGGACAGGCACTGGTAGTTAGCCACTGTTCCTACCCAATGCACCTGATTAATCAGTATCTGGGGCTGCATCCATGTTCCTGTACCACTCCATTTCCCTGTCCATAATCTGATCCTTGGCAGCATGACAACACCCATATCTGTGGTGGCTTAAAGGGGCAATGGAAGTGGAAGGCTGATAAATAAGTGGGGTATGCAGGTACTTACACTCACCATATTAGCTCTTCCAGCTCTCCCCTCCAGAGCCCACCTCCCCTGCAGCACATCCAAAGCTCCTGCCAGCACTGCCCCTAGACACAGCTGCCTTTTCAGCCCATCGACAGTGGTGGTTTGCCCAGCAAAGGACTGCACTCTTATGTTCAAAGTTTTTTGCAAGGTTTCTGGGGTCAGAGACCCCAGAGCAGCTGAAATAGGAATCTCCACTTCAGAGAGAGGAACCAGATAGCAGGGAGAAAGACCATAGCTGTGGGCAGCATACCCTGAGCATGTCCCTGGATGGCGAGCTGTGGGTCTTGCTGTCCAGTAGACAAAAACCCTGCCTCAACGTGCCCTGGAACTCCCTTTCCCATCAGCGACTTCCGAATCTGGGCAATCCCAATGACTTACACAGAAGAGTGGGAAACCAGTGGGCAGCCAAGAGCACTAGGTTTGGAACTGGTTCCCAATTTTGACACCTTCGAGCTTTTGAGAAATTCAAGTTCAAATCCAAAACACAATTTCCCTGAGTAGCCTTCCTAAATGAGGGGTGGAACACCTACTAAACTTCAAGCACTTCAGTGTATACTTCAAAAATAAATATCACACAGAATCACAGAAACATCCAGGTTAGCAAAGCCCCTCAGGATCATAAGTCTACTCTACAAGATTCCCCTTAAACCATATCCCCAAGCACCACATCGAAACGACCCTGAAACACATCCAGGGTGGGTGACTCAACATGTCTCAGGAAAGGCTAAAAATAAAGTCAAACTCCTCCTGCTCTCCAGATGCATGAAGTGAATGTCATTAGTGCTCTTTGTTTAAGTAATGCACTGCCTGCAGAGACTACATTGTTGTTATTCTACTGCTTTTAATTCCTATTAGCTGGCACAGTGTCATTTCTTTAGAGTGTGGGCCCTGTCACGCCAGTGAGGCTGTATTGTGCCCAGGTCTCATTGATTTAATTACTCCAGCCTGAATGAATGTAGTCTAAACCTAGAACAGCTACTTAAAATGTAAATCAATTCAGTGATGCAGAAAAATACCACACTGATAACACCGCCAGGAACTTCTTGAGAA
>VWZI01010650.1:60198-143992 GCA_013396835.1 Psilopogon haemacephalus
AGGACTGGCTGCCTATAGGCAGCAACACGGAAAACTGCAATATATATCCATTCATCAGATTCATTGCAATGAATTACTCTCAAATAGGGGGAAGAAAAAAAAAAAAAAAGGAGAGAATTGTCCTGTAGGGAGAATGCTGAAAGTGCTCTGTCATTGTTAATAACCCTGTGTGCTTTTAAAAGAATAAATATTTCCACTAGGAATGGGGGCAGAATTCTATCAGAGAAATGCCTGTCTGTGTGCAGCATTAAACCAGGAAAGTTAGACTTCATGAACTGGAGAAAAGGGGGGCGGCCAGGAACACAAATCTCCTATCACCCCCTCCTCAAATCGTCCTTTTGCTTTGTTCATTAATTTTACTCTCAACAAAAGTAGCCTTTCCCAGCAAGACAGAAGGAAAAAAAAAAAAAACCAACTGGAGTTGTTTGCTTTCAGCTGGGGAGAAAACAATATTTACTGTCATAGCAGAGGGATTCTGCCGGCTGTGAACAATGAGAGCTTTGCTCCCAGGCTGACCCGGGATTTGCAGACACACTTCTATTCAATTCGGTGGGAATAGGGAGGCAATTAACTCATCAATTGCTCGTCACCAACAACGCCGAGCTGAGATAACAGCACTTATTTTTTTCCAAAAGGGAAGTTGAAGGCAGAAATTCACTTGCATTTATATTGATATTAATCTTTTTTTTTTTCCCCCTCTTAATAGAACTAGAGGCAAAAATCTATCTTGGACCGTTTTTTTCTTATCACTGCAGCCTCACTTCCTTCACAAAAGCAGCATCCTGCTCTCTTGCTCTCTAGCTCTGGCGGGTGCCTGGGCTCTGGGTGCAGGGACAGGGGATTGCTGAGCGCAGCATCTGCTTCCCAGTTTCTGATGTCTCTCTCCTCAGTGTCAGAAACTCAGAGCAAACTGAAAGCCACACCCCTTTAAACTTCTGCTGTGGAGAAGAAAAGGAAGCAAAAAGCAGGCATTTTCCCAAAATACCATGCTAATAAATGCAGAGACCTTCAGTAGATAGAGGTGTTTCAAAGCTGATGGATAGTTCAGTCACCCTATGGTCTAGGTTTCTACTCAAATATCTTCATGTACCTCAGAACCTCTTTAGCTTCATCTCCCACCAAGGTATTTACTATTATTAATAGACTTCAATAAGCATCCAGACCTCTGACTCTCCATTTTGTCTGTTACAAGGGTTTATTCCCTGATAATCCCACTTTTGCTCTTCAAGACCTGCATCGTAGTCACCTGTGACCAGTCACCTGCACAGCCTCAGTTTACCTCTCATTCATTCTCAGACTGCTCAGACATCTTAATTTCCAGTCTTTTGCCAATTTCACTGATATCTCCAGTCCAAAACTTACAAATTTCCTTCTTTATGATACTCCGATCCTCTTCCAGACTACCATCAACCACAGTCATAGGTGAAATTGTTCAACAAGATCCACAAATGATTTCTGAGTAACACAAGTAACACAAATGATTTCTGAGTGTCTATCTTCCAGGATAGCACTTTCATTCTCAGGGCTTCTCAGTTTTGTCCCATAGCTCCTCACCAACCCTCTAATTCTTCTGCTCATTCCCATCTCCTCCAGTTTAACTGATCATTACCCCATATCAAATGCATTACTGAAGTCCAGATAGATGATATCTAATACATTTCCTTTGACTAGAAAATCAGTTGCCTTATCAAAGCAAGCTATCAGGATAGTTTGGCACAATCTACCTTTGGCAGACAGCAGACAGATGGCAAAAGGCAGATGGGGAGGAAAAAAATTAACCCATACAGAGTGGTGCTCATGTGGCACATGGGCGCCACAGATATGGTTCTTCTTCCTTCTAGCAGCACAACAGCAAAGGATATCAAGGAAGGATAATCAAGGTTTGAAGAAGAATACAATAGCTTTGTGGTAAGTGGGAAGCTCAGCTCAGAGGAGGGGATTGGAATAAGGAGAAGCAATGAATCTAATGGTCACGTTTAGCAGTGTGGCTGTTGACGCCTTGAATGATGACAAATGGCAAAGGTGAGCAGGAAGCACAAATAGTGTTTGTTTTTCTCTCAGCAGGGGAGCTAAGAAAGCAAATGAAACCAAGCAAGGCAGTCTCTGCTTTGCATAATATGTAATTAAAACAGGGAATTCGTGCAGACCAGAAGCTGAGGCCTGTACAGCTTATGTAGCAGCGTGAAAGAAAAGTCCACCAAGAGCTTTCCGGCAGAAAAAAGAGTCAAGAAGTCTCTATGTGGGAGACTTGGAGACTAAGAGGGCAGCTTTCTGCAGCAAAGCAGTCTCTGGGCTGCTTATTTTCTTCTGTTGTTCTTCCCTAGAACTTCTGCTTTTAGCTTTTTGTTTTGTTGTGGTTTTTTAAATAAAATTATTATTTATTTCATGGGGATAAATTTATCTTCTAACTTACCACATGTCTAAATATTCAGAGACCCTCGAGAGCTTCCTACAGATCTTAGACCAGCTTACATTTTCATCTCAGGAACAGCTCTGTGAGCCTCAAACTATGTGATCTACCAGGGGCAATCAGTGACCACAGAACCATAGAATCTGAGAACCACAAAATCACAGAACCACAAAATCACAGAATCGCAGAGTCACAGAATCACAAAATCATAGAACCATACAACTGTTTTGGTTGAAAGAGACTTTTGAGATCAAGTCCAGCCTTCAAGATTTGCAAGCTACACCCTGCTCTGCTCTGGTTCCTCAGAAACCACTTGGTCTCAGCATACCTACATCTCATCATGGAGCAGTCCATGGAGAATTATTTCCACTATCCCAGTGAAATCTTCTCTTCCTCTTTAAATCTACATCAATCACCTGCAAAAGTTTGTTTTGTTTTTTTTTTTTCTAGCTGTGCCTCAGGGGCCAATGAGCCATGGTCACTTTACAAATGAGCACTTGAACTCATATCCCCCAATTAGTTTTATTTTACCCATTAAGGATTAATGCTCAAAAGCTCATTGGCTGGTAGAACGCAAATATTTTTGCCTTGACAGGAGTGCTTCAAACATTATTTGGAAGCCTGTTATATGAGGTCCCAAATGATTAGCAGCAGCAGTGCTCACTAAGACTAAAGACTAGCAAACAACAAAGTTAGGATGCTAAACCCAACCCAAGCTTTGCTTTCTGTTTGGGGGTTGTACACAACTAATATAGTGCAGTAATGCCAAAGCTCTACTCAGTAAAACCCTGAGCAGTTACCATTTACAGTATATCATAGTCAGATGACAGCAGGAATGGTGGGAGTTCATTACAGGGACCATGAATTGTTGGAGGTAATTTAGATTACAATTTAAAGTTTAATTTAAAAATCTATCAACAAATGTGAAAGTGCTCGGGGAACATTTTAAAATGCACTTTAATCTCACCAGCACAAATAGCTTTTCAGAGCCCTAAACATCATCACCTGGAAAAACAGTAAAACTTTACTGCATCTTTAATTAAATTACAAACACAAAGGATAATTAACTTTTTTTTTTTTTTAATTTTTATTCATGCCATTGTTTCCCTTCAGAGTCAATATCTGCAAGTTGCAGGAACAGGATGTTATGGAGAAGTTTACAGCCTGCGCGTTCCCCCCAGGATATTATTGCATCAAGCAGATGAAGTGCACTGCACACACACATAGAGACACACACAGAGAATCGACAGAGGTACTAGAGACTGGCCAAGATGTTCACCAAAGCATGTAAGAAGCTTGGTTTGAAAAAAAAAAAATAAAAGAAGAGGAATGAATCAATCAGCCAGCCAGCCGCACGGGGAAGGCAGACTCTGCTGTCCTCAGCATGTACTGCAGGGGCCCCACGGTTCACACCAGAGGACAGCTGAGAAATTAGAATCCAGCTTGCTCAAGCTGGCCCCTCACAGAAATGAAGCGTTTCACTCATGTCTTGCATTTACCTTGACATCCAAGGCTTCATCATCCCACCTTTATTTCTGGGTGTTAAGAATGCAGACAGCATGTATGGTTCCTCTCCACAGCCCAGTGGGGTTCACTTCACAAGCAACTGCAAACCCAGCCTACCTTCTTCTCAGTTACCCCAAATGCCTCTGAGATGGTTTGGTTTGATCTGGAATCTGTCTAGGTTCAAACCTGTGGTGGGTC
Organism: Psilopogon haemacephalus; assembly: GCA_013396835.1. NCBI lineage: Eukaryota > Metazoa > Chordata > Aves > Piciformes > Megalaimidae > Psilopogon > Psilopogon haemacephalus. The sequence goes on from VWZI01010650.1 coordinate 64,313, forward strand.
GGGACTCTATAAATTGGCCTTGGCAAAGCCCTCAAGAACTTGGCTCATACTGAGATTTGTACATTGGGGTTCACGTTAAAGAGTTTAATGCCAAAGCACTCAAGGATATGATTTTCTAGACAGCATTAAATTGTGGAGTGTGTGAGAGAGGCAGAGAAAAAACACAGCCAGATGCTGGTATTTGCATAGCTTGCACCCCAAGCCATGGTTTGCTCTGGTTGGTTAGAGATGTGCATAGAACAAGAACCCAGAACTACCGTAACATGACAGCAAGCTGCTGCTCAAGCTGGGAGCAAGACCTTTAGAACTCTTGACATTATTAAGGAGTCTGAGCTGAGTTCCTGGAAAAATCTGAAATCAGGCAGTTTTGTGACTTCAGCAATGATATTTGATTTTCACTGAAGCCAGCAGCAGAAGAAGAAATAAAATTATATTGTTCTCTTTCATTATCAGTGCTTTTATTCCAGGATGCACTTATGTGTCTAAAAGCACAAACTGCAACTGGGTGATATTGAGGCTAATCTGGCTGATTTACCACCATGAAGAAGTGGTCCCAACACTGCCCACTTTCACTACCTGCAGATTCTACTCTGGCCCTCCTGATGCCTTCTCACCTACTTGGCTGTATGGCATGCAGATAGAATTTGCTAAGCCAAAAGAAAAAAGTCTTTTTGTTGCATTGGTTTTCCTGCAGACTGGCAAGGAAAATTATCTCAGAAGATGCCCATACAAGTACCAAGAAGGGGTAGGATCACCTGGAGCAGGAAGAAACAAGACAGAGATTGTCCTCTTTCAGCTGCAGCGAGACATGACATCATTTCAACTGCATTGTTTGAACAGCCTCTTTGAGAGATCTCTTTTTGGGGCAAAGTGCTGGCCACAAGAGAGTTGGGGCTGTGAGCAGACACACAGCCTCTTGTTTGGTGTCTCTGGGAAAGAGGACTTCTGGGCCAGCTTTTTTTGTTGCGTGATTTCATCAAAGGCAGCGTTCCCCCTTCAGTGGAGCAAGCCAAACAGCTGCAGAGTGGTTTCAAAACAGAAGGCTCACTTAAACGGCCACACAGCTTCCTCTTCAAAGGCAGATTGCCCAAGACTCAAGCAAAATAAATGTGGACCTGTCTGCAAAATATGATGTAGACATACCTTGAGAAACAGCTGAGTCCACCACTTTTTTTTTTTTTTTTTTTTTGTGCACTTAAAATATTCTGAATTTTGGCTACTGGCTTCAGTCAGCCAAGACAGAGGCAAGAACGAACATATGTGTGCATTTACCACGGGGCTGAGCAGCTCTATTAAATCCCTGTCATGAACCTTTGCTGCCCTCTGTACATGAATGAGTTACATGCTCAAGGCGTAGAACTCCACAAGAACCTTGGTAAGAGGCACAAACACCCTTCAGAATGTGCCTGTCCTGCTCCTGACCTCACCTCTGCTGGCATTTATACACCCCAGCAACAACCTCCAAAATCAAGAATACCTAAGATTCATAGATTTATAGAATGGTTTGGGTTGGAAGGGACCTTTAAAGATCACCTGGTTCCAACCCTGTGCCATGACCAGGGACACCTTGCACTAGCCCAGCTTGCTCAAGGTCCCATGCAGCCTGTCCTTGAACACCTCCAGGGAGGGAGCATCCACAACCTCCATGCCCAACCTGTTCCAGTGTCTCACCACCCTCACTGGAAGGAATTTTTCTGTAATCTCCAGCCTAAATCTGCTCTCCTCAAGCTTCAATCCATTCCCTCTCATCCTATCACTGCAAGTCCTTATAAAAAGTTATTTCCTGGCTTTCTGGTAGGCTCCTTTCAGATGATTGGAGTCTACTGGTTTAGAGAATCCGCAGAGCCCCTACCTTACAGCCTGAGAGAGCTGCTCAGCAGTGAGAGGTCCCACAGTAAGGCTTGTGCCAGGAAGACTAAGCAACATGTAAATATGTAAAATGGATAGTGAAGAAGTGGTGAGAGGGAGGGAGAGGGGCTGCCATCCTCTGGCAGTAAGTGTAAGCCCCTTATTCTGCCAGCAGAAATAAAGAAGTGAACAGGGGAATAAAAGGAGCAGCGCACCAACTATAGATCATTTTAATTAAAATCTACTATCTGCTAAATATATGTACAGCTGTTGGGTTTGCTGAGCCAACCGATTCAAATGGGTTTCACAGGGGCTCAAGAGATAAGGAATTAGAAAATAAAATCAAGGAGTTCCTTGATAAGTAGCCGGAAACTGATCCCCTTTTGGGAAAGTCTGTATTTTATGTAAGTGAATATGGGAAGGGGAGGGGGGTGGGTGTGGAGAATGGAAGACAAGCCTCTTAATTCCCTTCAAATAAAATGAGCAGGCATGACACGGTGCTATCACAGAAGAGAAAGAGCTGCCTCTGTGTATTAAACGTTAGTGCTTTGCCTGCTTAATTATTGGTTAATCTAGCAATTTAGCATGCTTCATTTAATTCTAATTAGGAGAATTAATAGGCAGGGAATAAAGATTTAAATAGACTGGCACAAAACAAAACTGAGACTTGAACTGGCTGTTGGAAAATGAAGCTTTTTCTTTTTTCTTTTTCTTTTTTTTTTTTTTTTGAAGCAAATACAGTTCCTACAGCCTGGCAAGCCTCTGCCTCGGTAGTGCTGCTGCCTGAGGAGGGAGGGCCTAGGTCAAACAGATGATTTGAAGACCCCCACCTCCGTGCCCACCCCTCCACTTGGTGGTGATGACTGGAGCCATGTGGGTTTGCACCAATTCCAGGATCAGGGTGGGGTCTTGTTGCTCTCTGTGTCTCTGAATCTATTTGAATTTGAATGGTTTAGGTTGGAAGGAACCTCTAAGCTCAGCCAGTTCCAACTCCCTTGTGCCATAGGCAGGGACACCTCCCACTAGAACAGGTCACCCAGGGCCTCCTCCAACCTGGCCTTGAACACCTCCAGGGAGGGAGCAGCCACAACCTCTCTGGGCAACCTGTGCCAGTGTCTCACCACCCTCACTGGAAAGAACTTCCTCCTAATATCCCGTTTAAATCTCCCCTCTGCCAGTTTAAATCCATTACCCCTCATCCTGTCATAACAAGACCTTGTGAATAGTCTCTCCCCAACCTTCCTGTAGCCCCTTTCAGATACTGGAAGGCTACTATAATTATGGCCTCCTGGAAGCCTTCTCTTCTTCAGGCTGCAGAGTCCCAACTCTCTCAGCCTGTCCTCATAGCAGAGGTGCTCCAGCCCCACTTTGGGGTTTGGCTTCCTCCTTTACAAAAGATATATGATACGGTAGGAGATGACTGCATTATTTTGACACATTTCTCTTCACTTTTTGTCTTTTTTAAGTTGTTGTTGTGGGGTTTTTTCCTTTTTTTTTTTTTTTTGNGTTTTTTTCCTTTTTTTTTTTTTTTGAGAGCACTGCGGGGGCAGGAGATAATTTAGTGGTGGCACCATCCTGAGGAGTTCCACACCATTCCCGTTAAGCGATGCCTTAACTGGCCGAATTGTGAATTGTTTTATTTCTTCCTCAGTCTGATGCCTTCTTTATTTTCTCTCTGCCGGCGAGGCTTTGGGGGATGAAGACACACTCCTTTTCCACTTCACCAGCTGGCTGCCTTCCATTCCCGCCGCCCCCAAATGTTACAGCCTGATTTGCATGGTGTGTTTGTCTTTGCTAATCAAGCCGCGTACGCTGACAAGTCCTACGACATCGGACATGGCTGTTCCCCTAATTAAGGTGCTAATTGAATTAAATGGCTGCGGTAATGAGCAGACGAGCGGCATAAAAAGTAAAGAGTCAGATAGGCCAATTAACAAAAGAGCTGAGCATAATTATAACATTTAAAATACATGCAGCTCCGTACCAATATTGTTAATTGTTACAGGGGAATTTATGATAATTGGCTCAACAACAGGCAGGCAGGCTTAACCTGGGATGGAGCCTGTAATTAAAAGGGAAAAAAAATTGATATTCCACACAAAATGCAGAGTGGGGCTAATTAACACTTGATTTACATAAAAGATGCTTATAAAGTGAGGCAGAGTGCTGCACAAAGGCTAGGGTGAACATGGCCTCTCCTGCACAATGACTTTCAGTTGTTCTGCAGGGGCACGGAGAAAGCGCAAGTCAGAGTTCAGACTTTGTTTCAGACCTAAACATGGGTCAAGGTTGACTTTCAAACCAGGGCAAATTTTATTGTGCTTCTCTAGAAGAGTCCAAACAAACTCACAATTGGCACTTAGCAGAGTGATGCCTTGGCTGTAGCCCTCCCTGGATGCTGCTGTGCCTACAGAGGAGCACTTCCAGCAGCTTGAGCTGCCTGTCCTGGGAGAACAGCTGCCTTGGCACATGATCCACATCAGGTAACACAGTCCTGACTCTCCACCAGAGGCTCTACCAGTCCAGCCTCGGTCTGGCTGGACATCTGCACTGGGCATCTCACCCAAGTCACCAAGGCAAAGCCCTAGAAACAGTCATGGGAGGGATATGGAGCACAGAACTCTCTATGTTCCTGGTGGGATATGACTTTTTCCTATGTTGCCTGCAGACCTATGCCTTCCATTCACCTCTGTTCTTTCACCCAGGTTTCATGCATCCTTCTTCCTCTCCCTTTTCTCAGCACAACCTAAATTCAGACAACATTGTTGGCTCCTGAGGAGCCAGGACCTACGTCACCTGTGGCCTGCTTAAGGTCTTTAAGCAGCAAACCAGTGCCCATGAGAGCACATCATCCACTACTGCATTTTCAACAAGTGGATGGAAGTGTTCACCTGAAGGGAAAAGTTTAGAACTTGGAGCCATATGCATAGGCTGTGCTTTGAATACACCAGAGTGCTCAGCCATGCCTACAGGCTGGCTGCTAGACTCAGACCATTCCCTGCCTGACATGTTTGTTTTCTGGGCTAATGTGCCAAAAAAATCAGGGCCAAAACCACTCTGTGAACCCAGCACTTCTGAGGATGCCCAGTTCTTTCCTGAAATCTCACAGACATTCACTCTCAGCCTGCAGAACCTCAGTGGCTGGAGGATATTTGCATTAGAGGATGTAAAAACGGCCCAAGCTCAGCTGCGGCTGGCAGGAGAATGCAAAAGGTTTGGCCTGGTTTGTTTTTCACGAAAATACAGAAAAAAGAATACTGACAGTGCCAACTGCATGCTCCTCAGGTTTCTTGAAGGAAAAGGAGAAATTGTTTCTGTGTAAAATATGTTCTGATGCCACTGTGAGATGTCAGTGCCTCACTCATTTAAAGCAACTATTATTCTTCACAAGGGCTATGCACTCACACAAAAACGTACTTACGGCTAGATGAGAAAGAACGAGCCAGAAGCTCCTTGGATACTAAGCAGAGTTGGATAATGGTTGGACTTAATGATCTTAAAGGTCTTTTCCAACTGAAATGATCCACAAGCAAGTACACGGAGCCAGTGGGAGGCATTTCAGAAGAGCACAGAATGCAAACACAGACATAAAGGTTTCTACTTACTTCTCAGCTTGTGCTGCAGTTGCTTCTTGTTCCTCTGGCTCCTGTCTGCTTGCATTTGCTCACAGCACGGTGACAATTAGCATCTGGATGCTGCAATGTAAATAAACACATTCTAGTGCTCATCAGAATCATATTTTGCCTTCATCTGTGATGATGTGCAAGGGAGGAAAAGAGCCCAACGACATCATGGTGATCATTAAGACTCCTGTGGTTCCAGCTGTCACCACAGCAGTGTTGAGAATGCTGTCAAGGTCTGTAGTAGAAGGCTGATAGAGGGAGACTATTTCCAGAAGTGACATCAGGAGCCATCACCAGACAGCAAGGGAGGCTGAGACCCAAAGTGCAGAACTTTCAAAACACAGATTTATGGAATGGTTTGGGTTGAAAGGGACCATAAAGATCATCTAGTTCCAACACCCCTGTCATAGGCAGAGACACCTTCCACCAGAGCAGCTTGCTCAAGACCTCATCCAGCCTGGCTTTGAACACCTCCAGGATGCAGGGCAACCTATGCCAGTTCCTCACCACCTTTGCCAGAAAGAATTTCTTCCTGATCTCCAGACTGAATTTCCTCTCTTCCAGGTTCAACCCATTCCCCTTCATCCTATCACCACAAGCCTTTGTAAAAAGTCCCTGTCCACCTCTCCTGTAAGCCCCTTCAGATACTGGAAGGCTGCTCTGAGGTATCCCCAGAGCCTTCTCTTCTCCAGGCTGAATAACTCCAACTCTCTCAGCCTGTTTCCATGGTGGAGTTGCTCCAGCCCTATGATGATCTTTCTGGCCATCTCTGGACCTCCACCAACAGTTCCATGCCCTTTTTATGATGGGGGCACCAGAACTGGATGCAGCACTCCAGGTGGGGTCTATATGAGAGCAGAGTAGAGGGGCAGAATCACCTCTCTCATCCTGCTGGTCACATTCTTCTGTCACTATCAAACCATCCTTTGGGCTTGTGTTTTAAGTATACCAGAGGCCTGGATAAGTAGCTGAAAAACTCACCACAAACAAAGGAAAAGTTATGGCCATGGCCCATGCTGCAAGTGAAGGAAGAAATCCACCCTAAGAGAAGCATTTTACAATAACACACACACACACACACACCTCCCCATAACTGCAACCCGGCTCTGTAATTTATACATATTGGGAACATTTCAGCTGGCCAGAGCTGCTCTAATTATACCAGAGGAATCTGACGACGAATTTGGCATATCAGTTTTGAAAACATGCCCCAGGGTTTTCCAAGGAGCCATCATTTTGCTGGGGCAGTAATGGAATAAATACAATCTAGGTACACGCTGCGGTTCCTCAGCATAACTGCTTCTGCAGGCAGCTCCAGCACAATGCACTCTGGGCAGAGAAAACTATGGCTCATTTACAAATGTAATTTCAATTGAGGATAGTTTTCCAATCTTCTTTCATTTGAGTCTCAATTGAACTTCTTCTCCCTTTTTTTTTTTTCTTTTTTTTTTTTTTTGATGGCATGATTAGACATTGTGAGAGCTGTTGCAGATTAGTCAAGCACAGAGAGAGTAAATTGGGAAGGATGTTTTATCAGCGCACGTCACAATATATGAAAGCAGATGTGTATGCTCTGAGCTGTTCCCTCAAATTACTGTTATGGAATAATTTAGCCCTTTTGATTCTCACAGATTACTGCTTCCACTGATCATGCTGTCAAAAATCAAAGTGAGCACTTCATCCCGCTTTTATTCATGCCAGATCTATTTTGCTTTCATAATGAGCAGATATTACCACTGCACAAAGAGGATAAAGACATTCACAGTGATAGATAGGCGAGAGATTAAATGGGATCTTTATGACTTCTGCAGCCATCAGTTTTGACTGTGCGATAAGACGAGTTGAGTTGGGCACTGATTTGTTCTTTATTGGAGCCAATATTAGCATGAGCTTACCAGTGCACAGGCTGATAAAATCCATTTAAGGTGGACTCTCTATAGCGATTCCTGAGCCGCAGCAGCTTCTCCTGTAAAATGCATCTTCAGCAACCTCTGCAAGGGCAAAAGCAGCCATTTCAGAGGCTGCAGATTTAGAGAATGGTTTGGCTCAGAAGGGACCTTAAAGATCATCTAGTTCCAACTCCCTGCCGAGGGCAGGGACATCTTCTACAAGACAAGGTTGCTCAAGATCTCACTCAGCCTGGTCTTGAACATCTGCAGGGAGGGGCCACCCACAACCTGGTTCAGTGTCTCACCACCCACACTAATTAGAATTAATCACCACCCACACTAATTAGAATTAATTCCTAATCTCCAGCCTAAATCTGCCCTCCTCAAACTTCAATCTATTGCCCCTCATCCTATCAATACAAGCCCTTGTAAAAAGTCCCTCTCTGACTTTCTTGTAAGTCCCTTCAGGTAGTGGAAGGCTTCTCTAAGGTGTCCCCAAAACCTTCTCTTCTTCAGTCTGAATAGCCCTTATCATGTCTTATCTTCTAGGGCAAAAAATTATTTACAGTTCCATGATTTAAGGGTCGTGTTAGGATCATCAACACTCCTGAAACCACAGGTTTAAATCTCCCCTGTCAAATCACCACTTAGTTTGCTCCTGTTTCAAGGGATTTTTGGGCAACCCCTAAAAACCCCAAGCCCTACCAAGTTGACACAGTCTCAGAAGTGCCAGGTTCTCTAATTACAGCACACCAACACCAATAGGTCTTTGTTATTAGCCATCTTATGTTTACTCCTATTTTAAGTTCCATCATAAATTTAGTATTTGCACCAAATTTACTACCTTTTGGGGGTTATTTTATAGTTCATAGCCTGAGGAAATTAAAAAAAAAAAAAAAAAAAAAGGAAAAAAAGGCCTGATCTGATCTGTTATTTTAAGACCACAAGAAACCCCCAGTTTCGAGATGGCAATTGATGACTTCAATTAAGTCAACATCATTCCTCTGCACAAAGAGCACAACCCCAAACACCAGGCAGTGCTCTCCACCATGTGACCCCCCCCCCTACCCCCCGAGATTAAGACTGACAAATGACAACCTCTCCTCATTCTGCCTTGTATTACCAAGCTCCTGTAGGTAACAGTCATAAACAATTTTCTCGTATTCATCCGTGAAAAGACAACTCCCCTGTGCTCCTAAACGACCAGGGATAGATGACTCTGCCTCCAGCCCTGCCAACAGTGCTGACCAGAGCCAGGTTGTCTTCACAGATTGTGGTGGCAGCTGCATTGCAATTATGTGGTAGTGCAGAAGAACCCATCAAGATTAAAAAAACCAAAACCAAAAAACACCAACAACTATCAAATGGGTCACTGCACCTTGCTGTGCACGTCTTAATGTTCCTTAGCACATAAAATCCATCTTTTCTTAGACAATCAGGGAGTGAATTAAAAGAGCTCTTTAAAGGACTCTTGTACAGGGCATGTCTATGGCAATCAAATTTATATCAGCGGAGAAGTTCTTGCTTAACTTGGCCTTCCTTCTACTCATCTGAAAGAACACAAACAGAGCCAAGATATGTAGTCTACCAATTCTTTAAATATTCATAGATGGTATAAAAGCTTCAACTGACAGTACCTCTTACAGACTCAGATTGCATCAGTTTGGAAGGGATCCTCAAAGGTTGTCTTGCCCAAGTGCCCTGCAATGAGCAGGGACATCTCCAACTAGATCAGCTTGCTCAGGGGCCCTTTGAGAGGGAAATGAAGAAGGATTCTCCACTATTTTTACAGTAGGAAGGCAGAGAAATGGGGCAAAGTTATGGTTCTGTCGGGCAGGACAATCTGATCTGCATCTTAGTGCTTTCAGTTTCACAGATCACAGAATGCCAGGTTGGAAGGGACTCCAAGGATCATCTGGTCCAACCTTTCTACGGGACAGTGTAGTTGAAATGATTAGGCCCAGCACCCTGTCAAGCTGAGTGTTAAAACTGATCAGTGCGGGGGAATCCACTGTCTCGAACCACCTATAAAATCAGCATCACTCTAGACCTTGATGTCAGCAGGGTGTTATTAGTACCAGTAAGATGCCAACCATTGTAATCTATAATTCTGGCCTTTCTGTGAAGACACATGTGGGAGGCCTCTGTTCACAACTGCTCTGGGATGGGATTCTTCACACAAACCCACACCTGCACACACCTTCTGGCCTCAGCAAACTGTTTGGGATACAAATAGTTTGGAGTATAAACACCAGGAGAGATACAAACCTGTGAGTGATAACTTTACGTACACTTGGGCATCTTTCTTCCAGACAAAGTATTTTATCATTTCTCTTCCTCAGCTTCCCACCCTGTAAAAATGAAGATAATCATAAATGTCTCATTGGCATGGAGACAAATTAACCAGTCTCCAAGAAATGCCACAAGAGCTTTGTATGGTTTGTGTTACAGCAGCACAAAATATGGATGTAAAGATGATAAAGGAGTACTGCAGCAAAGGAAGTTGGTACAACAGGAGGAGGATACTCAGCCCTAGCAATGCAGGTGGAGGTGAAGGCTGGGGAAGGTCAATGAGTGTTTGATAAGGTAACCAGAGAGGTATCTGACACACAGCTCTGCTGTAAAAATGGCCAGAGTCACTCACAGCAGGTGTGAATTACAGCAGTGTGATCTGTGCCAGTGCTATGGGTTTGGCTTATTCTGTGTCTGCTGCTTCTCCCTCTGTGGGCTGCCATCAGTGATGGATTTCACAGCTGTGGTGGGTAGTGGCTGGCTACTCAGCATAAGTTCACAAACTTCCAAACCAGTGCCCACACTGAATGTTACCTGAGTGGTGATTCTTGGCATGGGAGTCTGCGCTGGACACCCTTCCAGAGGGACAGTGAGCACAGCAGTGACAGGTACCTGCAGCACATTTGGCATTGCCAATGGCACTTCCTGTCCCAGCACCAGCTGGCTGCAGCCCTGGGAGGACCACCTGTAGCACAAACTCGTGTCAAAGACATTGCCATGACCAGAGCTGAGAGCATCTGGGTTGAACTGTACCTTAATTGGGACGACATTAAGAAACGGCAATTATTTCTGACAGGAATGAATTATGGGCTGGGGCCATTCTGAGAAGAAAATTCTCATCTCTGCTAAAGTTACCCTAAGGAGATAAGAAAAGACATTAAGCAGGAAGCAAAGCCACTATTCCAGCTAAAAACCCAAGGTGCTCCAAGTAAAAGCCATCACACCGAAGAATTCGTGGCCGTCACTGCAGGTAGGTGGGTGCCAGGTGCCGAATGCTAAACCTGACCAAAGCTGTTCATCTACACGAGTCTGCAGAGGGCACTTGCAAACAGAATTGCGTCCATGGGGTGGGGACAAATGGCTTTCCTGGACACCGAATTGTCAGCAGACCTGAGAGGCTTATAGACAAGAAGACCACCTGGTATCAGTTATCTGTAGGTCATTTTACACTCCACAGAGATGAAAGCAGTAGAAACGAGAGAAAATACAGCATTGAGAATTGACCTTTCTGAAGGAGATTTGAGGCAGGTGGGTGTTGGTCTCTTCTCCAGCTAGCATTAGGACAAGCAGAAATTATCTCAAGTTGCACCAAGGGAGGTTTAGGTTGGATATCAGGAAAAAAATTATTTCCTGAAAGGTCAGGCTGCCCAGGAAGGTGGTCGAGTCACCATCCCTGGAGGTTTGAGTTGAAAGGGACCTTGGGCACCATCTAGTTGCAACCCCTCTGCCACAGGCAGGGACACCTTCCACTAAATCATCTTGCTCAAGGCCACATTGAACCTGGCCTTGAAAACCTCCAGGGAGGGAACATCCACAACCTCCTTGGGTGAGCTGTTCCAGTGTCTCACCAAGTTTTCCATCTGATGATGGTCCTTGTTCTGCAGTCAGACCAATGCACTGCCAGAGGCTGTTTGTCACTGCTTGCAGAGGGGACCCAATGGACTGCCAGAGGTTGTTTGTCACTGCTGCAGAGGGTCTGGCTCTGGGCAGATTATAGAATCATAGAATCAGTCAGGGTTGGAAGGGACCACATGGATCATCTAGGTCCAACCCTCCTGGGCAGGGACACCCTACCCTAGATCAGGCTGCCCACAGCCTCATCCAGCCTGGATGCAAACACCTCCAGGGATGTGGCCCCAGCCACCTCCCTTGGCAACCCATTCCAGGTTCTCACCACTCTCCTGCTCAACAACTTCCTCCTCACATCCAATCTGAATCTCCCCACAGATTCTGTCTTCTGCTTGGTCCAAACCCTGCAGCGACAACTAAACTGGCAAAGTCGCCCAGGCAAGGCTAAGTTTTGTCAGCCCTGAGTCCAGAGCCAAGACAGCTCCCTTTGCGCCCACTCACTCTACTTTGAATACTTTGACGAAGTTTCCACCTTAAGGATTGTGGTGAGGGAGGAGAGGGGAAAAAAAAAAAAAAAAAGAAAAGCCAAGCAAATTGCAGAGTGTAGCCTGAAGTCCCTGCAATCCTGGTGACAAATACTAATGCAGAAATCAGCAGCCCAGCCCAGGCCCGGGCCGCTGATCATGTTCTTTGCTGAAATGTCACCTGTTCCTATCTAACGATTTGCATAATGCAAAGCTTCTCACTCGTAAAATACAGATTAAGAGGGGAAGCAAAGAGTCATTCTCGAACCATGGAGCCATTTCAAACAGGGAAAAAAAATTTTTAAAAAAAGGAGGAAAAAAAAAAAAAAAAGGCAGCAGACTTTACTATTAACCCTGTCATGGCCACAGCTTTATTGCCCCCTCTTTGTGCTGGGAAGGATGGAATCATAGAATGGTAGGGATTGAAGGGACATCTGAAGGTCATTGAGTCCAACCCCCATTCCTGCCAAAGCAGGGTCATCTGGGGCAGGTCATGCAGGAATGCATCCAGATGGGTCTTGAAAGTCTCCAGAGAAGGAGACTCCACAAGCTCCCTGGGCAGCCTGCTCCAGTGCTCTTGTCACCCTCACTAGAAAAGGTTCTCCTCATGTTGATCTTGAACCTCCTGTGTTCTAGCTGGTACCCATTGTTCCTTGTACTGTTATTGGGCACTACCAAAAAGAGCCTGGCACCTTCATCTGCACACCCACCCCTCAGATATTTATAGACATTAATAAGGTCCCCTCTCAGACTTCTCTGCAGAATAAACAGCCCCGGGTCTGTCTTTCTTGATCAGAGAGATGTTCAAGTCCCTTATTCATCCTCATAGCTCTCCATTGGACTCCTTCCAGTAGATTCCTGTCTCTCTTAAACTGGGGAGCTCAAAAGTGAAAATCTTGATTTGGAAAGGAAAATAATCAGTCAGGTCCAGCCTCACCTTCTTTGCTTGTTTGCTTCATTTCTGTTGGAGTCCAGAATTCAACATGGACAGAAATGAAATAATTAAACTGTTTAGCACTGGAACTTTAGTAAAACATTTAGCTGATCTCACAGTCTCCCTGAAATTTACAGACATCTACCAAGAGATTTTTGCCAACTTCAATGGACTGAGGCTCTTCCAGTCATCTTGAGGAAGTTCCTTTACTGTCCAGAGAGGTGGTGGACTCTCCATCTCTGCAGACATTCAGAACCCAACTGAACATGTTCCTGTGTGACCTTCTCTAGGTGAACCTACCATAGCAGGGCATTTGGACTCCATGATTTCCAGAGGTCCCTTCCAACCCCTACCATTCTGCATTTCTGTGATTTTTTTCTCCCCCATACTTTCAATTTAACGACAAAGTGCCTGTCTCTGAATGCCACCTCACTGCCTAAGGCTTATCCCTTCCCACATTTTCCTAACAATGGGAATCTTACCCAATGGGAATCTTGCAGACCACGTCAGAGGGTGGGAGGCGTGTTACTGGGTTTTCCTTCCTTAATCTTCTCATTTATAGTTGATCTTTCAACATCCAATCTAAAAAAGAAAGATTAATTTCTGAAATCAAGGGCTCAGAGAAAGGTAACATGGAAGAGATTCTGGCTAGGTTCTAAGTACCATGTCAAAGGGATGCTATTTTGGGGCACTTTAAATAAAAACAGACACAACAGCTGCACAAACACCAACAAAAGTTGCCCTGTGGACTGCCTGAGGTCATCTCTTCTTCCAGATACTTCAGACTTTCTAATGTGGCACTGAGAGGTAGAGAAAGGTGAGAATAATGTTAAGGAGAGACAGGCTGCCGTCACACCTGGACTTCTCCTTCCTGCATCACTTTCTTCTCCATTAGTGATTCCTGATCCCATTATCATCTTCCCTCTGGAGAATCTGCTGACAGTTCATCCTCTGGTCCATTCTCCTTCTGGAAGTCCATGGACTAGATAACCTCATGGATCTTTTCCATCTCACAAGCTGTAATTTTTGCCTTTAAACAGCACTTCATTCCCTGTTTCCCTCTCCATCCCCTTCTTCAAATTGAGATTGGCTGAGAGGAGCCTTAAAAGGGAATGAACTGTCACTTAAACTCTCTGCATCACTCAGTCATCCCTCTAAACAGGGATCTCATACAGCTTCAGCTCTGGCAGGAGAGCTGAGCCTCTCAACATGTCTAAATATTCATGTGCTGATATAAACAGCAGGTGCTGATATAAACACATCAAAGGTAAGCTGCTTATTAATTCCACTGAACTGTAGGATCTTCCCTGCAGATGCTTCTGACATTTTTCCAATAGCTGAAGTGGGCTACAAGAAAGCTGGAGGGGGACTTTTTATAAGGGCTTGCAGTGATAGGATGAGGGGCAATAGCTTTGAGCTGAAAGAGGGGAGGTTTAGACTGGAGATTAGGGAAAAATTCTTTGCAGTGAGAGTGGTGAGACACTGGAACAGGTTGCCCAAGGAAGTTTCCCCCTCCCTGCCGGTATTCAAGGCCAGACTGTATAAGCAACATGGTCTAATGGAAGATCTCTCTGCCCATGGCAGGGAGGTGGGACTGGATGATCTCTAAGGTCCCTTCCAACCTAAACCATTTTAGGATTCGAGACTATGAAACTCTGTATTGGGCAACATCCTGAGGCATAGAATGGCATGAAAAGCAGGGAATGTTAGACAAAATGTCCCAAATAAGGTTTAAAACACCCAACATCAGAAGCAGCTCTTGGTCTTCACTCCCATGCAGCCAACCTGAACACTTGCCAGAGGTACAAAAAACCCCTAAGATCAGCCCCACTGTGCTTTCATAAAAATCTGCTAAGGAAAAAACACAATAGGAAGCAGAGGAAAACACTTCCTTTTTTTGTCCTTGATTTTTCCCTTAAATGGAGCTGATCTGCTAGAATTTGCATTTTATACTTGGGGGCCCAGTTCCCCCCTCCCACCCAAACCACTCACCCCTGCTGGAGAAGTCAATGGGTGTTGGGTTCTCCTCACTGAGGCAGAGCTGAGTCGTGGGTGTTTCAGAAGCTTGTAAGTGAGCTCCTGGCAGTGTAAATAAATCCACATCTTCTCTAAACTACGAGCAACCTGTTTGCTCCCTGTGATCTTCAATAAGAGATGTGTGTGATATATGCACAAATAGACTAGAATGTTCCAGCTGGAAGGGCTCTACAGTGATTATCTAAGTCCAGCTGCCTGTTAACAACATCTTATCTGTTAAAAGCAAAAAGAAATCCCAAAAGCACGAGGGGAAAAGGTGGCTAAAAATCTAAAAGGAAAAAAAAACAAAAACAAACAAACACACAAAAAAAAAGTCCCACAAAAATGCCCAGAAAAAAAAATAAACAAACAAAAATAAGTGAAGCATTTATGTGTGTACAGATAACAGGAGAAGCAATACCTGTGATACTCTGATCCCTGACACCCCCATTTTATTAGCCCACTAGCCACCCAGGCCCTGGTTGGGAGTGGGGTACCTGGAAAAGAGAGCTGTTGGCAGAGGTGTTCTCAAGCAGCAATGCTTTTGAAGGAGTAAGTGTTCCCCTGGGGTGTAGGACATCGGTGTAAAACCACCACAGTTATTCTTTTAGTGTAGAGGTTTGGTTAAGATATCTGAGGGAGATGGAAGGATCTCCTTTCTAATAGATTTAGAGCCACCTTGTGGTCCTTCTTTGGATCTCTCCATCCTCTCCTCCCAGAAGCTGAGATACTTGATGCCCTTCAGACACCCATATGCTCCCACCACACCAGGCACTGCCACTCCACTGTGTCCCACCACCACCACCAGTGCAGAGAGCTGAGGGAACTTACCATATGCTTTGGTTATGTTTCATAACATAGTGTCTTAAAAAATGTTTCATAGAACTTAAACAAGAAATTCGGGCAGAAGGTTGAGGGAAGTGATTCTTTCTCCTCCTCTATTCTGGTGAGACCCCACCTGGACTCCTATGTCCAGCTCTGAAGTCCCCAGCAAGGATGTGGAACTGTTAGAACATGTCCAGAGGAAGCCACAAAGATGATCAGAGGGCTGGAGCACCTCTGCTGCAGAGAACACATTGGTGGCAAAACTTTCCTACAGCATATCTGAAACACTGGATCACAGCAGATGACCTCCAGAGGTCCCTTCCAACATCCAACAATCTTCTTATAAACCTTTTAACGAATATTCAGAGCAGCGTAAGGTGGGGCACTGCCTTGGCTCACTAAAAACCCTTTGATGGGAACATTTTAACATAAAAAATCTGGAAGGTTATTAATATTTTGAAAGCTAAACAAGTGTTTTGTTGAATGAAGGGTGAAGAGTTTTCCTGAGATTTCCTGTGGATGCAGGAAAGGTGACTCTGGGGGTCAGGCAGGGCAAGAGGCATCTGAGTGAATGGAGCTGTCTGCACTCCTGAAGTCAGTACCAAACACATCCATCTGCTCCTGTCATAGCCCAAGAAGAGCAATGGGCAAATCCATGGCACATTTCATAGGTGCCCACACCAGGTTTGAGAATCCATGTCCTGGAAGTGCCACTTCAACCACTCTGCAGGGGAGCCATCTCCAATGCAGGTACCTCCATGGCAGATTCCAACACAATGTGAAATTCCTGCTGCCCATGGTCTCTGCAGATGTGTTCTCTACTCTGACAGCATCAATCATTCAGATTTGCCTCCACATAAATTTGAACTAATCTAGCTGAGGGTGTACTTAAAGCCAATTTAAACACAGGGAGGAAATCATGGGTGTCCTTCAATCAACCTAGAACATCTCACATTTCAAGTGCAGAAGTTTGTGCCAGTATAATTTTTAGCACTGTGCAAGATTAAACTTTCCCCCCTCAATTAGCAGCACTATCAAAGCCTTCTGAAGTCAATGACAGTCTTTTTGCTGACTTCATTAGGTTTGGGATCTCTTCAAGTCTTCCATTTCATGACCTGTAATGATTCCAGAAGGCTTCAGAAGATCAGCACATTGACACCAGTACCCACACACAAATGTACATTTCCTTCCTTCCAGTGTATTCCTTGGGATACTCCATTCACAAAGAAGATGAAGGAGCTGGAAGAATCATGGACTTGTTTGGGTTGGAAGGGACCTTCAAGATCATCTAGTTCCAACCCCCCTGCTACGGGCAGGGACAGCTTCTGCCAGACCAGCTTGCTTAAGACCCAGTCCAACCTGGCGTTGAACACACATTCAGGCTTGGAGCCTCCACAGCTTTTCTGGGCAACCTGCTCCACTGCTTCTCCACCTTCATGGGGAAGAATTTCTTCCTCATATCTCATCTCAATCCAACTTCTCCCAGTCTGAAGCTGTTAGCTCTACCTTGTTACCTTAGGTTTCACAGTTACTCATGCTTTACAGTTACCTCACCCTAATAATCCCAGAATGGTTTGGGTTAGAAGGCACCTTCAAGATCATGTAGCTCCAACCTCCATGGGGACAGGGACACCTTTCACTAGACTAGGTTGACCAATGCCTCATCCAGCCTGGCCTTGAACACCTCTAGGGAGGGGACATCCAGAGGAGAGGCTTTGTCCCCGGGGCCTGGGGAGCGAGGAGGCTCTGGAGGGAGGTGGTTAATAGCCTGCAGTCGGTGCCTCAACCAGGAGTGGCAGTGACACCTGACTGGGAACTTGGGGAAGGAGTTGGCGGCTGATTAAAGCAGCCGGACCCCGGCTGAACCCCACGACTGCACGGCAGGATTGCTGTGTGCCCCTTGATAACTCGCAGCTGCTGATAAAGTCCACTGGTAATGGCTTTTTGCTAATGAGAAAAGTGCCGCTGATTATGACAAATAGCCTTGGACCAACAGGCTAAGCTGCTACACAGGCTCCCAATTGTCAGTCTGGGTGATTTTTGCATTTCATTATTTCTTTCCTGATGTCCTGGCTCCTTCTATCTTCAGCGTACTCCCAGAGCCGTGTGTCACAATTTTAATAACTCTTCTTTATCTCAATTTTTTTTTTTTTCTCCCCCCCTTCTCTCTCCTTAGGAGCTGGAAACAAAAGGCTGTTCCAGGAATAATGTTGAACCTCGCTCATGCGCTACAGCCAGAGAAAAACCCCACAGCCGTTGCTGGAGAGTTTAAAAACGGTGTAAATAGGGCACTGAGAGCCCACTCCACCCTCAAAGACAGGCTTTTAAAAATACCTGTTATTACTACTGCTTAGAGTTCTTTTCACCCCTGCCATAGTCCCTTTCTCCTCTAAGCACATATCTAAGCATGCAGGATGGAACTTTGGTGGACTGTGACACTGCCTCCTTGTTTTGAATGCCTTCTAATAATAGCAATATGATTTTAAAGGGAAGGACAAGGAAGGGAAAGACATCAAGGATTCAGAATAAGCCTGATGCTTTCTCTGCAAGGGGTTACAACTCATCTGCCATGAAAAAAGAAAACAAGAGCTGAAGACTGGTGGGGGGTACTGCAGAACCAAGCCCAGTGGACACCCTAAGACAACATGCACATAACAATGGTCCTTTTCTGCCCTTATGCTCACAAAACAGCAGCAAACAACTGAAGTTCACCAAGTTCTCTTCTGCTCTCACATCACCAGGGTTTGCCAAAGATTCAGAGGTTCATAGAATGGTTTGGGTCAGCAGGGGCACAAAAGATCATGTTTCCAACTCCCCTGCCATGGACAGGGGCTTCTTCCACTAGATCATGTTGCTCAAGGCCTCATTCAGTTTGACCATGAAGACCTCCAGGGAGGGGGCATCCACAACCTCCCCATGCAACCTGTTCCTGTGTCTTACCACCATTGCTGTCCAGTCAAAATATGCCCTCCTCAAGCTTCAATCCATTTCCCATTGTCCTATCTATTTCCCTGAAAACATTGCTGCCTGTGGTCCTTGACTTGCCCTGAGAAGGGACCCCACTGCAAGTTCCTTGCCACCACCTGATGTCCTGCAGGAGAGGAAAGAGGAGAACCACAGTAGCATCTTGCCATGGCTATGGGGAAAGCAAAGCCACAAGTCACTTGAGTCATAATCTTTTCAGACCCCAATAGCCTTTTGGGAAACACCAAGCCAAGGTGACACAGAAATACTCCTGGAAGCAGAATTGAAGACCTACAGCAGAAAACGTGAGGCATCAGGAACCCTGCCTGTCCCCATTAACAAGTGAGAGGTGGGGAGATTCTAAAGGACTGAGTTCTCTCTCCCTCCCTCTTCCCTGGGGGTGTTCAAGGCCAGGCTGGAGCAGAACTTGAGCAGCTGAATCTAGTTGAGACATGTCACTGCCCATGTCAGGGAGGTTGGAGTGGATGATCTCTAAGATCCTTTCCAACCTAAGCCATTCTGTGATTCTATAATCAGTGGAGTTTGCAAATAATCAGGAGCTTAGTCCAGAGCATGGGATTTAACCAGGACTTCAAGCCCACCATGGGCACTTCCCTTTGCAGTTTTACAAATTGCAGCACCAGAATAACATTTGCTGTACAAGCGCTGGGGCTGCATTGCATCAACTTTATTAAAACCATCCACTTTGGAAAAGAAAATTTACCTGAAGCCTCTTTGAGTCGATTTATGATATATATAATATAGAACTAAAGGCGTCCTGCTTTGTTTTTTAAGCATCTCAAGTAATTTGGGGGTGGTTCTAAGCTTTATCACCCCAAAGCAAAGGTGAGGAGAGGTGAATCTTCCCTTAGGTTCTGCCTTCATTATCATCTCTTTATTCTTTTCTTGGGAAACTGTTAAAAATGCATGAGAAAAATATAAAATTTGCTTACTTGAAATCTCCTTTGCTGACATCCTGGGTTTAGAGTTGTCTATCAAGTCATTTGATTCAGGAGAGGAGAGTTTATGGGATATAAACACCACCCTCTGTTGGCAGCAGCAGCAGCGTCAGCTGAGAGCACTGGCACAAGAACAGAGCCAGGAGATTCATGCACAATCAATTACAAAACTACTTGCAGAGCAACAGCCAGGTAATAATCAATCTCTTTGAGGAGGAAACCATCATCAGATCCTGCTGTCCCTTCAAGGCTCACTTCAGTTTGCTCTGGCTGGAAACCTGCTGGATGTCATCTCTCATCCTGAGCTCTCCAAAGCAAAGCCTGAGGAATATTTCCCAGGCAGGCCATTTAGCCTGAAGAAAGAGAGGTTAAGAGGAGACCTTATTGCTCTCTACACATATCTGAAAGGAGGCTGGTGTGAGGCTGCTTTTGGTCTCTTCTCCCAAGTAACTAACAACAGGACAAGAGGAAATGGCCTCAAGCTGTGCCATGGGAGGTTTATCTCGGATATCAGAGAAAATGTCCTTTCTACAAGGGTGGTCAGGCATTGGAACAGGCTGCCCAGGGTGGTGGTGGTGTCACCATCCCTGGAGGTGTTAAAAAAAACAGTAGATGTGGCACTTCAGGACTTGATCTAGTGGTCGTGGAGGTTGGGCTTGATGTTCTTAGAGATGTTTTCTAACCTTACTGATTCTGTGATTTCTGGGTTGGCATTTCTGCCCATTCAGACATTTGGAGTTTGTTTGGGTAATTGTCCACCAACACTGGATTTTCATGTCTTAAAATCAGAAGTAGCAGCCAGGCTCTGACACCTGACTGCAGTCTTCTCCCTCACATAGTGCCATCAGTTGAAGACTCACTTGAAGAGTGGTCTTGTTACATTGAGTCTAAAGCTTGTATTAAAAATATTTCCCCTTCAGCCAACCTTCACCTTTCCTCTAAAACATGGCATCCTTTCCTCTCTTAGAAACATCTGGAAAATGCCTAGAAGAGCATGGATGCTTCTGCAAGGAGAAGAAATGCAGCCACAACAGAGGTCATAATTAGAAGGTTTCTAACAACTCAAGAAATACAAACTTTTTAGCCAACATCTGGATTGTCTCCATCTCTGGAAACATTCAAAACCCACCTGGATGCATCCCTGTGAAACCTTTTCTAGCTGAACCAGCCCTGGTAGGGAGGGTTGGGCTTGATGATCTCCAGAGGTTCCTTCCAATCTCTACCATTCTGTGACCCCGTGATTGTGAGCCAAATTTTACTACTTGTAACCTGGAAGGATTCCACTGTCTGAAAAGCAGTAAAACCCCACCAGCAGTCAGATTATTTTTTTTTTAGCATACTCACCTGGACACCTCTAATCTTAACAGCAAGGATAGGTAAACGTTCCTGATATTCATTAATTAAACAAGAATCAAAACTCTGATTTTTCCAGATCTTTATGGAATCACAGCATGCTAGGCTGGAAGGGACCCCAAGGATCCTTTGCTGCAGCCTTTCTAGGTGATACTGTAGTTAAAATGAAATAGGTGATAGTGTAGTTTATAATTTTCTGCTTTTTAGCAGCATTTTTATTATTTAAAAAACAAACAAACAAACCCCCAACCAATACTTTTGTACACTCCATTTATTCATGGAGGCTTTCCTTGGCTTGACAGATGTTTGTGGTTGCGTGTGCCCAGAGCAAGCACTTCCCCAAACCCAGGTTTGGCTGCTCTAAAGGTGAGGGCATTGTTTTAAGGAAATATTTATACGCTGAGGTCTGTTGACCATTTATAGCATTATTTAAAGGGGTCACAGCAAAAGGGCAGTGGTTATTAAAGCAGCAAGAGGCAGCAAAAGCAGCAGCGAGGCAGAGGGAGCGCGAGGTAAGAAACTCATAATGGGATTTTTCATGTGGAACGATCATTTTATCTAATACGTCTGCAAATGTAATCCATTACTGCTAATTACCATGCTGGCGTTGAAATACAGGATCACACTTCCTCCAGATCCAGATAGGGACCCAAAGCTCTCCTCTTATTGTTCTCTCCATCCCACCTCGCCTCCCTCCCTTCCCGCTTCTCCAAGAAGGAATTCAGTCCCTCGGACATTAGTGAGGAAGGGCCCCCAGGTCTCCCTATCATCCTAAAGCAGAAGCTAAACAATATTAGCCAATCATTTTTGATAGATGAAGCATGGAAATTAGTTCCAGAGTTTAACTGATAACTGAAACCACACAGTTACATTCCATTATGGCAGCCTTAATTGATGAGCTCATTAAGCCCATTATTAGAGAAATTGATTTCAAATAGGCACTTAAAACTGGCTGGTAAAAGAAAAAAAGGTGGAAAGATACTGCACGATGTGAAGAAACTAACTAAAATACATAATGAAGCAAGTAATTTTATAGGTTTGTTTAATGAAAGCCTCAAGAGCATATTAGTTGCTGTGTGGATTTTTAAACACTCATTTTATGTACTAATAAAGCTCACGTCCATTATGGGAGCTCTGAACGCCTCCAATCTTTAATGCAGCTTTGCTACTAATTAATTAATTAACCTCAGCTGAAGCAATCAATTAGTCATGCAGAATCGACACTTTAAAGGTCTGCCAGGTAGCACTGGGAACCAGCACACACAACAGTGGAGGCAAAGTTTCTATTTCCACTGGGTTTATTTTGCTTTCAGCATAACTAGGGGAGGAAGAAAAAAACCCAAAACAAAACAAAGAGAACTGAAATCTGAAAGCTGCATTAGCAGGAAAGTGCCAGTGAGTGATTAACTCTGCCCTTAGATACTTTCAGGGGATAAAGCAGTGGAACGGTACTGGGAACTTTAGAGATGGGTTGGGAGTGGAGGTGCGCAACCTGGGCAGATCATTTCAGCCACTGCTGCTCAGCCTGAGTGCAGCCTGCTGCAGGCCCCTGGGCAGCAGAAGTCCACTGTCACGTCTGGGGTCTGAGAAAGCAAAGCCAGAAATAAGAAATCCTTCAAAAGAAAATTATCCATTTATTTTGCTTTTCTGGGAAGAGCAGAAGAACCAGCTCCTTGGTACTAACCCCTCTTGTGTGCTTTGATTTTCTCCTCCTGTCTTCCCTTGAATGCTAAACTGTGGAGCCTCTCTCCAAAGGGCACTGTATAAATGACCCTTCATTAAGCAAAGCTCATCAGCCATGACCAATTAACCTCGGCTCTGAAGTAAGATGCTCTGCCTACATGAGCAATGACCCTTACATCTCTGCTGCGGCATGGATCTCCACTCAGAAGAGCATTGATGTGCTACCCACAGGCTTACCTTTAGTGAGCCTGGGTTTATCCCCTTCCACCTTCCAATCCAGTTTAAAGCTCTTCCACGAAGCCCAATGACCAACAGTGTGACATTTGAGCAAGGCATGATCCATGTCCTGAAGGGCTCAGGTCCAGCTGCAGGGTTTCTGCTCTGGAGCCTTTTCTCTCTGAAGCTGCTGAAAGATTGAGAAAAGTGATTCTCACCTCTACTTTGTGTTGGTGAGACCTCAACACAAGAGACATGGACCTGGCTCCAGAATGGGTCCAGAGGAGACTACAAAGATGATCAGAGGACTGGAGCACCTATCCTTCATGGACAGGCTGAGAGCTGGGGCTATTCAGTCTGCAGAAGAGAAGCTTCTGGGGAGAAAGAGCTGCATTTCAATATCTGTGGGGGACCCACAGGAAAGATGAGGAGGGACTGCTTAGAAGACCTTGAAACTGGAGCAGGACAGATTTAGGTTGGACATCAGGAGGAAGTTCTTTACACTGAGAGCGGTTGTTGCCCCTTGGCTGCAGATTCCCCCAGACCGGTGGCTGCTCAGGGCTGAGAGGCAAAGCAGGGAGCCTTCAGCTTTAATCACCATTTGACTCTCACAAATACTTTTTTTTTTTCTGCTGGGAGATGCTGAAGAGTTCAAAAACGTCCCAGTATTTATATTGCATCCCAGATTAAATAACTGTTGTCATTTTCTGCCTTCATTGTTTTAATAGTCAATTCGACTGAAAATAGGCCCATTAAAAGTATTCATTTGTAAAATATTGCACTCCAGCTATTTTATTATTTTCTTTTCTTTTTTTTTTCCCCCGGAGTTTGCAGTTCTGCAAACACCTACCAAGTGATTGCCATTTAAAACCCACTTAGAGGCCAATTTACACAACATTTGTGCTTGTGTAAATAAGGTTTGCTGCTATGCTAATGTGCAGTTGCACCACTCCGTGCCCGGTTTTGAAGGATAATTCACAATCTGAAATTGTGCCATGTGACAGAAGAATCCCAGGATGTTTTAATCACAGCTTTGGTTAGCATTAATCAGATGTAAAAGCACAGACTGCTCGGGCTGCTGCAGGCACTGCAGAGACAAATGACTGAAGGGAGATTTACAGTTTTTCTGCCTCAGATTTCCAATTAAACTCGGGGTATTTAGTTAACGCTCTCGACTGGGAATCTCATGATAGAGGCAGCACCTAGAAAGATCCATAACACTGAACAAAACAACCTCAGAAGCAAACCTAACCCAGCCCCCCCCACAACCCTCAACAAATTTGCTAACAATGGTGATTTTATTTCAAATAACTGTAATTTCTCCTCTGGGCATTGCTGCAGATTATGCATTTTCCTTCATGATTTTTTAATGAAGGACTAATTTACCTATTGTCCAAGTGCATTACTGACTGTAAGTATGATTATTTAATTCAGCACCAAAATCCAGCACGTCAAGATTAATTCATATTTACTAAATGCTTATAAATTAGGTAACTAAATCTTCACGGCTGGATGCCAGCATGCACCAAGACATTTCTTGCCTATATAGAAATGTCTCTTAAGTGCTCATAGCCACCCTGAGGAGCTCTAAAGAACTGATAGTAACAATATATTTACAAATTATCTGCTGAGACCATAGAAACTCTCTAAAGCAGGGTTGTTTTTTTTTTTTTCTTTCATGATAGGTTTATATAGTGGGGAACAAAACAGGATCCTGGCAGCAGTGCCTACAGGCCACTGCAATGCAAATAAACTTTGACCTGCCTTATTCTAGTCTATTCTATCCTATTCTATTTTACTCTACTCTCTACTCTCTACTCTATATTGTACTCTGCTCTCTACTCTATATATACTCTGCTCTCTATATTCTACTCTACTCTCCATGCCACTCTACTCTCTACTCCATTCCACTCTATATACGAGGGTCTAACCATCTAAAGGTTGGAATAAATATGGTTGTAATATTCTCTGCTCCTCATTTAAGACCCAATCTGCACTCTGTTTCTTCTTCACAATCCCTTCCATAACGTCCAGAGTAGGGAGGCTGGAACTAGATGATCTTTAAGATCCCTTCTAAATCAAACCATTCCATGAGTCTGTGAGACTTTAATCCAGCCTCTGAACTAGGCTGAAATTTAAAAGTTGGATATCAGGAAATTTTCTTTGCTGCAAGAGTGGTCAGGCACTGGAACAGGATGCCCAGGGAGGTGGTGAAGTCACCATCCCTGGAGGTGTTCAAAAGAAGTGTGGACATGGCTTAATGGCTGTGGCAGTCTTAGGATGATAGTTGGACTCAATGATCTTAGAGGGTTTTTCCAGCCCTCTCAGTGAAGAGGGTTCTTCTAGTATCCAAATTATACCTCCCTTGGCGCAACTTGTGGCCACTTCTCATTCTGTTACTAGGGATAAGAGATCAACATCCACCTGGCTCCAATCTCCATTCAGGGAGTTGTAGAGAGCCAGAAGATCTACCCTCAGCCTCCACTTCTCCAGGCTAAATAATCCCAGTTCCTTCAGCTGCTATGTTCTTGCCAAGATTCATCTCTACCCTGTACTTGCCAGCAAGATGTAGATTCATAGAAAGGACTTTCAAGATCATCCAGTTCCAAACCACCTACCATGGGCAGGGACATCTCTCACTAGCCCATGTTGCTCAAAGCCTTATCCAGTCTGGCCTCGAACACCTCCAAAGAGGGGACAGCCACAGCCTCCCTGGGCAACCTGTTTCACCACCCTCACTGTAAAAAAATTCTCCAGTCTAAATCTCCCCTCTTCCAGCTCAAAGCTGTTGCCTCTCATCCTAGCACTGCAAGCCCTTGTATAAAGTCCATCTCCAAATCTCCTGTAGCCCCTTTCCAGGCTGAACAGCCCAAACTCAGCCTGTCCCCAAGGGGAGGTACTCCAGCCCTCTGATCACCTTCATGGCCTCCTGTGGACTCCCACCAGCAGTTCCATGTCCTCCTTGTGTTGGGGGCCCTAGACCTGGATGCCATGCTACAGGTGGGGTCTCACGGGAGCAGAGTAGAGGGGCAGAATCACCTCCCTTGGATCCTACAGGGTTGAAAGACTTTAGAAGCCACCCTTGACAATCTATTAAACTATTTCTGTCAATGCTTCTGCAGCTCATCTGATAGATACTAATGGCTCCAACCAAGAGTCCTATTTAGCATGATTATTGTTTTCATTTTTTAAAATGCACTCCATGCTCAGTTAGTGCCAGACACACCTTCATTACTCCTATCTGCTGGGAGAATCACAGCCTCCAGACTGACATATGAGACATCTCAGGAGAGCTGCAGAGCAGTTCATTACCTGAATGCATCACATATCCCAGCAGCATCAATTGCAGTAACAATTCTTAATGCAGCTAATAAGGTGTTAAAAGTCTCTATTGCTTTTTTTTTGGCTATCTGACTTGTTTAAGATACCAAGCTGGATCTTCATCACCTCTGAGCTGGAAGGTTTAGCAGATTTAGTCTTAATTAAAAAGTATCTATGTTCTCCAGGTATGTATTTCTTCTCTTCTCTTATCTTTTTTTTTTTTTTTTTTTTTTTTTTTTTTTTTTTTTTTCACAGAGGTTCCTCTCTCCCCCCTTAAAGCAAAGTGAGAGGGGCTGTGGAACTCCTGAGTACAAAATGATCTGCCAGCTGTGGTGAATACAGATTGCAAGGCCCCTTCCTGATCGTTGGCAGTTCTGGATGTTTATGTTGCAGTCCTACAAACAGAAAAATCTGGACTACTTTCTTCTTGATGTCAGGGTGGTTTTAAAGGAGGAGCTGTTTGTTACATGGGGTGTGGGCTACAGGATAAATCTATCACTAAAGAACAGCCACTCCAACATCCTGAAGTAGTCTTACCCAGAAACACCCTTTCTGGGTGGCAAGATCCCAATATAATTTTCTACAGCTCTCAGCACATGGGATTTAGGCCAGAGATGTCAAACCACTCTGTGGAGAGGAGCAAGTCCTGGTTTAAATGACAGCAGAGACTGACCCAGAATAACAGCCCCAGCCCATGCACAACACATTTCCCAGACATATCCATGGGAGGGTTTACACCAAAATTAAAGAAAAGGTCTACTCACAGCATGACTATTAAGAGCTCAGGAGTTGGCTGGGTCCTGCTCTGACCCAGCCTGTGACCTCACCTACACAAACATACCTCTTGATGACTGAGCCCAGATCCCAGGATCAGGAAGCAATGTTCCATGTGAATACATTATCTGACCTTAACTCACAAAGCTCCATCCCCAGGGACATGTCCAATGTTAGCAATCTCTGTAACTCCCATTTCCACCTCTGCAGCTCAGCCTCAGGAAGGACAACTGCTCTTTCTTTCTCTGCCCTGGTGAGACCTCATTTTGAGTACTGCCTTCAGTTTTGGGCTTCCCAGTTTAAGAGGAACAAGGATCTGCTGGAGAAGGTCCAGCAGAGGACTACAAGGATGATTAGGGGACTGGAGCACTGCCTGATGAGGAGAGGTTGAGGGACCTGGGGCTGCTTAGTCTGTGGAAGAGAAGACTGAGAGGGGATTTAATCAATGTTTATAAATCTCTGAGGGCTGGGGGTCAGGAGGGGAGGGACAGGTTAAATCCATCCTAAATCTGAGTTTTATCACAGAATTGTTTGGGTTGGAAAAGCCTCCTAAGATCATCGAGTCCAACCATCAACCAGTTTGTCCACTAAATCGTTTCCCAAAGTGCCATGTCCTTACATTCCCTGAACACCTCCAGGGATGCTGAGTCCACCACTTCTCTGGGCAGCCTGTTCCAATCCCTGACCCCTCTTGAAGGAAAGAAATTCTCCCTAACATCCTAATATATTAATGTGTCATTCTGCACTGTGTCAAAACCAAAGTACCTCAACACCCAGGTCTGTGCTCTATGTTGAATAGCTTTTTAGTCCAAATTTACTTTGCCCTTGCTTTGTTGTTTGTGATCAGGAAGATCACAATTACAAAAAAAAGACCTGAAGCGTCATATACTGAAGCACCTGCTGACTGCAGGATTGAGGATGACACTGGGCAAACTGGGGGCTGCATTCCCTCCCCGTCTGATTGCATCTGTTCTGGCAGCAAAGAAGAGCCTTGCAGGTTGCAGCCTGTCAGTACAGCACATTACACAAACATTAAATTCCCTTCAACACTAGAAATCTCAATGGCAGAGTTAGAAACTCCTCAATGATAATGGTAATGGAAACATTTCTCTACCCTCCCAGCTCTAACGGGATTGCTGCAGGAATCCTGCACTGCTTACGGTGCTGGTATTTTACATAACACAGCCCCTATCTTCTGCTTCTCCCCTTTTTTTTTTTTCACTTTGCATCCTTTTCAATGACAAACACTGAGCAAAGTGCACCAATAAATTATTTCCTCTTTGAATCCTTTTACCAAAAGAGGGTGGGGAAAGAAAATATATCTGTGTGCACACATAGCAGCTTGAGTCCAGCGAGTTAATCAGCTGCATTATTATTACCACCCACCTCATCCTGCTAAAAAGCCAGATTTTTTTTCTGCCATTTGTGCTGCTTTTAATCCATAGGAAGTCAATTTTCCACTCATATATTAGTTTATTTTATATTTTCAAATTGATTCTACTATACATTGATTTCCTGTTGTGTGTATTGTGTCCTGAGCTAGGATTATACGTTTAGGAGAAGTGGATATTCCTGCCACATAAAGGTTGCTTCAGCTCTATAGGGCCCTTATCTTGAAAAGGGAGAGTCCAATTTTATTGAAACAGCTAAAATCCCACTTAATTGAATTTTTTTTTCACCCCCCTAAGATGTACAAGCTTAGAGACTTTTGGTTTCCAATTCAACTTCGGCTTCGCGGTGTTTAAATTTCCAAACCCATAAAGACCTTTATGAAAAAGAACTCACAAATATTGTATTTCTGATATGGTGAATTACTGGAGAAGCTCAAGGTAAGAAGCAGTGAAATATCAATACTTTGTAGAACATCTTTTGATCATGCTGGCTTTTCATGGCCTGTTTAACACATTCCTATGGAAAAAGATGATGTCTGAACCTGCGTTTTACAACGTGAAGAGCCTGAAATGCTGCAGAGCACTGGAACAGAAAGGAGCAGGGTACCTGACAGCACTTGATGCAGGAGAAGGAGGTGACAAGGTCTCCTAGTTTGGGGGTGAAATTCCTACCCACAGGGGCCTTGTCCTCAAAATCCAGGGAATTTCAGCTCCAAGTAGAATAGGAATGTTCCCTGCTTAGATTGCTGCCTGGATCGCCTCCAGAGCTTGCTTCTATCAATTACACCCTTGGTTTTCCTTCAGTGAAAAATGGACCTTGGAGGGATTTTGTTTTATTCCAAAGAAAATCCAAAGCTCAGAGGAAGCCTCTCACCTCCCTGACTGCCTGAGTTCATGCACCATTGCCTGCCCACCCCAGCCCTGAGAAGGTTTCCATGCTCATGCACTCAGCTGCCAGTGACATGCAGACCCAGGCTCTGCAAGCACATCACCTTTTGTCCAGCATCTATCAAGATGGGTCCCTGAACAGTCGGTTGGTGGCAGAGCTAAACAACTGCACCCAGCATACAGCCCTCAGGCAGGTCCAGGTCTCCTGGTGCTGTATCCTACCCTCTTCTTCACTCCTTATCCAAGATTCTTTGTCCTTTCACCCTCCTGCAGCTCAAACTCCACCTGTAAAACCTTTTCTTCTCTGTCACCCTATTCCACCACCCCCTCTACCTTATTTTTGTACATTATTAAAAGACTTAGATCATAAGGGTCAGACACATGCTGGAGAAGCCACATCACTGTGCTGCTGTTGTAGCCTTCTGGCCCTTTGCCCTTTTTCCCACTCCTCAAGCCCCCAGTAGTCGCTTTCTGAGTTTTGCTCCCTTCTTTAGCTAACTTCAGACTCTTTGGGAGCAAAGGCTGCAACTTTGTGCTTGCAGTAATTAGCACTTTTCAAGGAGCATCACATAATTAACGCCAACAACATGAAAGTGACTGCTTGGCTTTACTTTACAAGTGGGAGGGGAGAAATCCTATTTCTCAGCAGAAATAACCTCCTCTTTCCAGATGTACATCTCTGCAGAGCTAGATTATGATGTTTGGGGGTTTTTTGAGTCAGTTTTGTACTTTCTCCATGCAAATATATTGATAGCTTAGCATCATAAAATCAGTCAGGGTTGGAAGGCACGACAAGGATCAGCCAGTTCCAACACCCTTGCCATACCCAGGGACACCCTACCCTAGATCAGGCTGGACACAGCCTCATCCAGCTTGGCCTTAAACACCTCCAGGAAGGTGGCCCCAAACACCTCCCTTGGCAACCCTTTCCAGGGCCTCACCACTCTCATGCTGAACAACTTCCTCCTCACATCCAGTCTGAATCTCTCCACCTCCAGCTTTGCTCCATTCCCCCTAGTCCTGTCATTCCCTCAGAGCCTAAAAAGTCCCTCCCCAGCTTTTCTGTAGGCTCCCTTAAGATATTGGAAGGCTTCCAGATGTACACCTCTGTAGAGCTAGATTATGATGATTTTTTGGGGTTTTGAGTCGGATTTGCACTTTCTCCACTCAAATATATTCACAGCTTCCCCTCCATCATCCCTTTAAGTGCTGTGTAAATAACCATCACCACGCCTGCCCCCCCCAAAAAAAAACAAACAACCAAACAAACAAAAAAATCCAAGCAACAACAAAAAAAAACCTACATCTGCCCCAGTGTGGAATGTCTCTTTTAAAATGTCACTGTGCTCATTTTCAGAACCCTCTTCTGCATGGTTATCTCCCTGGCTCCTCTACACTTGCTACCTTGTTAAGCCCCCCACTGTGGTAAATAAAACATGAAGAGAAATAGAGAAGGAAAGGGGGGAAAAAAATGTAAGGCTTTTATTTACTCTCATTTTTTGGATATATTTCTCTAGATGGATGCTTCTCCCTTTAATGAAACCCTTGACTGCTCCAGTGGTGAATGTGATTTAAGTACAGTGGAGACAGCTATGATTCACAAACCCTGTTCTACTCCAGCACTGACCGTTATCTGATGCCTCTTCATGCACAGTTGCCCAAATGACAGTTTAATGGCTCACTGTAAAGGCTAGTTATTTTGTATCTCTATCCACCGAAAATGGCTAATGGTGATAAGGAAAAGAAAAAACAAAGCAATTGTTCAGATCTTCAGGCTCAGCCGAGCTACTTAGCACGTGCTGAGAGCCTTCAATTAATTATTTCTTCAGCCCACTGAAGCACTCCGAGATGATTTTAAAACCCACCAGCCACACTAAGAGTCGGTGTTAACAGGGTGCAAGGAACTAAAATTGCTCATAAGCTGAGCTAACGGGTTTATTAGGGAGCTGCTGGTCCTATATTCGCAGAAACCATACCTACAGACACAGAAATAAACACCCAAAAGTGCCCCAAGGTGGATCAGGGGAACAAACAAATGCAAACAAAAACAACCAAATGGTCCCCAAGTCTTCCCTCTCATTTAATTTGCAGAAAGGAAAGATTAAAACATAGATTCATACAATCCTAGAATGGTTTGGGTTGGAAGGGACCTTTAAGATCATCAAAAGGTCCCAGAGCACTGGAACAGGCTCCCCAGAGGGTTTGTGGAATCTCCTCCTCTGGAGACTTTCAGGGCCCATCTGGAGGCATTCCTGTGTAACCTGAGCTAGATTGTATGGTCCTGCTCTGGCAGTGGGGTTGGACTCGATGATGTCTTTGGGTCCTGTCTAATCCCTGGCATCCTGTGAGTCTATAATTCCAACCCTTTTCCACTAGCCCAGGTTGCTCATCCAACCTGGCTTTCAACACTGCCAGGGAGGGATCATCCACAACCTCTCTGGGCAAACTGTTCCAGTGTCTCACCACCCTCATTGTAAAGAATTTCTTTCTAATATCCAGCCTAAGCCTTCCCTCTTCTTGAAATTTGCATCCTGATTACAAACCTGTACAGTCAGTTCCTTCTAACCATCTAAATCCACAGTCACAGAAACACTGCATTTAGTGCAGCCCAGTGCTAATTCAGTAACCAGACTGGCACCAAGCTTTGCCTGAAGGTGCCATGGCCACACATCCAAATATTTCACTTGGTCTGAAAATTGAGTCCCAGAATGAGTTCAGCTTTCCAGTACCCCATGGCCTCAAACTGTCAGAGGAGGTTTAGGTTGCAGATGAGGAAACATTTATTTTGTGCAGGGGTGGTCAGGGGTTGGAACAAGCTGCCCAGGGAGGTGTGGAGTCACCATCCCTGGAGGTGTTCAAGAAACCTGTGGAAATGGCCTTTTGGGAGATGGTTTCACGGCCATGGTGGTGTTGGGCTGATGGCTGGACTGGATGCTCCCAGCTGCTTTTTCCAACCAAAACTACCACTCTATGACTGAGGACTTGCGTTAGCTGTTTCCAACAGCCAAACACACCCAACCTGCCACTTCCAGCTCCAGCAGCCTTCAGCATAGCCCCCACCCTCTCTCACTGAGCTAAACCAAACCTCAGGATGACACAGACATGACAACTTTCCCTCACCAGCCATGAAGCTGGCAGCTGGTCTGTGCCCTCTGAGATCACATTGCCTCCATTGGCACCACACGTGCACGCGTGTGCAACTGCCAGTGCGGGAGTGTGATGCATCTGCCTGGCACCCTTATCTCTGCTCTCTCTCTGTATCACACACAGAGCATGCCTCACTTCTTTGTCTCCGTCCTCAAGGTATGGATCTCTTTTATTCAGAGGCACAATTTAATTTGAGGATTTGACGCCCGCAGCAGCTATTTCCCCTTGTTCGGTCCCTGTCCTCTTGCAACGAACGCCTGGTGTTAATTACCAGGAATTGCAACCCTTGAATTCGTGGGATAATTGATAATACCTGCATGCAGAAAATCCCCATCAGAATGTTTTAAAGATTCAGTTAATTAGCCCTATGTCTGGGAGATCAGGCATTAACCATTTGCCTTAGGACTCCTCCTTCAGGCTTTCTTTTTTTTTTTTTTTTTTTTGGAAGCTCTGCTATTTGGCTTTTAGGGGTGATTAGGACAGAGAAAGCCAAGGGAGGAAGGCTGTGTGTGAGCTGCTGTCCCAAGGGAATAAGGAGCCCTTTGTCCTGTCATGAACTATCCTAACAAAACATTCAAATAGGATTTAATCACTGCAGTGGTCTGCTCACACTGCTCTCAAGGTTAGATACCCCCATAAATCATGCATGGCTTGGAGACTGGGGTGTCTTCAAGTTGTTCACAGCTGATTCCCCACTGCACAGAGCAGACTGGGATCTCTTACTGCTTTCCCTGAGCTCTTTGATGCAGTCACTCTGGCTGCTTTCACTCTCAAAAACCTAGCAAACCACAGAAAATAAGCTAAGAGTCCTTGCCCTATGAGCTCTGATTTGGGTGAAGTATGCTGGCAGCTGAGAGCAGAATAATTTTGTTACTGATCTTATAGTTCATGTTTGATTACACACTAGTGGGAGGGAAAGAAATGATCATCACTGTTAGAGAGAAACAAAAATCAATTTTTCTTTCAGGTGTTTTTCTTTGCAATAGATATTCTGCCTAAATATGGGTTTCATCAATTTTTAAAACTAGTGAGACTGCTTCCAGTGTGCTGATATCTCATGTTTAGTTCTGAGCTTGGAATGATGCAGTTATCACTCATGGAACTGAATGATTTTTAAGGTCCCTTCCAACCCAAACCATCCCATGAATCTACCAAATTCCCATCATAGCATCATCACAGAATCATAGAATGGCTCAGGTTGGAAGGGACCTTAGAGATCATCTACTCCAACCTCCCCACCATGGGCAGGGACACCTCTCAACTAGACTCAGCTGCTCAAGGCCTCATCCAACCTGGCCTTGAACACACCCAAGGAGGAGGCAACCACAGCCTCCCTGGGCAATCTCTTCCAGAGTCTCACCACCCACATACTGAAGAACTTCTTCCTAAGATCCAGCCTAACCCTGCTCTCCTTCAGCTTCAACCCCTTTGTCCTATTGCAAGACACCCTTATTAAAAGTCCCTCTGCAGCCTTCCTGTAGCATCCCTTCAGTTATTGGAAAGCAACTCTAAGGTGCCCCTGGAGCCTCTATTCTCTAGACTGAACAGCCCCAGCTGCCTCATCCTGTCCTCATAGCAGAGGTGCTCCAGCCCTTGCATCACCTTTGTGGCCCTCCTCTGGACTCTCTCCAACATCTCTGTGCCCTTCTCGTGCTGGGGACACCAGACAGCCTAAAGAAGTATAATGAGCCCCATGTACCTTTGTTCCTTCTGTGACAGTTGCAGATGTCTTTTGGGGTGGAATCTATGACCTTAACAGCAGCCCAAGGAATTGTGCTGGAATTAGTTAATCTCTGCCCAGATTCCAAATCAAACAGCCATGGCACCACACTTGAGCAGAACAGTCACTGCTCATGGCTGCACTTAAGTGGGTCCTATCAAAGCCAAATGCACAATACTGAATTCTTGAGACACCTGCTCTGCCAGCCATGGAGAACTGACCGTGACCCAGCACCACCAGAACTCAGTGGCCTCGAGTGTAAATTGTGAAGATTTAGCAAAAAGCCTAAAAATCATTTTGCAGGGATCACAAAATCCATCCTGAGCTCACTCTTGCTTTCAGAATGCATCTCTGCATCCAGCTGCTGCAGAGACCTCCTTCTACTCTTTAGATGTTTGCTAGTCAATAAAAATGCAACAAAATGAACAAAGCCATTAAAAGAAAGCACTGGCACATCCCATCTGTCTCAAGTATTCAACTCTGTTATTAAAGGTTCCGTAACTAAACATCTTAAAAAATAAATAAAAATATCAAATTACATTATCTAAAAAATCTAAGTTGGAAAAGACCTTTGTGATCATCCAGTCCAACCATTCTCAAGCTATACCAAGGCTGGAGCTAAATCATGTCCCTCAGAACCACATCTCTGCTTCTTTCAAACCCTTCCAGAAATAGGGATCCAGCCACTTCCCTAGGCAGTCTGTTTTGGTCTTTGAGAACCCTTTCAGTGAAGAAGTTTCTTCTAATGTCCAACCTAAACCTTCCCTGGTGCAACTGAGGCCATTTTCTCCCAACCTATTACTTGCTACTAGGGAGACAAGACCAGCTCCACCTGGCTCCAGCCTCTTTTTGGAGAGTTGAGGAGAGCAATGAGATCTCCCCTCAGCCTCCTTCTCTCCAGGCTGGACAATCCCAGTTCCCTCAGCTGCTCTTCCCAAGATCTGCTACTCTCCAGACTCTCCATCAGCTTCATTGTCCTTCTCTGGGATTGTTCCAGCACCTCAGTGTCCTTCTTGGAATGAGAGCCCCAGAACAAAACCCAGTACTTGAGAGGTAGCCTCACCAGTGCCTGGCACAGGGAGACAATCCCTTTCTCTGGTCCTGATGACCACAGTATTGCTGATCCAGGCCAGGATTCTGGTGGCCTTCTAGGCCACCTGGGCACACATTGACTCATCTTGAACCATCAACACCCCCAAGTCTTTCTCTGCTGGGCAGTTTCTGGCCATTCTGCCCCAAGCCTGGAGTGTTCATAGGGTTGTTGTGACCCAGGTGCAGTACCTGGCACTTGGCCTTGTTGAACCTCATGAATATGAGATCTTATGAACACAAGCAGAGAAATAAGCCTCATACCTCATGCTGCCAGCCCCCAGAGCAACATTTATTGTACCTGCTCTGTACCAGAATTGATAACCTGGACACACCTCAGAAGGGTGACACACTCTGGGAATCAGTGCAGCTCCAGTGGCTTGAGACGGACGCTGAGCCCCAGCTCCAAGGGTGGGCTCCTGCATAAAGATGAAAGGGAAAGGCTTTACTAGCAGTAGAAATTGATACGTTCACATCTCTTCTCTCCCTCTCCCAAAAGCAATGTGAAAAATGGAGCTCCATTTTCCACCCAGTGCCCATCAAGGCACTGGTGTCTGTGCTGCTTGCTCCTGCTCCCGTTATGAATAGCGTGTCACACACGGCAAGGCTGGAGGTTGATACCATCTCCCCCAGGTTCTGCAGTGTCAGGACACTTATCAGTCTGCAAAATGCAAGGGCAAGATTTAGGGTTTATTAAAAAAAAAAAAAAAAAAGGGACTGGGGGGGGGAAGCCGGGGGAATGGGCANGGGGGGAAGCCTGTGGAATGGGCAAATATTTTGCAGCCACGTCTAAAGTTTTATGAGGATGACAGCAAGCAAGACCATGACATTGCTTCTGGGAACATGCCTGGCTCTTGGCATGCACAAATCTCAGCTGATATGGTGGGCACCAGTGAATTACCCTCCCTCCATTTCCTCACAAAGTTTTGCTGTTGGGATTTTTTCTGAAGGTTCAAGGCCTTGAACCTTCATATGGTTCAACAGCAGCATCTCCCTTATGGAGCATTGAAAGTATAAGGCTGTGCTGGTTGATGGAGAAATTTGGGTCTGAAGAGGCAATGAGCAAGGAACTTATTTCTGATGGGTTTTTTTCAGCTGACTCCATGTCTCACGTGAGGAGAGAAAGAGCTTAGAGACAGGTTGCTACCCTTCAGCTTTTGCTTTGGGCTTGAGCACAGCAGGTTGAAGCTGGGGGTGAGAGCCATGATACTATTCTTGAAATAGCCTGAAAGTTCAGTTCAAAAGTTGTATTTGACATCATCTGATCATGACTATTCTTACTGGCTGTCGAGTCTCCAACATTCTCTTCACTACTGACATCCCTGTACTGGGTCTACAACTTGCTGCAATCACACATATTCAGACCAGTCAATGTCCATACGTAGCAGGGAATTATAGAGTCACAGAATTGTTCTGAATGGAAGAGACCTCTAAGATCATGTCCAAGCATTGACCTAAGACCACCACAGCCACTAATCCATGTCCTCAAGTGCCATATCTAAACTTTTCTTGAACACCTCCAGGGATGGGGACTCTACCAGCAACCTGTGCAGCCTCTTCCAATCCCTGACCACCTTTGCAGCAAAGGATTTTTTCCTCATCTCCAACCTAAACCTCCCCTGGCACAGTTTCAGGCCATTTCCTCTCATCCTATCACCTCATACTAGAGAAAAGAGACCAACCTGAAGCCAAGAGACACACAGCAACTCCTCCCAGGAATCTCTTCAGAGCAGGTTCTTAAATGGAAGTATTTTCAATTACAGCTGGAAATCCCAAGCAAGCATTGTCTGCCATTAAGAACAAAATTCCCAGAAGAAACGCTCATTTTCTCCTCCAGGCTCCTGCCATCCAAGCAAGGAAGTCAATAAATTCTGAAAATCAAAGGAAAAAGAGTGGGCAGAGTTCTGGCTCTGCAAAGGAAGGAGCACCAGAAATTACCACCGGCTCTACTAAAGTACCCACTTCAGGGATGCTTTTACTCCAGTCATCGTGGCCAAGGCTGTTCAAACTGACACCAGAAGAACTAAGCAGGTCCTAACCTTGACTGAGCTGCTCCAAATTGTGCTCACCTGCTGTTGCAGGTTCTGCCCAGGGTATGGTCAAGCTTTTCACATATCTGGCAGCTGATGCTCAACATATTATCACATCTTGCAACCACTTCAGGTCCAGAGAAGGGCTATGAGAATGCTCAGAGGACTGGAAGCCCTTCCATGAGAGGAGAGGCTGAGAGAGCTGTGTTTGTTCAGCATTGAGAAGACTTAGGGGAGACCTTATTACCATGACCCAGGATGTAAAGGGTGGCTACCCAGAGGATGGAGACTCCCTTTTTACAAGGAGCCACATGGAAAAGGTAAGAGGTGATGGGAATAAATTACTGCTGGGGAAATCCCCATTGAACCTCAGGAGAAATGTTCCCCTGTGAGAAGCTTGACATTGGAATCATCTCTCAAGGGAAGCAGTGGATGGCAGTGGATTGCCCTACATGGCACAGTTTTAAGACTCAGCTTGGTAGGGTGCTGGGTCAGCTCACTTCAACTGTACCATCACCTAGAAATGCTGAATGATCCCTGGGCACCCTTCCAACCTGGCGTTCTGTGATTTCAGACCCATGCTCCCCTCTATGGTTATCCTGCTCTTAATTAGCACAAAAAGAAAACGCAGGTGCCTGGTGCCTAAGGAAGATAAATGGTGATCATGCATCCTCTGAGGGATCCTATGTGGAAAACAAGCAAGGAACAGGGGCAAACACACTGCTCCTCTTCTCTTTCAAGCCATCTGGGTTCTTTAGAGTATCTGCTGCTGGGAGCTCGGTGCCTTCCATGATGCTCTCTTCATCTGTTTGAGCAGGTAGAAAATATCCATCGTAGCAGGCAATTCATGTGGCTGTTTTAATAGCAGAGTATAAGTCCCGAGCACTAGAGAAATGAAAGTGAAAGGTCTCTGAATTAATACAAACCCACTCAATCTCTGGCCAGGCAGCAGTGCCCTGAACTGTAAAGGCTTTTTTCTTGTGGCTAAGTTACCATGGAAGATGAAATAGTCACACAGATGTCCTGGCCAGTAGCAACTGGTATTGCTAGCTGTGGATCAGCTGTGAATACTCTCTGTTTTTCTGATTTATAACCTATCTGTCCCTCATAAATGGGGGGAAAAAAATTATATATACTCCCAACCCCCCCAAAAAACAAACTAAGAACAAAGAAACAATTCCCCCAAATCTAGCAATGGTTTGGGTATTTATTTCTGGGTTTAAGCACAGACTTTCTCAACTGAAGTTTGGTTTGTTTTTTTTTTCCAAAATGGTATTCAATATATTAAAGTTAGTTCTCAGGAGAACGGACCAAATTATCCATTGTGCTGCAGTGGGAAAACAAAACCCATTTCTGTTGGAGTGAAGTGGTTTTCTGCTCTGTGAATATCTCTCAATACATCTTGGCTCTGGACTGTATTGTTTTTGCAGCTCCTTCTATTATTGTCTTTCTCCAGGATTACTGGAAGGCTCAAAGGTAAACTGATCATTGACTGAACCTCTCCCCCAAAGCCAAGTCCACTTTCTAACCTCTGAACCAAAGGCTCTCTCTCAAAGAGCTTGATTTTTGTAACTGATCCCAGGATTCTGCACGTGGGTATCTAGGAAGAAAATGCAGAGGGGAAGAGAGAAAGGCACTCTGAGAGGGAAAGATACCAAACTGAGTGTCCTGAGTCCTAGACCCAGCCATGGGCTCAGAGATGTGCTGGCAAAGCTGAGTTGCTGCATCCAGTATGGACACCATTCACCGCAGACCGTGCAGCCCTTGGGTGCACCCAGGAAGAGAGGGAGTGTAGGACTAAGCTCTGTGTGTGTGGAGCAGCAGGTTTGGGCAGAATGGGACATGAAATCCAATCAGGATTGATGCAAAACATCAGGAAAAAAGGGCATATACTTCTCAACAGAGCTGGGCAGGTGTCTGCTTCACGCACAGGTGCTGCCCTGTGCAAGGAGATGCAGAAAGTCCTGAGATATTCCCTGCTGTGCCTTTTGCTCATCCCATGTGCAAAGGAGCATCTCAAGGTGCTTCAAAATTACAGCACGGTTGAGTTTGGAAGAGACCTCTGGAGGTCACCCTGTCCAACCTCCACTCCCCAAACAGGGTCAAAAAGCTGAAGCAAGGCCACTAGCTCAAGCAGAGTCACCCAGAACAGGTTTCCCAGAACCATGTCCATTTGGCTTTTAATTATCTGCAAGGATGGAGATGTGCTTCTCCCCAGCTGTCTCTCTCTTCATCATGAGTGTGGTGAGAGCCTGGAATGGGTCACCCAGGGAGGTGGTTGGGGCCACATCCCTGGAGGTGTTCAAGGCGAGGCTGGATGAGGCTGTGGCCAGGCTGATCTAGGGTAGGGTGTCCCTGCCCATGGCAAGGGGATTGGAACTAGGTGATCCTTGTGGTCCCTTCCAACCCTGACTGATTCTATGATTCTTCAGCTGCTGTCAGACATGTACAAAGGATCTAGTTACCAAGAGATTCCTCTCATCCAGTAAAACAGCTGGTTGCATCATTGCCTCTATATCTACCCCAGGAGAGCAAAAAAGATTGCCGTGTTTGGTCCTACTGATTCTCACCTGTTGACAAAGCCCTTGCAGAAATCTGTTTGCTCCACCACCATAGAGCATAAACGAAAACAGTGTGAAGGGCTCTGAGGTGGATTCCTGGCCCTAACAATCCTCATAAGGCACACATGAGCCCATATATCTCAAACACACCACACAACTCAAGCACAGCATCTGCTGGTCCTTCCATCCAAACACCAAAACTGGAGTGATGGCTTCCCATCAAAAATCAGGGAAGCAGGGAAGTTTTCATTCCTATTCAAACCCAGCCAGACCACCAGAAGCAGCAGAGTTTGCTGCACCTCCTAAGCTGTATGCAGAAGCTAGACTAAAAGGGAGGGAGGGGGTCTACTCCAACATCTCAGGGCAGCCTCCTCATTGTCTGCCTTCACAGAGAGAAGTGTGTGACAATTTTGCCTTGTTTGATTAAAACATTTGCATTCTAACTTGTTTGGGGTTTAAAAAGTATTAGGAACTTAATATTTCACATTGGTTTTGGTCTGTGAATTTTTGAATCATCTAGAGAATATGAGCTCCTTGATGAAAAGTACTATTTTGTGTTATGAACCAGAAAATAATAGCCTATCAGACTATAGAAAGTGGGCTAAAGCATCTATCTTTAATCTTCTTGGGTAAGTGTTCTAGACACTGTAATTTCCAATAACAATAATGGAATAAATACCTCATTAACCCCTTTAAAGCTTCCAACACCATGACAATATCTAAATGAAGTGTCAGTGGAACAGGCATTGTTCAGTGAGACAGCCGAGCAGAAAGTTAATATTGAGCTATATTCCAGCAGAGGAACTGAAATGTATTCTCACCCTCAACAACCTGATGGCTTACACAGTGTCACAAAACGCAGAGAAGGGGCTCCTGAGTCTGCAAATCCCCTCACATCTCAAAGCATCTTTTGAAACAGGAAACAAACAGGCACTTACTACATTTGGGGAGGGAATGTTTGCTCAGAATTGAACTTGCAGAGGAGCCACCGATTGAACTACATATTTACACCATTCTGATCCATAAACCTATTGATATTACACTGTTCTCAACATAAATTAGTGTTCTGACAGGCTAATACCCGTTGCTGAGCTGAATGTCGTGGATATTTATTGAACAGGAAGTAAAAGTGTAATATCTGGTATGTGCAGAATATTCACATAACAATAAAAAGTATAGATTTGGCTCCGGGGAGCAATTCCCAGTGCCTGAAAGCATCAGAAAAGGGACAAGGGAGCTTGTGCACAAAATCATGAAGATTTTCATTATCAAGGAGGAGATGGTGGTGTAAGTGTTCAGATGGAAATGAAAGCCTGTGGGTGAAAAGTTTAGGGTGATATGATACAGGATACTGGACCTTCTGTTGCCTTGAACACCACAGTAATGGCCACTGAGGTAAACGCACC
The DNA here is from genome assembly GCA_013396835.1 of Psilopogon haemacephalus. NCBI lineage: Eukaryota > Metazoa > Chordata > Aves > Piciformes > Megalaimidae > Psilopogon > Psilopogon haemacephalus. The sequence continues at coordinate 105,335 of VWZI01010650.1, forward strand.
ACAGAAGAGAAAAAGAGAAGGGAAAGGAAGCATAGAGGAGGAATTCTGCTCTGCATGCAGCTGGAAAGAATGTAGCATCAACAATGAATTCAAGCACACAGCCCTGAGAGAAGTGTTTCACCCTGTGAGAGGCTGATGTACACATTTCCTTGAAGGAAACAGCAAACAGTTCTAAACAAAATATTCAATACTACCCAAAAGAGTAAGAGGTGCAATTCCCAATAAATTCTCTGTGTGTGTGTGTTTCGAACACCACAAGGGTTTGTAAATTCTGCCTTAAATGGAATCTGATTTTTTAACAGCAGCTACTGCTACATTTTCATCTTGCCCAGCATTTTGGGTTTCAAAAGGACTTTGGGTGACCACCTAAAGTCAAAGAGCTTAAGAAACCTGAATTTATAACTTGAAATATAGAATCATAGGATTGTTTGGGTTGGAAAAGCCCTCTAAAATTATCAAGTCCAACCATCAACTCAACACCACCATGGCCATTAAGCCACAACCCAAACTACCATGCCCACACATTTCTGGAACACTTCCAGGGATGGTATCTCCACCACCTCCTTGGGCAACTTATTCATGTATCCTAATCCTGCAAACAGAAGCACAAGTATGAAGCTGCAAACAGTTCCCTCCATGACCCAGCCCCTGATGTGACATATAAGTCTGGGTCAGAGGATCCATTTTCAGGCTTGAAGGACTCTGCAGGGTCAGATGAGGTGGGATGACTCCCCAGCTTCATTATTTGTGTCAGAAACACCTTTTGCCTGAATCCTGTGACCTGGTCAATAAGCAATTAGTATTTTATGACAAAGTGCAAGTGGCAGCCTTAATAGCGGTTTGTAGCTACATGCACACATGAGAGCGAAGAATAATTTTTATGACTCCAGCAGAAGTGTGTGTAACAAACAGAAGTCAATTTTTATGACCATAATGACTGCAGCCTCTCAATTCCTGTAGAAAATAGCTTTACGCAAATCAGCTCATTAGTATCCAAGGGCACTTGCTCACAGACTGCTCAGCTGCTCCAGCCACTACTTGGAGAAGCTTTCAAAAAGAGGAGTTTGGCAGAGGTTGTGGTTTGTTGGGGGGTTTTTTTGTTTGGTTGGTTGGTTTGGTTTGGGGTTTTTTTTAGATGAAAATAAATCATTTGGTAGCCACTCCAAAAGTTAAAATGTGAAGTTCTGGTCTAAGCTGCACTTCTCCTCTTCTGGAGAAGAGAAGGCTGAAGAGAGGGGATCTTATTAATATCTCTGCTTATCTGAGGGGTGGGTGTCATGACAAAGGTGCCTTTTCAGAATCATAGAATGGTTTTGGTTGGAAGGGACTTCAAAGATCATCCAGTTGCAACCCCCCTGTGCCAGAGGCAGGGACACCTCCTCAAGGTGGACACCTCCTCATCCTACTTGGCCTTGAACACCTCCAGGGAGGAAGCAGCCACAACCTCCCTGGGCAACCTGTGCCAGTGTTTTCTGGTACCCAGTAACAGAACAAGATAAAACAGGTACAGACTAGAACACATGAGGCTGCACCTCAACATGAGGAGAAACTTCTTTGCTGTGCTGGAGCCCTGGAGCAGGCTGCCCAGAGAGATTGTGGAAGACTTTCAAAACCCACCTGGATGCGCCACTGTGGGACCTGCCCTAGATGGCCCTGCTTTGACAGGAGGGTTGTATTCAATGATCTCTAGAAGTCCCTTCCAACCCCTACTAGTCTATGATTTTATGATCTGTTTCACAATTTTGTAAGCTATTAACTCTAAAATGTATACCACCAGACTTCTTTCAAACAGAGTTTTACACTTCAAGATGATAAAAAAAATGCTTGGTGGCTGCAGTGACACCAGGTATTTCCACTGAAAATGTCCAACTTTCTGGATTTTAGCATTTCTGTTTCTTTTACCTCCACAGAATGGTTTGGATTGGAAGGGACCTTCACCACCAGGCAGCTAAATATTGTGCAATGCAAGAAATTCTCCCGCTATGATCAAGTTTCACAGAATCAGAATGCTAGAATAATTTGGGGTGGAAAGGACCTTCAAAATCACCTAGTTCCAAGCCCCCTGCCATGGGCTGGGATACCTCCCACTAGAGCAGCTTGCTCAAGGTCTCATCCAATCTGGTCTTGAACATCTCCAGGGAGGAGGGGACCCACAAGCACCCTGGGCAACCTGTTCCACTCTGCCCTTTCAGAGATGCACTGGAAATAAATGAACTAACCCCACTCAGAGCAGCATTATCGTGCAGTGTTTACTGCATCCAGTTCTGGAGCACCTATTACAGAGAAGGGCCACGAGGATGCTCAGAGGGCTGCAGCACCTCTCCTCTGAGTATGAACTGAAAGAGTTGGGGCTGTTGAGTTTGGAGAAGAGGAGGCTCCCAGGTGACCTTATTGTGGCCTTCCAGGATCTGAAGGGGGCTACAGAACACCTGAGGAGGGACTTTTGAGGCGATCAGGTAGTGACAGGACTAGGGGGAATGGAGCAAAGCTGGAGGTAGGGAGATTCAGACTAGAGGTAAGGAGGAAGTTTTTCAGCATGAGAGTGGTCAGAGGCTGGAATGGGTTGCCCAGGGAGGTGTTTGGGGCCAGATCCTTGGAGGTGTTTGCAGCCAGGCTGGCAGAGGCTGTGGGCAGCCTGATCTAGTATAGGGTGACTCTGCCCATGGCATGGTGGGTTGGAATGAGATGATCCTTTTGGTCCCTTCCAACCCTGACTGATTCTATGATACTACGATCCTATCCTGCTCTTTATTATTTCTCTTGCTAAATGTTTTCTTTCCCAAGTCTCTGATTTAATACCCTCCTCACTTCGCCTCCACCTTCTGCACAGAAGTACAAGTCTTTTGCATCAGTTCCGAGCCAAAGTGATGAATGGAATTTAATGATCTTTTTTGTACACTTCTGTATTACACCAAACAATGGCGAAAGCATTCATTCACCATCAGATTGTTGGGGTTGTTTGTTTGGGGTTTTTTTGCCTTGTTTTTAATTAGCTTCCTATCTGGAGGGGCGGTGTGAAAAATGGCACCTGGGGCCTTACTCCATCTTTCTTTTATAAAATGTATGTACAACAAATAAAAAGCACATCCTGAACCTACCTGCTACCTATTACGTTAAATGTCATTACTACTAAAGACTGGCAGCTCCGCTAACAAACACCCTCATTATTTTATTCCAGCTCTGCTTTGGGTATAGTCAATCAAATCACGCTTGATTTATGTCAGATGCTAACAAAATACAGTATAAATAGAGCCATCGGGTGCAATTCAGTGATTCTGTGTTTATTCAGCTCGCAGCTATGAAGCTAAAGTGGATACCATTTATAACCAGGACGTGCATTCTTCATGGCCATAAGAGTTAGCAGGCCATGAGCTGGAGTACTTTTAAGCCTCAGAGGATATAAAGCGTTCCTATGAGTGGGCTCAATTTTTTTTTTTAAGTATACAAATTAATAACTTAGATAAAGATAGAAAACACGAGCATGACTATACATCATTTATATATATGTATGTGTATTTTTTTTTTCTCCCTCCCCTTTCGATTGGGAAAGTTGTTTGATGGGTTTCAAATAACCTAATTTGCAATGTAGGCCTCATTATTAATGGTCACTGATTTTAGTACTTTCCAAAGGTGACTTTCTACAAGGAATGGCTTTTAGGAGTGTGTCGACATTACACTTTCAGTCACACAGGTTATTGGGAAGGGGGAGGGTTTGGGTTTGGGTTTTTTGGTTTTTTCTTTTGTGCCTCGTCTTGATGATCCTGTACATTCAGGCTACTGACCTGGGGAAGCCTGGTTTGGTTGTGGAAAATTACAGCAAGCCAGTGCTGTTCACTGAGTGATGGAAGAGCCACAAGCAATATTTGCAGCATGTCAGTTGGAAACCCTTCCCAGAGAGTTCAGCACACCAATTCCTCTCCTCACTGCTCTCTACTCTCAATGATTGTTTCACTCAGCAACTGCAAAGCTGGTAGATATTATATAGGAGAGGCTGAGCAAACGAGGCTGCAGTGCTCAACACAAGCCCAGTTTTCCTAGAAATGTAAATCCAGATTGTCAGGTTTATTGTGGGTGTCTTGAAGTGAATAATTTACAAATGCATTGGCCAGGATCAATGCAAAAACATCTGTTAAACACACCTTGCCTGACTTGAGAGTCAAAACTGACATGCTCAACCATGATATCCTCAAATGATGTTTGGGTGCCTGCCTTAGCCACAGTCCTTTTAGAGTACTGAACTGCAGCTTGATAAGCACAGGCCAGGCCCCAATAAAGTGCAAGAAGCTGCAATAACAACATTAAAGTTTCCATTTGGACCTAAAGAAACCAAACAGCCTTACAGTCAACAAATGAAGACTCTAGCCAGGTGGGGAAAAAAAGCAACACAAACCTGGCCACTGCTTGTCAAAGCAGTGCCGAAACAGAAAATAGCATGGGCCAAGCAATTCTCTCCCTGCAATGGTTCAGCACTTCCTAGATCTAGACCCTGGCCTTTAGAAAAGGGATCAAAGCACTTCCCAGACCCAGACCCTGGCCCTTTCCAAAAGGGATGCAACTCACAACATGTTGGAAGAGAGAAGAGAAAAGGAAAAAGAGAAGGTGACTATGCAGATCCCAGCCTGTGGCAGCAATCCATATGGAACAGAAACACTCCAGGCCAGCAACCTTTAATTTGAAGACATCAACCAGAAGAGGCAGGGATGGACTTTTCCAGGTCACCTGGAGCAAAACCGATGGGTTCTTCCACTTGAGAACCACCGGGAATGGGCAGGTGCCAGAGATATGGGCTAGAAATGAAGATTATGAGGAGGAAGATGGAGCTTTTATTTTTGCTTCTTTATTTCACCAAGGGCTGACCTGTTAAAATAATGGCAGCGGAGCATTGAAACAATCCTGGGTCTGTGACAGACAAATCATGGCTCAACGTATTTTCTCTCAGTTACATCAGAAAGTATGAACTTGCAACCTTGGTCCCAGCTTGTTTAATGGCACACTGACAGGGCAAGAATAATTCACAGGTTGAGCTAATCAAAGGTGAAAAGGGAGAATCAGTAAATGTCGTATCCTTTTGCCACTTTCATCAATCCGACTAACTGAATTTGAGCTAAAGCTTGGCAAATTTTCTGCAAAGGGAAATTAATATGTAACACATCTGAGGCTTGGTGCCGGCCAGCCAAATTGGAAAGCCAGCGTTATATCGGGGGGCGATTATTGAGAGAGAGCAGGGCCAGAGCTGAGACAATCAGAGAGAAGCTCTGGCGTGTCTCTCTCCTCCGACAGCACCGTGACCCTCCCAGCCCCGCACCTCGGCACAAATCCCTCTACTTTTCAATTTCTCCCCCATCAGGAATATATTCTATTGCCCATTTCTGTCGCCCACACATGACTGAATCAATTCAATTACCTTGGAAAAAGTTGATACATATTCAGGCCATGAAGACACTCGGGATGGAAAGAGAGGAAAAGAGACAAAGAAATCCGTATTTACCCAATAATAAGTTTCATTTGGAGGAGGTTTGAAAACAATTCTCCCTCGCATTTGTCCCTGTCAGATCACATTATTCACAAATGAAGTTTACAAAATATCAATTCAATTTCAATAAGGGAGCCTGAATCCCAACACACGAGGGCTGAATTTACCAAATCATAACACTTGAGGGGACCCTGGTGGCTTCCAAATATTTTCCAGTCAGAGGTAATCAAAAGCAGACCGCTGAATACTAATCCATCCAATTTCACCCCTTTTGTTCGCATCTGTTCCCTTATAACACCATTTTCTACACTTCCAAATCATTGGTGATGGCAGCTTGCAGGGAAAAAAGTGCATGGTGTGGGGGGGGGGGAGAAATCATAGAGCTCAAACATTGTTTTGAATGCACTCCCCAATATGTCCAATTAACTAATTTACTGATGAGCAAAGCAGTGAGCTGTGTCACGGACAAGAAGAAAATGTGATGTTCCCCCAGTGTCACCCCAGGTTGCTTTTCAAGCACATTCTGAGAACAGAGTGTGTTCTCAGAACAGCTACTTAGAGGCATTAAAATGAGCCAGAGGGAAAATAAATAAGTTTCCTCAACATCAAACTGCCCTCAGCCACTGCCCCAGGAAGCACCAGGTCCAGGGCAGAATCCATAGCTTCTCCCATGCTCAGTCAATGCCTCCATTTCCTTGAACCAGCACCAAATCATGCTCCTGTGGGATGCAAACTGGTCTTGACTACATAAAAACAGTACTGGGGGATTATTGGTACCTGAAAAATTTTCTTGAAGCAGGAGTCAGAGCTTGATATTGGAAGAGGCAAAAAAAGGTATCTGAAGGATGCCACCAGCAGAAGTTGCTTCCAGGTCCTCAAGCAGCACAGAAAAGTGACTCTGAAAAGAATGGAAGAGCAGTGAGAGTGGTGGCCAGGAACAAGAAGATGAAGAGTTTCTGAAGTTCTGAAGCTCCTCCACAATAACACTGTCTCTTCAGCAGAAAGGGATTTTGGTATTTCATCTTTGTAGTATACATTCAGTGCTTAGTGGCTTGTGGACACGTGCAGTTACCTACATCTGTGTAGATGTGAGAACATTGGAGGTCCTGAACCTGGAGAAGAGAAGGCTTTGAGGAGACCTTATAGTAGCCTTCCAGTATCTGAAAGGGAAGGCTGGGGAGGGACTATTCACAAGGTCTTGCAATGACAGGACAAGGAGTAATGGATATAAACTGGCAGAGGAGAGATTAAAACTGAATGTTAGGAGGAAATTCTTTGCAGTGAGGGTGGTGAGACACTGGCACAGGTTGCCCAGGGATGTTGTGGATGCCTCCCTGGAAATGGTGAAGGCCAGGTTGGATGAGGCCTTGAGTGACCTCTTCTAGTGGAAGGTGTCCCTGCCAATGCCAGGAGGGTTGGAACTAGATGATCTTCCAACCCCAAACCATTCTATGTATCCATGAAACTGCTTAGCATGAAACTTTAGGTTTAAGCTGATTTCATTACAAGAATCTTTTCAGCCTTCTTTCCCAGCTTGCCTTTCTCTGGCTCTACATGGAAAGCTATTCAGTGTGTTAGCCCCATGCTGCTACAAAAATGGTTTCATACTTTGTGAGATTATACCAGGACAAAACCAAATAGCTCAGCTTAATTTAACATCTACACCTTATTGGGAGCTGTCAAACCGACACTTGCAACAAAAAAATTGTATTAAAATGGGGGGTTAATCTACCAATTTACAAACCATGCCATTGCAGAAACACAGCAATTGCTGTTCTTAGCTCTGCCCAGGCCACATGCTGTGCAGACACCTATTAAGGAATCCAGGCTTTTCTTAATGTATTAGAAGAGAGAAAATGTGTAATTGGGAAAGAAAGTGAAAACCCCCTACAAAAGGATTTGGCACGGACATATCTTTCCCTGGATTATTGTTAGCAATTTCACCCCATCAGCTAACACCAGTGTTCATGTTTGCATTTTTTTTTCTAATGTATTAGGAGAGAAATAAGCATTTAACGGTATTTTGAGAACATTTAAAGCTCATCATGTTCTAGAAGCAGCAAAGACTGGAATTTGAGAATTAATAATTCTTCTGTCTAGGGCATATATGAGGATCCCAAAGGGTTTTGCAAGGGATGCTGAGGCTCTGATCAAGCCACGATGTGGGAAGATTTAAAAAGTGGAGTGGAGTAGAAAAGAATAGAATGGGGTGGAATGGAAGTGGGACATGACAGGACAGAATAGTTTCTGTTGAAAGTGACCTCTGAGATCATTGAGTCCAACCTTCAGCCCAACATCATCATGCCCACTAAACCATGTCCCCCAGTTGCCATGCCTACACATTTCTTGAACACCTCCAGACATGGTGACTTCATCACCTCCCCGGGCAGCCTGTTCCAATGCCTGACCACTTTTGCAGGAAAAAAAATAATTCCTCATGTCCAACCTAAACCTCCCCTGGCACAATTTCAGCCCTTTTCCTCTTGTTCTATCACCTGATAGAGGAGAAGAGACCAACATCACCTGGCTCCAACCTCCTTTCAAGGAGCTGTAGAGCAATGAGGTCTTCCCTGAGCCTCCTTTTTTCCAGGCTGAACAACTCCAGTTCCCTCAGCTGCTCCTCACCAAACCTGATCTCCAGACCCTTTACCAGGTTCAGCATTGGTCCCTGAGCATGCCCCAGCCTCTCAATGTCCCCCTTAGAATGAGGGACCCAACTTGAACTCTGTATTTCTGTTCCTCTAGCTTCATTTATTCTATGTTTTGGTTTTGAAGAAGAGCTCAGTATCTCAGCTACCTTCAGCTGGGATAATCCCCCCCACACACACTTCTCATTTGCATGTAAAGTGCAGTCAATGTGAATTGATCAAACCCAAATGAACAGCAATTGGTTCCAATATTTCCCCTGTTTACACATTAGCTTGCTACCTTTAACATATAGATGTATCGAATTCAGCTTAGCAACCTGAGCAGGAACACTGTGGCCTTTAAATGGAAACTTATCTGTAATTAAAATCATCCACAAGTTTTAGTGGGAATCTGTTTACTACCTCTAAAGAAAGTTGATTCTAAAAATTAATAGAGTTTAGCTTAGTGGTTTGTGTCTTTAACTCGGGCTTCAATTCCCCTAAATTTATGGGCAGTTGGCTTTATAAAGTTCACACTCTATGAAGGTTAGGTCTAGTTTGGGGAAGAGGTTTTGAGAAACAAAAATCAGAGGGTGCCCCTTGTTGCCACACCACCTCTGAGCTCCTCTCTTACCAGTGCAAACTGCTAAGAAAGTTAATACAATTATTACCTTGATGAGCTTTTTTTTGTTGTTGTTGTTTTTTGCAAAATCCTGTCATAAATACACACTGAGGCTACAAGCAGGTGGGATAAATCATCTGGCACGGTGCTCAGATGACAAGTAATAAGGGCTTTAGAACCAAAACAGGAGCAGAGATCCAGAGGCTGCTATAAGGAAGTGATTTATCCCACAGTGCATCTCCAATTGCTGATTATAATTTAGAATGGTAATTGCTCTGGCTGCACTCTGCTGTTTAATTGCTGCAGGACACTGATATACAGCACTCTGGTGCACATACAGGGCACTGCACTAACTGCTGGCCTTATAGAACAGCATTGGCATCATCTGCACTGGAGTTTATTCTCCTGGCAGATAGTGCAGCACAGGCAGGGATCAAATTGTTTCTCAGGGTATTGATTGCAATTAAGGACGTAAATACGAATGCAGAGCTCAGGCTCTTTACAAGGTATCTATTGGTGACCAGCAGGATGAAGGAGGTGATTCTGCCCCTCTACTCTGCTCTCAAGACCCCACCCGGAGCACTGTATCCAATTCTGATGGCCCCAACACAAGAAGGACATGAAACTGTTGGATGGGGTACAGAGGAGACCACAAAGATGGTCAGAGAGCTGAAAAAACCTCCAAAACGTGGGGACAGACTGAGAGAGTTGGAGCTGTTCAGCCCGGAGAAGTGCCTGAGAGGGCCTTAAAGCAGCCTTCCAATATCTGAAAGGGACCATGAGAAAGCTGGGGAGGGACTTTTTACAAGGGCTTTTAGTGATAGGACAAGAGAAAAAGGATTGAAGCTCGAGGAGGGCACCAAAGATCAGCACAACAGTACTAACAGTGGTACCCCCACTGCTCTTGGGTACTGGGAGAGCTTACAAGGAATGGAACTTAGACCCAATGGAGTGGGGCTCAGCTGCAGTGAGCTGTAGATCACAATCGACTTTTTCACAGAATCTGGGAACTGTTGAGGTTGGAAGAGACCTTTGAGATCATCAAGTCCAAACACTCATCTAGAGCTTGCAATGCCACCACTGCTGCTATGCCAATGCCACTAAACCACATCTCTCAGCGCCACATTCACACATCTTTGAAATACCTCCAGGGATGGTGACTCTACCACCTGCCTGGGCAGCCTGTTACAATGTCTGAGAACCCTTTCTATGAATAATTTTTTCTGACTATCCAACCTGAACCTCCCCTGGAACAACTTGATGTTGTTTCCTCTTCTCCTGTCACTTGTTGCATTTGGGGAGAGACCAACAGAGCCAGAGACCTGGCTCCAGCCTCCTTTGAGGTAGTTATAGGTGATAAGGCATCCCCCTCAGGAGAAGGCTTCTGAAATCACACTTGCCTGTGGGGCACTGGTAGGACTACAGGTGTGTTATGTCCCATATTGCCATGTACTTAAGAAGTAATTTTCTTTACTCCTCTTTTCTTTGCAAGTGAAAGCTTAGAGAGGGCTTGTGGCTGGTTTTGCCTCACGAGTGTTTCAAGTAACAAACTCAAGTGGTAGCTCATAGGCACCAGCCCTGCTGAAATGCCAGAGCTGATGGCATATTTTGATGGATTTGCTTGTGAGTGATTTACTTTGATTTGGGAGATTTGCTGTTTGTTATTCCCCCCCCAGATCCTGACTGACACTGTTAATTTGTGAAACTAACACAAATTAGCTGATAGTTTTTGCCTTTAAATGTAGCAATTCATTATTCCTTCATCTCAGAGAAAAGCCACTCTAGGGCCAGAAAGCAAAGCCCACCGCACAACTCAGGCAATCCAGGCAAGGATTGTCAGAGCAGGGGATCATAGAATCAGTCAGGGTTCAAGGGACCACAGGGATCACCTAGTTCCAACCCTCCTGCCATGCCCAGGGACACCCTACCCTACATCAAGCTGCCCACAACCTCATCCAGCTTGGCCTTAAACACCTCCAGGGACATGGCCCCAACCACCTCCCTGGGCAACCCATTCCAGGCTCTCACCACCCTCATGCTGAAAAACTTCCTCCTCACATCCAGCCTGAATCTCCCCACCTCCAGCCTTGCTCCATTCTCCCTAGTCCTGCCACTACCTGAGATCCTCAAAAGTCCCTCCTCAGCTTTTTTTTTGCCCACTTCAGATCCTGGAAGGCCACAATAAGGTCACCTGGGAGCCTCCTCTTCTCCAGACTGACCAGCCCCAACCCTTTCAGTCTGTCCTCAGATCAGAGGTGCTGGAGCCCTCTGAGCATCCTCGTGGCTCTTCTCTGGACACACTCCAGCATGTCCATGTCCCTCTTGTAATAAGGACTCCAGAACTGGATGCAGTACTCCAGGTGGGGTCTCACCAGAGCGGAGTATAGGGGGAGAATCACCTCCCTTGACCTGCTGCCCACACTTCTCCTGGTGCAGCCCAGGCTCTGGTTGGCTTTCTGGGCTGCAAGTGCACACTGCTGGCTAACGTTGAGCTTCTCATCCACCAGCACCCCCGAGTTCCCCTCCTCAGAGCTCCTCTCCAGCCTGTATGAGGATCAGCAGAGATGTTTGGCAAATATTTGCAAACAGCTACTGATAGCTCCCCGAATTAAAAAGCCAGAGCTGGTAAATAATTTTTAAAATTAGCTCAGCTGCACTGTTAAAACGAGGGGCTGCCAAAAGTTGTCAGGGCAGCTCACTGTAAGAGCAAATAATGCTTCGCTTGGTGGACTTTCTGTAGTCTCAAGCAGCAATTGGTGCAGGGGACATTGATGTAGGATAAATGTAGCATGCAATCACTCTGATTGTTTGTGATCGTGACATTTCACAAACACTGCTTCCCTGTCATCTTCTGAAGTATTGTTTTAGAGGGTTGTGACAGAGGGAAAAGAAACAATCTTTTTAAAAAAAAAAAAAAAGGAGATCAAAACAAAGAGAAATGTCATCCTGTCTCCCTAGACAAACCAGATTGAAAAATTGAGGAGAAACCAACATGAATGAGATAGATTCACAGCAACTGACACCACAGCAGCAAAATCAGAATGAGGCTCGGAGGCAATTGAAGCAATGGGAGCAGAGATTCTCCTCACAGGCACTGTGCCATCTATACACAGTAGTGAAAGCTGCTCCTGGCCAGAGGAAGAGTCTGCTGGATACATTTTGGTTAGGGTTGGTCTTGGTGATTTCTGGAGGTCCCTTCCGACCCCTACCGCTCTATGGTTCTATGGTTTGGCTCTGTCACTGCCATACTGTGTGACCCCATTTGTGAGATGGGAGTAATAATCTCAACCTGCTTTGCAGCTGAGTGGACAAAAGTCTCTGAGACCTCTCTTCAAAAGCTTGTAGGTGCTTGAAAGCCCCAGCACAGGTACGGTTGTACTGGCAGAGCACTAGATAGACCCTGGGGTGCACCATAAGTGGAGCAGTAAATCTCTTGCAGTGTAGACCAGACTGAAGAGAGTGACAGAGACCCCTGGCTATGAAAGCCTAGGTGAGGTGGCTCCAACTGCAGTAATGGAAGGTCAAATGTACAGACCAGCTCTCAGTGACTCCTTCCTAGGGTTATAACTTAGAACAAAAGACATTTTCAAAACCTTTGAAAACTGTCATTTCCCACTGGTAGGAGATTATTCTTCTGCTACCAAAACACAGCTCATGTCAAAACTAGATTTAAAAAAAAAACAACCGAGTGTTTTCAGCTGAAACATCAGGATAGTTCTACTGATGGGGGGGTTATTAACATCTGCCATTGTATTGTGTACATACGTGGCCTCAAGCTGCACCAAGCAAGGTTTAGGCTGCACATTATAAGAAAATTCTTCCCTGGAAGTGTTTCCAAAGACTGAAACAGGTTGCCCAGGGAGGTGGTTGAGTCCCCATCCCTGTAGGTGTTGCAAAGAGGCAGAGATGTGGTATTGAGGGACATAGATGCCAAGTGAGGTTGTGGATGCCTCTTCCTGGAAGTGTTCAAGGCCAAGTTGGGTGGGAACTTGAGCAACCTGGTCTGATGGAAGGTGTCCCTACCTGTGGGGAGGAGATCTTGGAACTAGGTCACTGGGGTGGGGGGGCACCTGGGTAGTCAAGCAAGAATTTCTCTATTCATGTTGCAAGATATGAACATTTTGACTCTAGCAGGAAGAAAGTCCTGGGAACAGCAAACAGAGATGTAGTTCTAGGAACAAGAAAATTACACATTGCTGTTGTCTTGAGAAAGTTGGGCAAGACAACAATGTAATTGTTGAGGAAACTAGTGGAAAAGTTCTGCTTGCAGCTGTAAGCATATAAATACTCTGCTGTTGTATCAATAAATTTGTCTTCTACTTGCAGGAAGTGGGGATCCCATCTCCCCATCACTGTCAGGTGATCTTCAAGGTCCCTTCAAACCCTAACTATCTATGAACCTATGATTCTATGGTTTAGCACCAGACTTGGTAGAGTTAGAAAATGACTGAAGTCAAGGATGTGAAAGATCATTTCCAACCACAACTGACTCTAGGATTCTGTGATTCTAAAGATGGAGCTGAAGTCCAGAGATCATGGATGACCTAATCTTTTGTGCTTTGTAGGTGTTTGCAAATAGACTGCTGAAGCAAAACATTCCAAATTCAGAGCTTGTCAGGTCACAGCATCCCTGCAGACACAAAGGCCATCTAAGGACTGTTGAGCATCTGGGTCCGAATGACTTTCCCAAGGTCATACACTACATTTGTAGCAGCATAAGGAATTAAACCCCTGCTGTCCACCCTTAAGATAAAAACCATAACCACCCAACCACCCTCAACAGGACTCCCTATTTCCAGATAACACAGGGTGTCACTCTCTGATACAGAATATTTACACTTAGGGGGAAAAAAAATAAAGAAATCAACAGTTCTTTAGTTTTAACCTTTGTGGTGATCTTGAGGCTTCAATCCAACATTCTCAGCCTCCAAAATGAAAACAGTAAATTGACATGTCATAGAGCTTACAAAATGAGGAGTGTTATCAAAGGCAGGCTGTGTAGCCAGACCTTGCTCAGTACACAAGTACAATTCATATTGTTCCCACCTATTACCGGGGCTTGAATATGTAAAAGATGAACCATTCCATAATCTGCATGCTCATTTATATTCCCTTTATGGGAAACTTAGGAAATAAAAAATGTCCCATTTCCCCTTCAAGTGCAGCACTCTGTGCTACGCAGTCCTGCCAGCTATCTTGGGGAGACTGAGCTTTGCCACTTGCCTTGCAGAAGTGGCCCTAGATTAGTGAGTTCAGTTCCTATCCTGGGGAGACTGAGCTTTGCCACTTGCTTTGCAGAAGAAAAGTGGACCTAGATTACTGAGTCCAGTTCTGGCACCCCCAGAATGGAACTGTTGGGGTGAGTCTAGAGGAGGCCATGAAGATGATCAGGGGGCTGGAGCACCTCTGCTATGGGAATAGGCTGAGAGAGTTGGGGCTGTTCAAGCATGAAGAAGAGAAGGGTCTGGGAAGATTTTAGAGCAGCCTTCCAGTACCTGAAAGGGGCTACAGGAAAGCTGAGGAGAGACTTTTTACAAAGGTTGGTAGTGATAAGATGAGGAGCAATAGCCTTGAGTTGGAAGAGGGAAGATTTAGACTGGAGAAATTCTTTACACTGAGGGTGGTGAAACAGGTTGCCCAGGGAGGCTGTGGCTGCCCCCTCTCTGGAGGTGTTCAGGGCCAGGCTGGATAAGGCTTTGAGCAGCCTGGTCTAGTTGAAGGTGCCTCTGCCCATGGCAGTGGCGTCAGAACCAGAGATTCTTTAAGGTCCCTTGCAACTCAAACCATTCTGTGAATCTGTGAGTTTATCCTCTGGCTGTCTGAGTTTAAAACTGAAGCTGAAACTTCCAGGTAGAAAAGCTATTACATTTTCTGAGATTTGGGATGCTTCATGGTCCCCCAATTTCATGGCGCTTTGAGCTGGTTTGGGGTTGGTATACACGGAAAATTTTCTGTCTGACACAGGAGAGTCTGTGGCTCCAAAACCACATTAACATGAAGTAGAAGCATTTTGCAGAGTTGCCCTTGCCTGGACCTGCTCTAGTTCCAGCACCTCAATGTCTATTCTTTAAGTGAGGGTCCCAAAACTGAACCCACTCATCAAGGCATGGCCTCACCAGTGCTGAGCACAGGGAACAATCACTGCCCTAGTCCTGCTGGCCACACTATTCCCGATCCAGGATGAACTAAACATGGTGGTGGTTGAACCACATGCTGCAAAAATAACCCTGACTTATTTTATGAATTATTTTTTCCCCAAAATTTTCCGTTTATCGAAATGAGAAACAGAATTGATCTGATAGGTTTTTAAAACATCCACATTTAAGCAACGACTTCAGAAAAAGAAAATATTTTGGAGTTACCTTCCCAATCTGAGCTAAAGGTTTTTTTCTGCAAAGGAAAGCTTTACATAGCATCCAATATCCACACGTTACCATAGCTGCTCAAGAGCCTAGGAAAGAGATTTCTTACTTTCACTGAAAGTAAAAATGCCATGAACAGTTATTTGCAGGAAAATCACTAATCCTCTAAAACCAAAACCCAGCACTAAATTACATTTTGCCCTTTAAATGATATTGACAGCTCTGTAAGAGAGATCAATGGTGAAAGTTGGCACCAAAAGAGATCCCACTTGTTTCCCTGATTTATCGACAATAGCTTTACATATGCTCACTTACAACAGGGCAAACAGCAATTTGATCCCAAAATTCCTCAACTTTGGAAGACTTTCTGTAGTATTTAGATAATAATTTGTTCTGAATTGTCTTCTGCCCAACATTTGATGCCAGAAGGAGTGAGAATGTGCTGCTTGAACCATTTCAAGCAGGCTTTTAAGAAGCTATCCAGCAAGGAAGATTAAACATTAGCTGATTACCGACAAGTAATTAACAATGTCAACGAAACACAGAAACTGAATTAATAATAATTATATCATCAACACACTGATCATCTTGTAGAGAATCCCAGGGAAGAGGAGAGGTTAATTACTCACTGCTAGCAGAACAGCAGGAAGTCGACCACAACCATGCCTCTGCGTGGTGTTAACTGCCAGGCAGATAATTAATTAACATCATAATTGTAATGCAGGCAGCATGAAAATATTGAAATATTACTTCATTTCCATTCTATTACCTACCCAACACATTCTATAACTTAGAGCCTGGAACTACAAAGCTTGGTTGTGAGCACACTCCTGAGTCATGTGGCTTTGGCTTGATTTTCCACCAGAGATCTGTGGTGAATGACAGATTAAGAGGTCTGAGGTAAGGACAGAGAACCAGGAGGCATTCAGTGCTGACACAGACTTTCCTTTCTTGAAACAAGAAGCCAGGAGAGTTAGCCTTGTGGGATGCTCGTGGCTAAAGAGTCAACAGTTTCTTACAAAATAAATGGACAAAATATTTGGAAAAGATATTGCCACATACTTGGACTGAGTTCAGAGACATAGAAACCATTTGCTTGGGAGAGACCCCAAAGATCATCCAGTCCAAGCCTCAACTCTGCACTGAGGATCAACACTAAACTAAGCAGGATTTCAGGGAGAAGTTGTATGGAGGTTATCTGTCACACAGGCTTTGCACTCTCATGTTGAGTGTCATGATCTTGGCTCTTCTGAAGTCATTCTGCAGACTCTTTTGTTTCAGTGCCCTTTGTGAGAGAAGCTCTTCCATCATGAGTTACTAAGCTGGAAGCAGGAATACCTGAAGTCCCTGCTGGGCGGCCTACAAGAAGGCATACCATGAACAGGTTACTGTGTGCAGTTCTGGGCTATCTTATCCAGGACAGACAAATTCAAACATTGATCAAAAAATGTTAAACAGCCCCAGCTCTCCCAGCCTGTGTTCACAGCAGAGGTGCTTCAGCCCTCTGATCATCTTTGTGGCCCCCTTTGGACCTGCTCTAACATTTCCACGCCCTTCTTGTGTTGGGTGTACAGATTCAAGGTGGGGCCTCAGCAGAACAGAATAGAGGGGCAGAATCATCTCAGTCACAGCAGATTCATGGAATTGTAGGGGTTGGGAGGGAGCTCTGGAGATCATGGAGTCTAACCCCTATGCCAAGGCAGGATCACCTAAAGAAAGTCACACATCACAATGCAACAAGCTGATCTTTTAATGGTGTGCCTGAGCATGGAGCATTTCGAGTACCTTCACCTAATGACACCCAGAGACAGTGGCTCCTGCGCTCATCTCCATAAAGGGGGGAGTCTGAAATGCAGCCACTAGATAATTAAAATGAGAATGCTCTCGATGGCCGTGAGATTGCTCATTCCATATAACGAATTGAAAGCCTAATAGGGAAACTCATAATACCAGCCCTCTTAACATTAACAATTACCATGATTAACAATGATACTCACAACTCATTTTTCATTAAAGACTATGGGCAGAGATAAGCTTGTTTATATAGACCAGCTTTTGAACCGATGAGCTATTTATCACCCAGAGAGAGTCTGGAGAGGACAGAACAGCACCCAGCAATTAAAACTTGCAAAGTGACCTTGTGACAGCGACAGACCCACCCCTCCTCTGAAGCACCAGCAGAGGCAATTGTTTTTAAATCAGTTGGAAAGGGAAAGATAATTTGTTGGTTTGTTAAATCGTACATCTTGTCCTTGGAGGGACTGGAGTGCGCTGTTGCTGCGCACAGAGGGGGCTCTCTCCTACAGGTGCAGTCTCTCCAGCGTGCACCACAAATCAGAGGAGTGAAGTTTGCAGAGATACTAGATCAAAAGATCGATGTGCCAGGGATCAATAATGCTTTATATTAAAACAGCAAATCAAGAAACCAGGTTTGGCAAAGGTGTTTTCATAGACAAAGATCAAAGCATCTCCCGTGCGTGCGCCTCAACTTGATATCCTTCTACTTATTTTGGGCTTCCTGTCTCATGCCTGGAGCCTCTCCTTAATCTTCCCTGAATAAGTTTTTGAGAACATCTCTTATTTACCTGCCAGTAAAAAAAACAGGTGGATCCTGCTCCCAGGGCCTTGAGACTTCTCCCGGGTTCAGCTGAAGCACTGTGGAGTCAAGATGATGCAAGTGTTAAAGGAGCAGGTTTCCCTAAGGATGGGAAATATAAGTCAGACATGGCTCAGCTGTTCAGGTCAGATATCTGGTATCTGTCTTACTTAAAGATGAGTCATTTCTGTGAAATGTGCTCAGAAAGAGCTCAGTATAATATTAAGAGACCAAGAAACAGTAAAAAATTAATGTAAGATTCCCTTGCTGGCAATCACAGAATCGTAGAATTGTTTCCATTGGAAAAGACAGATAGGATCATCCAATCCAACCATCAACCCAACACCACCATGGTCATTAAACCAGGTCACGTCCACAGGTTTCCTGAACACCTCCAGGGCTGGTGACTCTATCACCTCCCTGGGCAACCTGTTCCAATCCCTAAACACTCTTGAAGCAAAGAAATTTTTCCTCATCTCCAACCTAAACCTCCCCTAGCACAATTTCAGGTCATTACATCTCCTATCATCTAAGACTAGGAAGAACAGACCAACTTCTACCTCACTGCAGCCTCCTTTCAAGGAGTTGTAGAGATCAATGAAGTCTCCCCTCAGCCTCCTCTTCTCCAGGCCAAACATCTCCAGCTCCCTCAGCTGCTCCTCCCCTGACTTTTTGCAAAGGTTTTTTCATAGACAAAGATCTCCAGACCCTTTCCCAGCTTTGTTGCTGCTTCTTGACCTGGTTCAGGTGTCCACTGAGAAGGGAAATAAGCAATTAGGAACAGCATACACCCACTCTAGTCCCAGCAGTGCAGCCCTAAAGAAATAAAGAGAAAAGAAAAATTAGAAGCTTTGCAAGATGACTGTTTTGAAAGCTACCGTATTTATATGCTTAGCCCACCCTTATTCACATTCAGGAGCTACCCAGGGTTTTTATGAATTAAGTTAATTTACTATTCAATTAAAAAGCAAGAAGGAATATTACAGCAGCTACATCAGACTCACACCCCCACGGGTGCACAGGCACTCAATTTAAAAAGCAATGAGCTCCCTGTCCACAGGTAACACATGTCTGCAGAAATTATTTACTTTAGAGAGAAATTAGATGTAAGGAATTTGCTCAGCAGAAGAGTGAGAGGGAATCAGGCTGCAGCCTTCAAGAGCAGAGATAATAGGTTGTGCCTTTTCCATGCTTCTTCTTTCTTCCAGTGTTAATTGACTCAGGGCGAGGTGCTTCTGAGCAGTGAGCAGGAGCCAGCTCAGCATCATTCACACACCCTACAGCTCTTGTTCTCCTCATGGCTCCTCCCAGTGCTTTCTTCATCAGCTGATGAAAAAGAGCTACAGCAGATCTCATAGAATCAGTCAGGGTTGGAAGGGACCACAAGGATCAGCCAGTTCCAACCCTCCTGCCATGCCCAGGGACATCCTGCCCTAGATCAGGCTGCCCACAGCCTCTGCCAGCCTGGCCTTAAGCACCTTCAGGGATTTGGCCCCAAACACCCCCCTGGGCAACCCATTCCAGGCTCTTACCACTCTCATGCTGAAAAACTTCCTCCTCACATCCAGTCTGAATCTCCCCACCTCCAGCTTTTCTCCATTCCACCTACTCCTGTCATTACCTGAGAGCTTAAAAAGTCCCTCCCCAGCTTTTCTATAGGCCCCCTTCAGATCCTGGAAGGCCACCAGAAGGTCCCCTGGGAGCCTCCTCTTCTCCAGCCTGCACAGCCCCAACTCTTTCAGTCTGTCCTCAGAGCAGAGGTGCTGCAGCCCTCTGAGCATTCTAGTGGCCCTTCTCTGGACACATTCCAGCTTTTCCACATCCCTCTTGTAAGAGGGGCTCCAGAGCTAGATGCAGGTGGGGATCTCACCAGAGAGGAGTATAGGGGGAGAATCACCTCCCTTGCCCTGCTGGCCACACTTCTGATGCAGCCCAGGATCTGGATTCATAGAATGGTTGGAAGGCACCTTCAAGGCCATCTTGATCCAACCTCCATGCCATGGGCAAAGACACCTCCCACTAGACCAGCTTGCTTTAAGACCCATCCAATTTGGGGAGCCTGTTCCAGTGTCTCACCATAACAAAGTTCTAATATCCATTCTAAATCTCCCCTCCTCAAGCTTAAGGACATACAACTAGACAGCACCTGTTGAAATCTCTGAGACTGAAGAAATGTTTTTTTCCCTTTTCTGCAGGCATTTTCCTGAGGCAGCTTGCTCCAAAATGTGGAAGGATAATAAGCAATTCAGGTTCACATTCTTTGCCAAGAAGGAAACAAGGAGTGAAAGTGGGCACAGAGAGAAAGTGTACGTGGAGAGAACATGGATAGAAACCACCACTGTGATCTGGGCACTGTGTGTGTGTACAGTGTGTGTCTATGTGCAGGACTTGGGCATTTACATTTGAGTGATACCTTATGGATGTGAGTCTGAGACCATGCAAAGAAAAATATCACATTTTGCTTGGGTTTCCAAAGCTTTTCGTGTTCCTTTTCCCAGATCTCCTTATTTGTGATTTATTTCTGAGGGCTAAATTAAGTTTTTAAGTAAACAGTTGCAGTGTAACAAGCTAATTTGGGAACTATGTAACTCATTTCTCACTCTTATAGATAGGGGAAATATTCAATTAGTATTCTGCCCGTGTTAATTTTTAATTTAAAGCCTTTAGCCAAAGTACAATGGACTTTTGACATACAAATATTAAAAAATAAATTTCCTGAGTTCATTATCTGATAATTAGAACCAAATAACATCTTAACTGAGAGACAAACCCCACGCAAAGCAAGTCAGTTCCATTTAAGATTCCATTAGAAAAGTGTTTGAGCTAGTATGTAATGGACCATAAAATTTAATTTGGAAATGATATTACCAAAAATGATGGAATGATACCAGTCACAAAAGAACATGTAGGCAGCCCTCATCTTTTCATTTGGTGTGCTGTTCTTCTATTGATTGTGTAGAATTAGAAAGGAATTACTTAATATTGCACAGAATAACATATGTAGGGTTTCTTTTCTTTTTTTTTCCCTCTTCACCCTTTTCTCCAGCTCCTCGGTATTTAAAAGTCAGAATTGACCAGTGTAGCTCCATGTAATTACAAAGATTTCCTTATCTTAGCCTATTTGCTGAAGTCATCCTAAAGAAAGGGTCCCCTAATCCATTGGCTGTCTCATATCTCATTTACATTGGTGGTAATCCCCATCCTATCTCAGCATTTAGGTAATGACTTTGGGATTAAATTGCACTTCTTGCAATTCTTTACTTTCAAATCTCTCCAAGCTATCAGCGGGGCCGGGCTGAATGGGGGCTGGCGGAGGAGTGGGAAGGCAGCTGGGGAGGTAAAGGCTTCCACTTGAAAGTGAAATTAACTTTCTCCATAATAGGGTTTGAAGAAAAGGGGGGAAGAAAAAAAAAAAAACAAAAAAAAACCCCACAGCTCCGACTCCGTGTTGCGAAACATTTTAGAATTTTGTTTTGTTTTTTAATAAAGATGCCAGGATTAGGTTATATTAAGCTGCCTCAAAGCAGTGTGTTTAGCAATTTGCGCTGCTGCGTTTATAGCCCAGCTGGCTTTAGAGAGTCGTTTTCAGATAGTTATCAGGCTGAAAGACCTGCAAACGGCAGGTGAGGCTGAGATTCTGCTTTGTGAAAACCTCTGAAGAGCACTGCTCGGTGCCACCAGGCTCACCGTCGGTACATTTCCTTTCATTTATCACGTTCGGCCAGAAAAATCTGCCCTCTGTGATGGCCTCCTGTTGAAAATTGAAAACCATTAATTGGAAAGTTTACTACTTCAGCCCAAATGCAGCAGGATACTTCAGCACATTTCCTAAGAGGGAGGCATGTGAATAATTTTACTGGAGGCAAGAAGCAGCAAAACATACCCAAGAGCAATTCCAGATTCAAATATTGCTTGCTTTAAATCTTGTTAAAGTTGGGCCTCAACACAAAATTTGTCATGACGGAGACAAATCTGCCTCCTTTATCTCTTGCAAAAACCCACAGTTGTGTAAAATCTGTGCCTATACTGCTGAGATAAAATTAAATTATATCTATCATTAGGGCTATGCCATCACTATGGATATAGATAGTGGCCTACACAAATGTTGCTGCACAAAGCTCCATCACAGATGTGTAGAATGGTTTGGGTTGGAAGGGCTCTTCAAGATCATCTAGCTTCAAACCTCCTGCCATGAGCAGGAATACCTTGTTTAAGATCCCATCTAGCCTGCCTTTGAGTATTGCCAGGCTTGGAGCCTCCACAGCTTCTCAAGGCAACCTCCAGTGCCTTACCACTCTTCTGGCAAAGAATTTTCTCCTTATGTCTCATGTCAATCCAGTTTCTTCCAGTCTGAAGCCATCACCCCTCATCCTGTCACTCCACGCTCTTTGTACAAAGCCCTTCCCCATCTCTCCTGCAGCTTCCTCCTAAATCCTGTAAGGCAGCTCTGAGGTGTCCTTGAAGCCTTCTCTTCTCCAGGCTGAACAGCTTCAACTCTCTCAGGCTGTCTTCATATCAGAGGTGCTCCAGCCCTGTGATCATCTTTGTGATCTCCTCTGTACCTGCTCTAACAGTTCCACGTCCTTCATGTGCTGAGGACTTCAGATTAGGTAGGGTCTCAGGAGAGCAGAGCCAAGTAGCAGAATCCTCTCCTTCCACCTGCTGCTGGAGATCAGCCCAGGTCATATGTGGGTCTGGGCTGAGAGCTCATGTTGGTTGTTTATCACACAACACCCCCAAGTCCATCTCAACACTGCTCTCTATCCAGCCTGGCTTTGTGCCTGGGGTTGCCTCAAGCCAGGTGTAGGACATCCTTTCCCTGTCGTAAAGATAATCTTTCCACTGTGAGTCAAAGGCACTTCACCTTCCCAGCTCTTGCAAGCCGAGGCCACATCTGTTCACAAGAACAGCAAATATTTGCAAGCAGTGTGCACGTTTGTTACAAACGAGATTTGACAACGGCATTGAAGCAGCATCTGAAAGGATCTTCACAGGCACACCTAAGGCAAGTCACAAAGGCTATTCCGGTTTCTGCTTCAGCCCCCGGAGATAACGGACACCATTAAGCCCACAATGGCTGGCATGTGCTTGTCCCAGGGCGTTCAGCCCATTTCCCATCTCCTGGCTGTCTCTTTCATCCCCTTGGCTCGGTGGCTCAGCTCGGGTTGTATCCAATGATGGGTGATAATTGGAAGCCCTCCTCCTGCCATTCTCCAGAACGATACAGAAATTAATTCTTGTAGAGCTCGCATGGCAGACACCAAGGGAAGTTGACCCTATCAATTTACATACGCTATGGGGGCCTGCTATCACACTGCAGCCAGCAAACAGCTCCTCTTATCTAGGAAAGACCCTCATTTGTTATTTCTTGCTGCATACACCCACTCCCATTATTTCTGTAATTCTTTGCAATAATAGACCCTACCCTAATGAAACCTGCATTATGAGAAGGTTACAGTCCTGACCCAAAGACCATTAGCTCTCTGCTCTCTTATTGCTACATATGTAATTGTATAATTGATTTTAAAATTTACTTTTGTGTCCCCAAACTGTGCAGCAAGCAGCCCATTAAGTGGGAGAAATATAATTAATATATCTATTAAAGTGTTCACGATTGCAGTTTTAGGACACAACAAAGCCTGGGAAGAAACACAGAAGTTGAGATTCTCGTCGCGCAGCAGTTGAAACACAGAATACTAGAGTGGGTTAGGTTGGAAGAGACCCTCAAGATCATTTAGTTCCAATCCCACTGCCATGGGCAAGGACACCTTCCACTACACCAGGTTGCTCAAGGCCTCGTCCAATCTGGCCTTGAAGATCTCCAGGGAAGGGTCATCCATATGCAGAGGATGGACATTTTCAGTACCTAACAGACAGCTCATCACAGCTGTGTAGGATGGACCTGGTAGGCATGGGGACAACTTTACACCAAGTCTGTGAGCTCAGAACATGCTGAGCAGCAGAGGTTCACTTCCTGTAGCCAAACTCACACATCTAGTGCTACTTCACAAACACTTAAAGGCAGCAAGTATCTCATGACTCTGGCACCACAACTGGCAGCCACCTGGGGCTTCCCTGAGGATGCTGAAATAACACCAATACTTAGGGGCAGCTGTGTCATGTCCCAAGAAACCTTCTGACAAGAGCAGTGAGCTTTTGTCAAGGAGATTGTTGACTCTGAGGGTGATATTTATCTCATGGTGTGTTGGTGCCAACTGTGAGCTGAGCTTGCACCACGAAATCTGCTCTGCAGACTGAGACCCTCCCCAAAAATTCTAGGTCCTAAAAACACATGGAAGAAAATTGGCCTCTGCTGAATCCGTGGGATTGTTTCCAGAATCACAGAACATGAGAGGTCAAAAGGGACCTTCAGAAATCAAGTCAAACTGCCCTGCCAAAGCAGGATCACCTAGGCTAGTCCACACAGGAATGCATCCAAACTTCTGCCTCGCCTGGTTCTGGATTAAAATTGGAGACAAAGCCTTTGCCATCTCCAGACAGTTTCATATTCCCACCCAGAATCACTCATTATCACAGAGCCATCTCCCATGGACCTGCCTCTGTGCCATTGGATTTGTGAGATGAGTTGAGGGAGAGGCAGTTGTGTAATTTGCACACAAAGTGGTTGGAATTGATCTAAAACAAACCTTTAACTTTCAAACTGGTTTAAATGGGGAAAGGACCATTGGATAATTACATCATTTAACACATTGATTGTTCAGAAGTCAATCCTAATGATTTCAGAAATAGAGGGCATTGTGCTTTCCTCATTTTTAAGGAAAGATTTTTGCTCAGTGCAGAGGAGTAAATGGTGCCTTCTTTAAAAGAGACAATGTAGGAGAGCTGAAGAAAACAAAAGTTTCATTATGGCAAACAAGGCTTATTGCACAAAAGCTAGAAAAAAAATACAAAAAAAAAAATCAATGGGACATAATTAAACTGGGTGCATCTCCCCTTACAGTACACCCTAGTAAAAGAAACTTAAATGACCTGTGTGCAGTCAGAATACAGAATTAAGGAGGCAGTTTGAATCCTTAGTCTGACCACATCTGCATTTACCTTGAAGTTATGTGCCCTGTCCCTTAGAGCTGATCTTTGCCACCTGAGCATTAACTATAAGGTGCCACGCTCAAAACCCTAAGATTAGGTTTTCCCTTTTTATCCCACCTACTCATACAATACTCTCTTGTCAAT
The DNA here is from genome assembly GCA_013396835.1 of Psilopogon haemacephalus. Taxonomy (NCBI): domain Eukaryota; kingdom Metazoa; phylum Chordata; class Aves; order Piciformes; family Megalaimidae; genus Psilopogon; species Psilopogon haemacephalus. The sequence continues at coordinate 130,209 of VWZI01010650.1, forward strand.
CAGGATGGAGAACCACAGAACTGTTTTGGTTTGGAAAGATCTCCAAGATCATCCTGTCCAGCCATCAACCCAGCACTACCATGGCCATCAAACCATGACCCCAACTACCATGTCCACAGGTTTCTTGAACACCTCCAGGGATGGTGACTCTACCACCTCCCTGAGCAGCCTGTTCCAATCCCTGACCCCTCTTGCACAAGAGAAATGCTTCCTAATCTCCAACCTAACCCTCCCCTGACATAATTTCAGATCATTTCCCCTCATCCTATCACTTGTTCCAACCGCCTTCCAGGGAGTTGTAAAGAGCAATGAAGTCTTCTCTCAGCCTCCTCTTCTCCAGACTGAACATCTCCAGCTCCCTCAGCTGCTCCTCACCAGCCCTGCTCTCCAGACTTTACCAGCCTCATTGCCCTTCTCCGGACCTGCTCCACCACGTCAATGTCCTTCCTCTCATGAAAGTGTGAAAACTAAACCTAGGATTTGAGGTGTGGCCTCACAAGGTCGTTGAGAAAAGCTTGGTAGAAGGTTTTCCTCTCCCAATATTTAGAAGTTCTTGGCAAAAAAACCACCATGGTGCTATGAACTTCAGATTTACAAGACAGCCCAGCAGCAGGATTTTGATACTGCTGCCCATTGGTTTTGCTGAGTGACTGCAAAGCCTTTTCCAAGGGTGGAGAAGCAGCAGACTTCACTGTCTTAGGAGCATTACTAATAAAATGCCCAGCACTGATCTTTAGTGTTTTCTCACCCCAGTCATTTGCTGGCCTGGCTTTGCTCTGCCAGTTCTTGCCATGCATCTACCTGCAATTTGTCCCATTTCATAAAACAAGGAGAAGACTCCTGCCCACCTCTTCCCTAGCTGATTTCTGCTCTCACCTGAAGAGCCTTGCAGCAACGTGGCAGGGAAAGCAGCACTGATGCTCCAGCCACTGAAGGATCAGTAGGAGACACGTGGGTGGATGTGACAGCATCATCTGGGTGCTGGCCTGGCAGATTCTGCCTCCTTGGTGAAACAAGCAGGAGAAGAGGTAAGCTGTGAGCAGTGCAGGGCAAGCAGTAAGCGCTGCAGAAAAGGTATTATCCCTTTTGTCCCAAATAACAAATGGAGACTGCAGAAATTCTGCATTCTTCTTCTTATCAACGTGGAAAAATACAGATAGCCACAGCTATTACGCAGAGCACTGTAGGGAGGCAAGAAGACATCTATTTGTTCTGAAATTCATCAGATAACTTCAGTAAATCACACATCAAAATATTTGGTTAAAAAAAAAAAGAAAAAGTGAGGGGGCTTGGGGAAATGTTTCTTTTGCTTATGTTAAAGCTGAAGAGAACAAAATGTATGAAACAAAGCTCGACGCTTAATCACGGAGACAAACCTGAGGAAGATTATTCTGCTTTAAAAAAAAAAAAAATATATATATGGCTGCGACTTGCAGATGCATTTTCAGAAGGGATTTTATTACAAAGTGCCCTCTCAAAAAAATCACGAAAATTATGGAGAAGTATGCACATCACTCAGTGAACAAAATAGCTGAGGGGAGAGTTTGGAGAACTGAGCGATTTAGCAAGAGCTGATCTGCCTTAACACCAAAAAGTCACCACGAAGCCATTTCTCCTACCACGGCTTGGCCATCAGTCACTTGGAACATCAGCTGTGTGTTGGGAGAACATGTGCTGCTCAGGCCCTGAGAAAACCTAGAGCCTTCACAGAATGGTAGGAGGTGAATACAACCTCTGGAGATTGAGTCCAACCCCCCTGCCAACACAGGACCCTCTAAGAAAAGGTCACACAGGAACACATCCAGAAGGTGCGTTTGGAGTGTCTCCAGAGATGGAGGCTCCACAACCTCCCTGGGCAGCCTGTTCCAGTGCTCCAGCACCTTTAAATTAAAGAATCTTCTTCTCATGTTTAGATGGAACTTCTTACATTCCAGTTTGTGGCCATTGCCCTTGTCCCATCTCTGGGCACAACTGAGAAAAGCCTGACCCCATCCTCCTGAACTCCCTACCTTGAAGTATTGATGAGCATTGATGAGCTCCATCCTCGGTCTCCACTTTCTCCAGACTAAAAGGCCCAAATTCTCCCTGTCTTTCCCCATAAGCCAGTTTGGTCTCCTCAACATCTGCACCCCTAAACTTTGATAATTTAGCATATACTAAGTATGCTGGCTCATGGACTTATTAATTCCATTTTCACAAATCAATTCATAAAATAAAAGCCCAGGATATTTTTTTTGCATCCTATATCCCTGATACTTTTCCTCTCATGGATAGCTTCTGCATCTTCTATTTCTGTTTTTTTCTCTTGGATACTTTCTGTGTTTTTCATTCCTGCTATTTTTGTTCTCTGAGATGCTTTTTGCATCCTATATTCCTGTTATTTTTGTTCTCCAGCTGTTGGGAAGGAATTGTGCCATTCAGGGGTGATTCTTCCGCTGCCCCAGGCTTGCACATGCTTGACACTACTTGGGAAAGTGACTAACAGGGTGTTCACTTTTACCAGGCCATTAATTGATAACACTTAATTAATCTGCCGTGTGAGAGATCAAATGAAGATTGTGTCCCACAACCAGCAACATCTATTGACTTTGTTATTCCAATTATGTGTCTGACCAGCACAGCCCTTTGGTATAAGGCTTCACCTTTGAATCACCCTCAGCACAGAACTAGATCAGCTGCTGGGGATTTGACCTGCAAAGGACCTTGACACTGCCTGAGCTGTGTGTATGTGTGGTGGGCAATGTTCCACCTTCTTGCTTGTCATAGCCAGCGTCCCCCTTGTCCTCTGCAATTACATTGCTGTGCTGGACATAACTCTCTGATAAACAGTTGATAATTAGTGGAGAGCTCTGATTACAATTCAGCCTTCCACATTTTTTGTTTCATTTGGTTTGTGGTTGGTGGGGTGGTTTTTTTTTGTTTTGTTTTGTTTTGTTTTGTTTTTTTGGCTTGCTGTTTTCCTCTAAAGAATGCCCAGAAAAGAGCAATTAGTTTCAGCAGCAATTGGGTAAGTGCAGCAGACAAAGAGAGCAAATTGCCTTCAGCAGACAATTTATAAATCAGTTGTAGGTTTCCAATTCGGTTTTTATTTTAGTTTCCCCGAGTTATCTGCCACTGAATTGAGGGCTAACATCAGAGGCAGTTTTGGTGTCGTTCACTAGAAGAAAACATAATTAAAAATATATTCATCAGATTTCCTGTGGCTTTCTTTGAGGATAGTGAACAGCAGCAGCATAACAAGGAGTAGCAACTGACCCTTCTCTATGTGCTAGTTTTGCTACTCTAAATCCATGGTTATTCTCCAAGAGAAGTCAACCTAAAATCTAGAGCAGAAGTACCCAAAGCTGTGCAGCAAATCTTAGCTAATATCCACCTGCCATGAACATCACACAACAACATTTGGTCAGGCATGGATCTGACCAGCCTAGGTATGGTTATTTTAGGGTGCAATTTGCTTTAATGAAGCCTTTCACCAGTAACAAACTTCCTAAGCAGAGGTGGAGGATGGAATACAAATGTGATGATCAACTGCACAAAGATTGATTCTTCAGAAAATAAGTCAAAATACAGTAATAGATATAAAAAAAAAAATCCAAACCAATTCACTTTTTAAAAGCCTACCTCAGAGCATACAACATAGCAATATTAGTTGCTGCCATAGGAGGAAGAAAAAAGCAGACTAGCAGCTCAGAAAGATCTACAAATAACAAAAACACAGAGAATTAGACTGTTTCAGGTCCTCCATTCTGTCTATTACCGCTGCCCCATGTGAAGTGAACATGCTCTTGGTTCTGACTCTGCTGATGTAAAGCCACTGAGGTAGCTCCAAAATCGGATTCGTAGAATTATACAGTACTTTGGGTAGCAAGGGGCCTTCAAGATCATCTAATTCCAATCTCCCATCATGGACAGGGACATTTTCCCCTTGTCCCATCTCTTGCTCAAGGCCTCACCCAACCTGGCTTTGAGCACCTCCAGGAAGGGAGCATCCACAACCTCCCTGGGCAACCTGTCCCAGCATCTCACCACTCTCACTGTAAAGAATTTCTTTCTACCATCCAGTCTCAATGTACTCTAACTCTGAAAACTTCAATCTAGTGAGTTATAAGCTTTTAGTTGCTTTAAAGAGGCAGAGCATCAGTCTGTTGTCTTAGAACCTGATGAGCCTAATACCTACGTTGTCCTTTAAATCATCAACACTTCTTTTCAATAAGCACAAGAGAGAGTAACTGCCTGCTAGATGAGGCTCTCTCTTCTAGGCTGGTGCCTTTCAAGCAGGGTTGCTGAACAGGGGTCAATCAAATACTGATTTCTTTGCCACACCCCCACAAAACAAAAATCTGTCAAACCATTTAATTGTCCTGATTAAATCCTACAGGGTTCCAGCAATGAAAAAGCAGCCAAATGTTTGAGCCAACTACAGCTCACACAGAGTGCAGTGCTCTCTGAAACAGTTTGTTTCCAAAGTATTACCCAAGATTAAGAGTTTTCTGACTCTCTCCATAGCATGCAGCAGGGTCTTTAACTTAGAATCATAGAATCAGGGTTGGAAGGCACCACAAGGATCATCTACTTCCAATCCCCCTGCCAACGGGCAGGGACACCCTACCCTAGATCAGGCTGGCCAGAGCCTCATCCAGCCTGGCCTTAAACACCTCCAGGGACGTGAACTCTACCCATGTAGGGCTCTGCAGAGGAAATGCCCACAGAAAGGATCTCTTGGGAACACCATTATGGTAGCAAAAGTGCTGCGAATCAGCTGCACTCCGAATATTGGGGTGGATCCTGACCCCAAAGACTCCCGGCTGAAGTACAGCAACACCAAATGAACCAAAGGCAAATGAGAAACATCCAAAGATAAATGAATATACGCCAAGGCTTGTGTGTGCTATCAAGCAATAAATACACTAGGAGTAGGAAGTGCAAAAAGTAATTAAGGTTAAGAAAGAGGCATATGCAAGCTATAAAACATTAGGTAGAGAGGAGGACTAGAAAGATTGCAGAAGGAAGTTAAGAGAGTGTAAAGGAAAAAAAAAATTAATACAGGAGGCAGAGACAGTCAGGGAGATTGCATGAGAGGCTAAGATAAATAAGAAGATAATTTTCAGCTCAGGAGACAGATGTTGGAGAAGTGTCTCTAAGAAGCAGGAAATTCTGTTCGAAAAAAGCAGAGATTGGGCTAAAGCAGATCAAAATCAAGTATTTCTAACTTCACGCTTCGGCTCTTCCTGTGGATCCTTAGGGATCACACACACACACACACCTTGGACAGAAATGTGTAGCTTTCCCAAGGGGCTGCAATGTGACCATCCCACAGGCACATAGTGGTATATTAAGGTATATTATGACATTAGGGTTAAATGGATAAACTGAATTGGGTGTGAAACCAGGACCACAACAGATGGGTGGCATGAACTGTCAGAGAGGATGTCAAAAGACAAGGTATAAACAGCCAGATGTGGCTAAAAGAATCTCAAAAGTCTTGGAAAAGTGATTTAATATTGGCCAGGCAGGGAAGAGTTGTATGAGTGACATTTTAAGTGCCAGAGTGAGCATCAGGTCCTCTGCACTTAGTAAAAACATGAAGTGGTCAGAATAGATTTGGTGGCTGTTGAAGGACCTTTTTTATCCTGTTCTGGAATGTGTTGGTATTAACTGCTCAGGAAGTCACAATCCCTAGCAGGTAAGGACAGGCCAGAGGCTATGTAAGCGCACACGAGGGCACTGCCACCTGCTAACTCTGTATTCAACCAACCTGTGGTAGAAGTCCTGAGCCAGAACAGAGAAAGCCAACGGATTTCTTCTTTCTGGTAGTAACATGAAAGGGGATTTTGAGAGACAATTTTCCCGTTTCCTTCCTTGCCTTGGGTATTCTTGACTCATAACACTTCCCCTGCACACACCTTCTCAGTCTGCTTATTGACCAACATCAAAGTATGCTTGAAAATTCATAGAATTGTCTTGGGTGGAAAAGACCTTTCAGATCATTGAGTGCAACCTGATGCTGAGCCATGCCCCTCAGCACCACAGCTCTGCCTTCCCTTCCAGGGATGAGGACTCAACCACTTCACTGGGCAGCCTGCTCCAGTCTTTGAGAACCCTTTCAAGGAAGAAGTTTCAACTAGTATCCAACTTGAACCTCCCCTGGTACAGCCTGAGGCCATTTCCTCTCATCCTGTCACTTGTTGCTAGGGAGAAGAGACCAACTCTGACCTATCTCCAGCCTACTTTCAGGGAGCTGTAGAGAGCCAGGCTGTCTTCCCTTGCCCTGTTGCTCACAGAACATACATGGACAGTGGCGGAGATGGCAGCATGACCTGTTTAGCTGAGGTCTGGTCAATGAAGCAGGGAGAAAGGGTGGCTGAGGCAGCAACTGGCTTCCTGCTGCTTCTCCTTATGTCTCACCACTTTAAAAACAAATCCCTGCATATGCTCATGCAGCCTGATCACCTTTGGCTCTGGGCTGAAGAGATGAGACCTGACTGAGACAGAGGACTCTCACCAAAAAAAAAAAAAAAAAAGGGGAAAAAAAGTGTGAAAAATTGAAATGACAAGGTTGTGGTGATAGCTTGTTGAATGAATGGAGGGAGTGAATTGAAATTTACATTTATATAGCGCTGTCCATCCAGACTGCATTGCCCAGTGCTAAGGAGCCCTCTGTCAGCTTCACCAACACAGATGCACTGGTGAATGAAGTGGAGTGGGACCAAACATCCTTGAGCCAGAAGAAGACCCTGCAAAAAAAACAGTGGCAAAAGGCAAAGAACACATGCAAAGCTTTAAAAGGGTGGAAAAGAGGGAACAAAAAAGCAACTCACTTCATGCATGGAAGGTTGGGAAGTGAGGAAGCTACTGGAAAACATTTTAAAGTTTAGATCACAATGCCAGGAATTAAATAATTTTTAAAAATAAGCTAATCCTTTTATTTATCCCAAGCCAGGAACAAGTATCTCACCATTCTAACAGTAAACACCTACAGACACGAGGATTCCATAAGCCAGCTGCTGCATTGTTGCCTGTCCTCAAAGTCAGGAAGTTCTTTCTGGAGTCTCACTTAACATTTTCTTTGTTTTGTTTCAATCTATTGCGTCCTAATCGAGTTTTGCAGCACACGAGGTTCAGCTGACAAAGCTGATCACTGTCCTCTTGATAACAGCTTTTTATTTACTGGAAAGTTGGAATCGTCTCCCTGTTGGTGCTTGGTATGGCTCAAGGGCGGGTCAGAACCTGCCTCTAATGGCTCAACCCTCCTTATGCCTGGATATTGTGCTGCTATTACCAGATGAGAAGACAGCACTATTTGAGGGTCTAAACTGAGGTCTTTCCTTTGTGTATTTGGTTCAGTTCTCTGTGGTTATTTTTCCCTGGAAGCAAGCTCTATAAACCATAGAATCATAGAATGTCAGAGGCTGGAAGAGACCTCAAAAGCTCATCTGGTCCAGCCTCTGTGACAGAGCAGGATCACACTGGAATGCATTCAGACAGTTCTTTAATATCTCCAGAGAGGGAGACTCCACAACCCCCCTGGGCAGCCTGTTCCAGTGTTCTGTCACCCTCTCAGGGAGAAAAATTGTTCCTCAGCTTTACATGGAACCTCCTATGCCTCAACTGCCACTCATTGCCCTGTGTTCTGTCACTGGGCATCACCAAGAAAATGCTGGCTCCATCCTCCTGGCACTCACCTCTTACATATTTATAAACATGAATGAGGTCAGCCCACAAGCACTAATAAATTCACCAGTATCTGTAAGAGACTTAGAATCCAGAGAAGCTTTTTACCATTCTAACCTTCTTAACATTGCTTATTTTGCAGGAATAACAGCAGGTCCTTGCTCCTCAACATTAAGCTCCCTTCATCATAATACAGACAAAAATGTCTTCAAGGCTCAAGTGACAAATATTGTGTTTGAAAAAGGAAGTCCAAATAAAGACATAAATAAATAAAATTAACAATTACAGATTTACAGGTTGGATCGGGTTGGAAGGGACCCTCAAAGGTCATCTCATCCAATCCCACTGCAATCAGCAGGGACATCTCCAACTAGAAGAGATTGCCCAGGGCCACATAAAGTCTGATATTGACTGCCTCCAGGGATGGAGCCTCAGCCACATCTCCGGGCAATCTCTTCCAGTATCTCATCACTCTTATTGTGAACAACTTCCTCCTGATGTCCAGCCTAAATCTTCCCTGCTCCAGCTTCAAACCATTTCCCTTCAAACGATTACTACAAGTCCTTGGGAAAAAAAAAAAAATAGTTTCATAAATAATAAGATAATAATTATTTGATAAATAATTTAATATTTTTTTTAAATAGTTTAACAAATTAAACCCCTAAAAGTTAAAGGTTTCTTTTGTATAAAAGGGTTCACAGAAGACCAACTTCCCCCTCAGCCTTGGATGTGAAGGGTTCTGTTGATACCTCTGACCAAAGACACTCCACAGCAAACCAAGTAGCTTTCTTAGCAAACTTTCCTTTCTTCTGAACTTTAGCTCTGTTAAGTTCCTTTCAATTAACTCCCATTGTAATGGGGCCAGGTTTCCAGGCAGAGATCAACACAGGAGATTGCAGCAGCTCAGAAGGAAATAATACAAACACGAATCTCTGTTGAAGCAGGATTTAAATAAGCAGAAATGTTGCTACTGCTCTGAAGGTGCAACTAGGGAGAGGAGGAAAGTGTTCAAATTCAAAAGGTAAATCAAATGGTTTTCACCTTAATAGCAGACTCATGGCCTGAGTTACAAAACAGTGAGATAGCAGATCTCTATTGCGATAACATATCCATAATGGGATAACATACCTAGAAGATGAAAATCCATGCGTACTGGATCCAGATTTTGGAAGCTACAGCATAACATTAAGCATACAAAATCAGGGCTCGCAGACAAAGAGCAAAGGGTTGAAGGAATAAAGAATATAAAGAACTCAGAAGAATAGACATGGTCCAGACTGTTGAAGTCATAGAATCATTCTGGTTGCAAAAGATGCTTCAGATCATCAAGTCCAACTGTAAGCCTACTGCTGCCAAGCTCACCTCTAAACCGTGTCCCTGAGCACCACTTCTTCATGTCTCTTAATCACTTCTATCCAACCACTTCCTTGGGCACCATAATACCCCTCGGTGCACTAGAAAAGAAAGGCAAAAGAGGAAACTGTGAATGAATGGTAAGGGAGAAGGTTGGATGTATGCAGGAACTTCCTTAAATTCCCCATGAGATATGCACAGGACACAGCCTTGGAGTGGAGACAGCATGACAAGAGGAACACAGTGTTGATTACTGATGTCAAAACCTCTCCAGAGGTACAGTTGGGTGGAAAAGAAAAAAATATTTCCTCATATCAGAATTGGGGAAATAATTTGCTGCTCTGTAGGAGGAGTACTTGCTGGGAAACAAGCAGAAAGCTGGCAAGGCATCAGTACTGGGAGTAACAGTGAGACCTGGAGATAGGGCACTGATTATTTGGGGACAGCCCAAGAAATTTTCCTATTTGCCTAGCTCCCTGAGAAAACAGATGTCAAAATCATACCATATCTGCCATGGCCATAGCAGGTCTGCTACCAGACCTTATCTATGTCCAGTGCTTCTCCTTCCCAGCACTCCTGACAATATCTGCATAAGGAAAGAGATGAAGATATTATTCTGAGCAGCTGAGAGTGAGGCAGCTCCAGGAAATTAGAGGTGGCTGATGAGGAAGTGATGTTTTGTTCCACTCACCTCTGAGCAGCGCCCTGCATGCATGCAGGTAAGGGGCTGAGGTGTTGTACAAAGCTCCAGACAGCCAGGTACTGAGAAAGGGACAGCAACAAGAAATAGGAGGCTAAATAGCATCAAGGAAATGACAAAGACTCCAAATTCATCTCACCGGACCAGGAAGATGGAGGGATGCAATGCTAGGCTGGGGGAGTCTGCCAGACCTGGGCAAGGAGAGCTTGGCAGATAAGGCAGCTGGGGAAGTCTGTCTGCTCCTCTGGCATGAAACTGAGCTGCCCAGCTGCTCCTCTGCCACCAGGCCTTCTGGGGACACCCAGGAGTGTCCTGGATCTACCTGGTTTGTGCTTAGAGGCGAGAGCACAGACAGTGGACTGGATGTAGAAGATTTTGGAATCTATTCCTGAAGAGCAAAAGGAAGTTTGAACTGTAGGCCAGGAACCAACTGGTGTGGAAAGTTGAGCAAAGGGGAGAAGAGAGAGAGATGTCATGTATTCAATATATGAAATGCAAATTGGGAAGGTTGGGGCCTTCAAGAGAGTGAGGAAATTGGAGGCCTAGGGAAGCACAGATAAGCTGAATAAACAAAATATAGGGAGCTGTCCTGGCAGCCATGCACCCGCACAAAAGAAAAATGCTCTTCCAAAAAATAGGTTCCCTATTAAGTGATTTCCCTTGATTTTTCTTTTTTCATGCCACTCATGAGTTATCAATATCCCCACCCATAAAGACAAATGTCATATTGGCCCTCACCTATCAGCCCTTCTCAATTTATCACCATTTAATATGTATTAAAATGCTCTTACCTCTGATTGCAAAAACAAACAAAATAAGGCAACATAAATCAAAGGGAAAGGGAGAAGAGGAGACAGAAGGGAGATCTGCTTCTCAAAAGAATGGAGGGGCTTGGTCTTTGCACACAAGCTCTCAAGGCCTCTCCACTACAAAAAGACTCCAGGATCCGAGGCTGTAAATCACATCAGGAGTTTATTAACCCCTCACACACAGCCACCAACACTCAGCTGGGGAAGGGGAGCAGGGAAGCCACAGAGCAGTAGCAGCCTCAGCAGCCCTGGGTCTCTCTCCCTCTCTCCCATCCCATTATAAACTAACACAATATTTTTCTCCAATTTTCAGTCGGTATTGCAGCTGGCAGCAGAAAAGATACTGAAAGCAGCAGGAGCCAGGCAGGGGTGTCAGACTTGAGAGCGGACACTGCCTTGGGACCTGGGGGGGGCCAGTAAATCAGTGCACGCTTGTCAACAGCTCCAAGCTGCAGGAGTTACTCAAGCGCAAATAACAAATGGCTGTCATTGTGGAGCCAAAAACCTGTGATTATAATTATCACATCCCCAGTGACCTTGCATAAACTTTAATCCCTCTCCAATGGAGCATTTAAATAGCCTGCATCTACTGGCAGGGGGCCGTGTCCCCTTCCTTGAAAATATAGAGACTGGGAAAGAGACGAGCCACAAAGAAACCACCGAGCCCCTTGGTGCCTTACAGCTTGCATTAAAGAGCTGGACAAGCAAAGCCCTGTCACTGTCATTTTCAGTGTTATTAGATAGTCATCCTGAATTCAGAGTGCCATGGTGGCACCCAGACCTGCCTAAGCCCAGCTCTGAGCATTTTAATCAGACGAAAAGGTCAAACAACACCAAGTTCTCAGCACTGCATTCGGTGGGCCACTGGGCTGAGAGAGCTGGTGTACAAGGTGTTGGAGATGGCTTGTTGAGTCAAGAAGGCTTTAGGGAGGCAACCTCCTTCACCCTGGAGAGGTTAGCTTACCCTTGCAGGTCCCACCACAACCAAGACTTGAATTAATTCTTTAGCTGTGATTAAAGACCTTTTTCTATCACTAAAATGTTTTAACCATTTGGGTGTTTATGTCACCCCTTAGAGCCAGGACTTGATGTCTTTGACTATAGAATTAAGGACCATTATTTACTAGTAGCTGCTTCTACTTGTGTAGGTCATAAAAATTCATAGTCATAGAATAATTTGAGTTGGAAAAGACCTTAAATATCACCTAGTTCACAGAATCACAGAAACATCCAGGATGGCAAAGCCCCTCAGGATCACCAAGTCCAACCTATAAGCCAGTCCAAGGAGACAATCACCTCCCTGCTCCGGCTGGCCACAGCATTTTTAATCCAAGCCAGGATGCCATTGGCCTTTTTGGCCACCTGGGCACACTGCTGGCTCACATTCAGCTCCTGTCTATTACAACCCCCAGGTCCCTTTCTGCCAGGCAGCTCTCCAGTCACACTGCCCCAAGCCTGTAGCATTGCTCAGGGTTGTCGTGACCTAAGTGCAGGACCTGGCTCCCTGCCACCTCCATGGAGGGGATGACCACAACCTCACTGGTCAGCCTGTTCCAGCATCTCATCACACCCACTGTGAAGAATTTTTTCCTAATATCTAGGTACTACCACAGAAATTAAGAGAGGTGCTGCGGGAAACCCTAAAAGCTCTGAAGCTAGGGAAAGGAAAGATTTTGATTCCAAAGGATTGCACAGTCCTTTTAGAAAAACAAAACAAAACCAAACAAGCAAAACAAACAAAAAAAAAAAAAAAAAACAAAAAAAGAAAAAAAAAAAAAAAAAAAAAAAAAAAAAAACAAACAAAAAAAAAACCCAAACAGAAACCTATTCATATTATTTCATCTAACCAAGTCTTCCAAAGCACATGAAAAGCAAGGTAGCTGCAGAAATGTGATGACATTTGCTTTGAAACTGTGTGAATAAAGTTACTCCATGAAAATCTGATTACTGGGTCACACAGCAACTGCCACACCTGCAAACCAGATAATTTCCCCTAGAAGCAAACACCTCCTAACATCCCAGTGGTGTGTAATAAAACCCCAAATGGAGGTGTTTGTGTAAAACAATGAGACCAACTGACCCCAGAAATGGGCCGTTGTTGAAGAGTTTGGATTTCACTGTAGAGCAACTGGAATAAGCAGCTCATAAAACCACCTTCACATTATGGGGCAAATTGCTCATCTCTGACTCACAGTTGTGCTCAGCTTCCCATTCAGAGCTCCTTCCACCAGCACCACCAGCATAAATGGGAGCTCTGCAAGCAGAACAAATAGCCAATCATTTCATACTGAGTACAGAGTTTCCCCCACTGGGTGTGTGTCCATCACACAAGCCCTGCAAATATCACACACCTGCCACATGGGGAAAGGCTGAGAGAGTTGGGTTTGTTCAGCCTTGAGAAGAAAATGCTTAGGAGACACCTAATTGCCATTATTCAGGACATAAAGGGTGGCTACCTGGAGGATGGAGACTTCCTTTTTACAAGGAGTCCCAATTTCCAGCAAAAGCAAGAGTGGGTCTGCTTTTTTTGATTTTTTTTTTCTTTTTTTAATGAAAAAACAATTTTCGGCTAGAACCAGGTTTAAGCCCAGGTTTCCCCTCTCAGTGTAACATCCTTCCTCACGCTGACCTTCCACACACACAAACTAGACAGCCTGTGTTTTTAAATGATGAGTCTGGTTGCTAAAGTTATGCCCAAAGTTTGCAACATAAACCCTAGAGGTTCCAAACTAGGAAAACCAACTGAGACAGAAGTTACATCTGCCTTCTGGATTTATATTTTGGCTGTCATCCTCAATGTCTTCACCCTTTGAGCATCTTCCCTCTGGTGGGAAGCTGAAGCCTCTCTGTTTCCTTTTCTGACTCATTTCAGCTCTTTTCTGTGCAGGTAAAGTTCATGTGCTTTGAGGTCTGGTAATGAAGACTTGGCACAGCTTTAACTATAAGCAATTAGGGAATCCATTGACCAGAACAAACAATGGACCAAAAAGAAAAAAAAAAACAAAAAAAAAAAAACACGCAGCCAACAAACCCTTGTTGTAGAGAAGGTATTTCCCAGTTGCTCACTAGAGCAACTTTGTCTCCTAATTATAACTCACAAATTTAATTCAGCCAGAAAACAAATACTTGAATACTTTTCTTTTGCTTAAGTATCCTAAATCAAGCATTAAATTGCAGCTCTTTCCAAAGCAAACCTCATCATTACCTTCCCAATATGGAAGGGGGAAAAAAAAAAAAAAAAAAAAAAAAAA
>VWZI01010650.1:147273-164272 GCA_013396835.1 Psilopogon haemacephalus
AAAAACAGGGAAGGAAGAAAAAAAAAGAAGGGAGGGGAACCCCCCCAGCAGAGCACCTCAAAACCTGTTTGCTTTGCCATATTCCTTTCTGCTGTTTGCTGCATTAGCATTGCATATCATCTATGGCTAATTAGTTGAAGATTTCCATGTTCATCAGTCCAGTGCAGACTGGTGTGATAGTGACACTGAACACAAAAGGTCACACCAGCACATTTGTGTTCTGGTTCCAGCTTCCACGGGTGGCTGCATGTCCTAAAGTAACTGAATCCATGTCTTCAAAGGTCATTTTCCATCCCATTTCTAACACATTTGGAGGATCCACAGGAGATGAGGTCTAGAAACATTCACGCTGACAATGCCACCTCTAGCTAAGTAGACATTTATTAGAAAACATTTATCTAGGCATAAACTCTGAGAAAAGTCTCAGTTCTGTTTGATAGCAAGAAGGTGTTGGCTGAGAAAAGCTTTCCCCTGTTCCATGTCTTTAAAGTGACTTTAAAACATCAAGCAGCCTGCTTCCCACAGGGTTTATGGTCAGAACGGATCTACAGATCTTCATTTATGATCAACTTCTTCTGCTTAACACACTCAGAAGCTGCATATTGCTTGCCAAGCTCCTGGCCAGGGAGAATGCATTTTATGGATGAATTATTACCTATTAACTTACATGGCACTGTAAATAGAGCTGCTGTTGGGCAGCAGCCAGGCAGAGCAGGATCTGTGCTCCCACCATCTTATGGTGTAAAGGGACAACCACAAGCTACAAGACCACGCAGAACACAAAGCAAGAAGTATCATGGAATCACAGAACCATTTCAGCTGGAAAAGATCACTAAGACCTTCAAGTCCAACCACTGACCCAACACCACCATGACCACTGAGCCATGTCCTATTGGTGCCAAGTCACAGCACAGGTGGGGATTCAGACAGTGCACATAAAGCAATCACAGTCTAGATGCAGAGAATAAATTAAAGAGAATTCACAACCAGCAGACTCCTCTCAGCCCCTACCTCCTTTTGTTCTTACCAGATACTTCTGCTGGCTGACAAATCATCTCCAAGCCACAATAAATTTGTTATGGAACATTATCTCAGGCTGAGAAAGGTCAGGATGTACTAAAGGTCATGTATGTATTAACCCACTACATGAGACTCTCCCATCTTAGTCTAAAACATGCTCTTAAATTACAGACTGTTGAGCTGGCTCTAACAGATCTCTCATAAACAGCTCCATTTACCTGACACCTTCTCAAGATGCATCCAAACCTCTTCAATTCTCTTTGCTCCAAGGTGTTGCTAAAGGCTATAAGCCATGCTGTGAAACACCAGGATTGAGGATTTGCCATCTCTAAGAGAAGGGAGATGAGGACAGTCCTGTTCCAGCACTAGCCACACCTCAGTGTACAGCACATGTTGGATTAGGATTGCAAGAGTAATTTTTACTCCACAAAATCTTTGTTCCATTCCTGTAATCTCAGAGTAACTTCTACTCAAGGTCTGACCCCAGGGCATTCTGTGACAGTGCTCCACTTCCACAGGTGCCATCAGATGAGGACAAAATGGCTTGTCCATGTGTCACAACAGTGCCCAAAGGGAAGGGATTCATCCAGGCTACACCCCAAGACCATTCTGATCTTCTAGGACTGCATTTAGCAGCTGAGGATTCTTCCATCCTTCCTCCATGAGACTTGGACACAGGACTTGTCAGTTCTAGCTTTCAGGCAGCAAGTTCATTTCTTTTTGGAGAGCAGGGCAATCCAAACAACTATTTCATCTTAATAAAAGCTTTTTGGGAGCTTCTCTATCTCTTCAGTAGTTGCACAAGAGAGCTTAGATCAGATGTAGGCCCCAATTCGTTCACTGATGTCTCTGAGGTTGCAGTGGACTCTAACCAAAACAAAGTCACCTTTGAACCCTATTTTTCAGCCAAAGCAGGAAAGGTAGCAGAGCTTCCATCCCAGCTGAGAGCAGACAGGACACAGAGTTTTGATCACTCATCACTACTTAATCTGGGAAAAGAAAGGAAGGGAGGAAAGAAAGGTCAGCTAATTAACATCTCCAAGTAGTATCATCTACACAGAATTCCCAACAAAATGTGCAATATGGGATTGGATACCACAAAAGCCGAAGGCCAGGAAAAGGATTTCTTAGCAGTAGTGGTGGAATTGCGAGCTCTGGGCAAGCAAGTGGACTTGATGACCTCAAAAGGTCTCTTCCAACCTCAATGATTCTATGATCTGCTGCAGCTTTGACTGACTCTTCTTGACAGAAAAAAAAAAAAAAAAAAAAAAAAAANAAGAGGAAATTGTTTGTTGAAGAGGCAAACATGGACATCATGCAGAGAGCAAACCCAGGAACCTTTTAAAGACACAGATCCCTTGAATCTCTGCCTTCAGCGAGCTGTTTCTCCTTTTTACTCCCATTTTCACTCTCCGTCTGTCTTCATTAGTCTGCTGGCACTCTGCTAGGATTAGTGAGCTAGTTTCCATGGTTTCTTATTTTCACTTTCTATCTTTCTTTGCTTAACTCATTAAATTGCTCATTACTTCACTGCACTTTACAGGAGACATATTTATTGTATTAGTTGCACAATGGCCAGATTAGTCAGTGATAGGCAGTTTGCTGTTAGAAAGAACATATTCTAATAGCAGAAAGGAAATTCAGGAGACACAGATATTATCTACTAGTTGTAGCATAACTGGGCTAGCTGGTAACTGCTAAATGTTGGCCCTTTATCAGCAGAAATATGCTGCATGATCCTAAACCAACGGCTGACTGCAGTCCTCAGCTCCCTGCAGGGCACACAGCAAAGGGGAGCTGCAGCAACAGCTCTACAGGCAAACTCCGCACCTCTACCTTCTCCTCTTTACCTTCCAGAATAAACTGCCAAGACAAACCTGACTAGACCATGGCTTTTCCAAAGGCTGAGATGAGGTCTGCACACCCCAGCCTCCCTTCAGGTGCTGGCAGGGGAGGAGAAGCAGGGACACCAGGGAGGAACCAGCCATGGGACCCCCAACACAACAGAGACAGACAATGCTGGAGCAAGTCCAGGGGATAGCCATAAATGGTGAGAAGGCTGAAGCACCTCTCCTACAAGGATGAGAGACTTGAAACTGCTCAGCTCACAGAAGAGAAGGCTCCAGGGAAACCTTAGAGCTACATTCCAACATCTGAAGAGGACCTACAGGAAGGCTGGGGAAGGGCTTGTAGTGATAGAATGAGGGGCAATGGTTTGAAACTGGAGCACTGTAGATTTAGGTTGGATATTAGGAGGAAGTTATTTCACAATGAGAGTGGTGAAATACTGGGACAGGTTGCCCAGGGCTGTGGTTGAGGCCTCATCCCTAGAGACATGCAAGATCAGACTCAATGTGGCCCTGGTCAGCCTGACCTAGTTGAAGATGTTCCTGCTGACTGCAGGGGGTAGTACTTCCAAGCCCATTCAATCTGTGAAAACCAAGAGATCATAGAGGATTTTGGCCAAAGTCCTCCTGCTTGAAAACCGAGTTCAGACTTAACAGTTTGGACTCCAGATCTCAGCTTTGCACTATGCACCTGCCAATGGCCTTATAAGGAAGATCATTCTATGCCTGATACCCATGTCTTGCTGCAGTCCCTGACTCAAGCAGTTACTCAGTTTGGTAGGAGTGAAGTGCCTGCCACAATATGAAGGTTCTTTTTCTTACCAAGTGATCAGAGCTGCTATTCTGTAGTGACACTAAAGCATCCTCCTGCTCTGGCTGAGGGTGGCTGCTCACACAGGCCTGCATCTGAAGTAGTGGCCACTCCTGACGCAATTCTTGTTATCGGCCTCTGGTGTTTTTTAGCTGGTAGATTTTCAGATTGTGCCCACTTCAGCACTCACCAGCTGCTCCCCAACATTTCTCTAAATAGCCTCCATTCCTCCCTATCCTCCAGCCCATCTTCTCTCTGGTCCAGCCATCAGGGCTGCTAAAGCAGTTTCCTCACCTTCCAGCTCTTGCTTTCTCCTTTGGTCTTTCCCTGTTGACCATGACACAATGATTGACTTCATCACACAGAAGTCTGAGATGCTGACACCCACACTCTGCACCTTCAGTCAGGGCTCCAGGCAAAGTCCTTCCAGCTGAATGAAGATCTCTCCTGCAGTTAGTGCATCACAGTCTAGAAAGGGGCTCACACCAGTCATTCATTTTCTCCAGCAGTTCATTTATCACTTGGAGTTAATCTACTGTGTAGAATTTTTATCAAAAAGATACCTGATTTTATTATTTTTTTGGTTTAAAGAAAATGTAGTCTTTTCTCCAAGACCGACTTGGTCCCTTGGCTAAACTTTGTAGACATAAGGCCAAGAGATGTATGAAATGCAGCTTTCCTTTTTATCTCATCTGTATGGAAATGAGATCTACTTTTTCCTCCAATAAACTCTGTGGATGCTCCTATTTTTCTGGTGTGAAGAGGAGCAGCTGCACCCCACCATCCTTTAACATTAGTCTTCTACTGCCTGCTTTACCACTTCATCTTCTCTACTGGGGCATAGGAAATGCTGATGTTTGGTGAGATTGTCAGTAGGGTTTTTCTACAGTAAACTTTATCTTGAATTCCTACCGATAACAGTCTTTGCTCTTCAAAGTATATCAAATCTGTCCAAGATTGCTGTTCTGTCACTGTCCTTGATAGAGAATATGATCATCTTTTGTCAGCTGGCAGAATTTGTTTCCTGATATTCTTATATCCCGTAAAGCCTTCAAAACATTTCCCAGGTTATAGGAATGCTGTATTTTTAAACATTTTGAAGTTCTTAATCAATTATCTTTTTTTAAAACTGTTCTTGATGCAATAGAGTGGAGGGGGGGGTGGAACTAAACAAAAAGAAAAACAAACAAAAGCTCTATCTAGAAACCAAGAAATATTGGAATGGTGCAGCAGAACTCATACATGTGAGATAGACAAGAAAAAAGACATCATTAAGGTGCCTCATAGTGAAAGGATGAGGGACAGTGGCTTTAAGACAGAAGAGGGAAGAATTAGACTGGGTATTAGGAAGAAAGTCTTTGCAGTGAGAGTGGTGAAGCACTAGGACAGGTTGCTCAAGGAAGTTGCGTTATCCCCTCCCTGGAAGTGTTGGAGGCCAGGTTGGATAAAGACTTGAGCAGCCTGATCTACTGGAAGGTGTCCCTGCCCATGGCCAGGAACTAGATGATCTTTAAAGACCTTTGCAAGCATCCTAGGATTCTACGGCATGATGTGCAAGCATCACCTATGCTCGTTTGCCACCAGGGTTGGAATTACCAGGACGTGACTGGAGGTGTTCAAGAAGAGACTGGATGGAGCACTTAGTGCCATTGGATAGGGCTGGGTGATAGGTTGGACTGGATGATCTTTGATGTCTCTTCCAACCTGGTTTATTCTAATCTATGATCACAGCTCTTTGAGTGTGATCACAGAATCTTTTAGGGTGGTAGAGCACTGGAACAGGCTTCCCAGAGAGGTTGTGGAATCTCCACCTCTGGAGTCATTCAAAACCCACCTGGACACTGTCCTTTGCAATCTTCTCTACATGAACCTGCTCTGGCAGAGGAGTTGGACTCGATGATCTCCAGAGGTCCCTTCCAATCCCTACCATTCTGTGCAAATCTGCTGTCCCAGCTCAGCTGGTGCTGGACAGCTGCTGCATCCAGTCCTCTTTAGTGTGTCCTAGTTACTACTCACTCTGGTTTCAGCAGGGCTCAGCTCTGCCACAAGCTGACCCTCTTGCCTCCACTTCATCATAGCACTGACCTGTGAGGACACCAGTGGTGCTGTAAGCCTTGAGGTCCCGCACTGGATCAAATGCCTTCCTGGACCTGGGGCCAGCCTGCTTAGCATGTGACAGAACCAACTTCTTGGGACTTTTAGGCTGTTATCCCCAAGAGCATTTTATTAACCCTATGCCACAACTGCTATTAAAACCTGCTGTGCTGGTTTGAGGATCATTGAAATACTTTAATAAGAGATACTAGATTATAGGCTGAGAAAGGAAAACTTTGGTGATGTCTCCTTCACTTATGTGTTTGCTGCCCAATACAAAAGTAAGAACCCAAACATAGATAAAACAGAGCTGCTAAGGTCTGAGCTTTGGGCTGTTGGTCTCTCCCTTGCCTTCCAGCTGTATTTGTGTAACTCAAATAATCAATTCCTGATTCTAACCCCCTCTGGCCAATTTTCCCTGTTTACCTGGCACATAAGGCAGATAGTGGGATAAGATTGGGTAGTGAGGGGAAGGTAGAAGGGTGGTTGGGAACCTCTCTTGGGGACTCTGATCTCTGAGAGGGCTGTGGTGTTTCTGTATTACCTTTTTACTCTATATAGCTGTAAATATCTGTAACATGTTGTAAATACCTGCTTGTATATTGTACTAAGCTGTGAATATAAAGCTTCATTCCTTAACTTCCAGCCAGCAGAGTCTGGGGGGCAGATAACTCCCAAACTACCAGATCTGTGCTGCTTTGTTATAAAGTGGAGGAATTAATGGAATCATAGTACCATTGAGGTTGGAAAAGAGCTTTAAGATCATCAAGTCCAACCATAACCCAACTATTCCATCCTTGTTCCCTTCTCACCTAAGCCTGGTAAGGCAGGAAAACAGGCAAAATAGGGTGAAGAAGCCTCATGGCTTGCTGTCATTACAGCATAACTGCACATCTTGTATTAGATTAGGTAAATAAAAGCGTTGATACTCATGTCCTAACCTTTATAACCTACAGGAGGTTTTCTTTGTTGTGTTGCAATGCTCTAAATCCATGCAATTATCCCAGCTTGCTCAGAAATCCTTAGTAAGGGATGAATAGGTACAATTAGCATTACAACAGCAACATCAACCCTTCTGAAAGCCAAAGCAGCTGCTGGCAAGTACCTGTTTGCAGTTGGTGGGAGATAAGCTTGTTGCACCCTTTGTTCAGCAAGCTGCAAGGTGCTGGCACTTGGCAGGGCAAGAGCTGCCATACCTCAGAGTCAGAGCCTCTAGTTACAGGAGTAAAATATTATTGACCCCAGAGAGCAAACTTCCTCCGAGCTTCGCAACGCAAATGCATCGCAGTCGAGGAGGTGCACGAGTGGGCACCAGCAAAGATGCCCGGTGAAATCGAGGTGCAGCCCTGAGTATCTCCTACCTTTGTGCCAAGAGAAAACCCAGTGACAAGAGCTCATCCCTATTGTGAAACGTGCAATAAGTCTGCACGTTTCACAATAGGGATCCAAGAGAAGGGGAAAAAAGTGGGGAGAGGGGAAGTCTTTATAAAATATCATGTGAAGAAAAGTCCAAACAAATAAACAATGCAAAAACAAAACCACCAAAAAAACCCACCCAACAACAACAACCAAACTACAACAAAACCCAAACAAAAAAACCTTACAAATGAAATTACAGCCTGCAGGAAAAAAAATAGCTGGAAGCACTAAAAACTAAGCACAAAGAGACCAAACACTGTATCAGGCTCCATAAAAACATGAAGACTTTGAACATACCAGACACAGGAGTTAGGAACAGACACAAAAGTTGCACAAGAAAAAAAGAACAGTAAAATTCTTTCAATCATTAGCAAAATTTGGGGTAGGGAGGAGGGAAAATTCTAAACATTTTAACTTGCACACTGGGACAAAACCTTAATGCTGCACTTTTATTAAATTGCCCCCCATTTATAAATACCTGAAGGCATCACACAAATCTACATTTTGAGCCCAGCAGAGGAGCTCCAGTCCTTTCCCCTCCTTTGGCTTCTTCATGAAGTCATGTCCCAGTGGAGATGGTTTATACTCCTAAGCCTTGAGGAAGAGAAGGTTTGTACTGGGGACATTTGCAGCAGCTCAGATAGTGCTGGGCCCATCTGACCTAATGCTATCAGTGTCCATGCATTAATTACTTGGAGGTGGCATCATTTGTTACACTGGTGCGAGCGGATGACACCAGCCTATCGGGCCCCCTTTAAAATACATAAGAGTGGGCAGAGATAAAGGGAAAAAGAGAAAGAGAAATCTCGAGAGTGGAAGAGAGAGGCACTATTAAACATTTTGTACTTATCTTGCTAAGGAAGAGCTTTGTTCCGGGGGGGAAAAAAAAAAAAAACACCTTTCTGGTGAAGCTATCCAAGCAGTAAACAGCCCATTCTTTACAGAGTGGCCTATCTCCAGCACAGCCTGCATCCCAGAACTGGCAGGAGGAGAGCATTTTTCTCACAGATAAAGCAGCAGAAAGGATCTCTTGCACTGGTGATAATTTGGATCTTCTGTTTTACTTAGATTTTCTGGCAAAATCCAGAAAAGTCTAATAAGCCTTTAAAGAAAAGGATATATCAAGAGGTGCTGAAGTGTGCTGATTCATTGGACTTGCAGCACATTATTCTCCTTCCATGATAGGAACAGAAAAGGTTTCAAAGGTTCTTGTCATAGCTGCACTGTCTGTTTGAAGGGACATCAGTGCTCTTGTGAACTAACATTGCCTGGACAGCTGTTTTGGTGCCACAGGTCCAAAATGAGGGTGACTTCCACAGCCCAACTGATGCTCACGAAAGCTTGAGCTCTCAACATGCAGTGAGATGCTGGGCTGGCCAGTGGCACAAGGGGTAAGCAGAGATTTCATCCCCTGTTCTAAAAATCTCAACTCATTTTCAGAGTGACCTTTTTATTCCCTGTGGGAATTTACCACATCACTGTCCTTCAGGCTTGCCTGTCCCAGGGATGACATGCGAGCACGAAGGATGTTGAGGCACTAGAACAGGTTACCCAGAGAGGTTGAGAATGCCTTTCTGCCTGAAGGTCTTCAAGGTCAGGTTGGATGGGACTCTGAGCATTCTGATCTGGTGGAAGGTGTCCCTGCCCATGGCTGGGGTTTGGAACTAGATGAACTTGAAGGTCCCTTCCATCACAAACCATGATTCATTCACAGGAGAGAGGCAAAGACAAAGGGGAACATGACTGTACTTCAATACCGGAACCTCTCAAAGATCAGGAGCTCAGCCAAGCTCCTTCCCATGAAGAGGTGCAAGGAGCTAATTTTCTTTTCAGACCTTAAAAGATCCTTCCAGCCTTCAGAGGGGTGCAAATGGGCAGCTTTGCTGACATAATTCATCATCTGGGGAGACATTCAAAGACACAAACTGCATCACAGAGCAATGCCACTGCAGACAGCAGCTCTGCAGAGCAGGGAGCTGCCATGTTCAATGAGTCCTCCTGCTTTTGCAATTTAAATGGAGAGATCAACACTGCAGTGTTGGCAAGCAATGAAAAGTGGAAACAGACGCTGTAAAAAAACCATCCTGATTTCTGCTTCCTGGGCAGCCCTTGATAAAAGGTGACATGTGTCTCTCTCCTGCACAGGCTCACTAGTAAATAATCATCAATTTACACATTTGGGCACAATACCTCTGCTTACAAATTGCTGCCTGAAAGATTTCCTTTCCCCCTGGAAGCACAACTTCTAAGTGTGTTGAAATTATATCTTATTCTTTGCTTTGAAAGATCTCTGCCTGCAGAGCCAAATAGAGAGAGAGCATTTGCATAATTCTCTGTTTTAAATGACTTTGGGTTGATACAGGTTCCTCGGCGAATTGTTATTCAGCAGGACACGGGGAGATGCAGATAAAGTGCTATAGAAGGTGGAAGTTAACATCCTCAAATCTGATCAAATAGCATTTCAGTTTTAAAGTGATACTGTAAGTCACAAGGAATTACAAAGCTCTGGCTTGATTCAGCTGTTGAAACAGACTTCATATCAAGGCAGCCCTTTCATTCAACAAAAGATTCTGCTCCAAGCCATTCACAGGCTTGAGCAAGCACAAATTACCATTCTAGCAGGCTCTCTTTCCCTCGGTGGGCCTGATCTCTGAGCATACACATAAAATAATTGCATTTAGTCCAGTGTAATTCTACACAACTCCATAGGTTTGTATAAATTCAATAATAATAAACCAGCTGATTCATTAAGGGTATTTTCAGCTTTTTTTTTATGACTTCAGAACTCAAGGTGCTCCCGTTTGTATTTCCAGATCTACAGACCTGTTGTTTTCACTCCAGATATTGAAAGAAATCTTCCAGAGAGTTTTCATGAAAACTTGGGCAAAGACTTGGTTCTGAGCATAGAGAAGCTTCACAGCACTGCTGTGCTTTGCTTCAGTTCTCATGTGAAAAGCAGAAATAGAAGAGTTTGGCCTGGAGCTTTGGCTTGTTCCCACAGGACCAGGGATACCTGGGCAGCTTTTTTTCAAAGTTTGGATGGAGTCATGGAATTATTTTGGTTGGAAAAGGCCTCTAACATCATCAAGTCATGGCTAATTAACTGTCAGGATCAGGTAAGAGGAGGTGCATTACACCAAATAATGCATGGGTTTGCTTTGATTCCATAAACTGAAAACACCTGAAAGTTTATCAAGTCTTCTGTCTGGGCTGACACAGCCTAAATAATAAAACCCACAGATATCTACAGCTTGGGTTCAGATGAAATTCAGCAGCTGGATCCCCTGAATCTCAGAATGTCAGGGGCTGGAAGGGCCTCCAAAGCTCATCCAGTCCAACCCCCCTGCCAGAGCAGCATCACCTATACCAGATCACACGGGAATGCATCCAGGCGGGTTTGAATATCTCCAGAGAGGGAGACTCCACAGGACCCCTGGGCAGCCCGGTCCAGTGTTCTGTCATCCTCAGAGGGAAGAAAATCCTCCTTGTGTTTAAATGAAACTTCCTATACCTCAGCTTCCTCTCATTGCCACTTGTCCTGTCATTGGGCATCACCCAGCAAAGCCTGGCTCCATCCTCCTGGAACTCACCTTTACATATCTATAAACATCAATGAGGTCACCTCTCAGTCTCCTCTTCTCCAAGCAAAAGAACCCCAGCTCCCTCAGGCTCTCCTTGTAAGAGAGATGTTCCAAGAAGTTCACTTGACAGCCACCAAACACCTGGGGAAAGCTTGACTCTGGGTCCATCACCCAACACTCTGCCTACACTTGAGTCCTATTTTTACCCTTCCCTGCTCCTCCTGAGTGATGCAATTCACCCAACAAGGAACAGGCCTGTCACACAGACTCTGGCTGAAAAGCCACAGTGAGTCAAGGATGGTGCATGGCAGCATCAAGAGTAATAATTAACACTGTGAAAACAAAACTTCAGCTGCTAATTCCCTCTTAAGAGATTTAACAAATAACATTAGCCTTGAGCAGAACTAAGTACATTTTAACATGCTTCTTTACAATAGGGGTTCAATTACCCATAGCTGATTTTTTTCACTGTAGTCATAAATTTAATACCATACTAATGAGTCAGTGAAGAGCAAACTGATGAGGAGCTTCATTCAGAGTAGAGCTGTTAAGAACATTTTCAATTAAACATTCTTTCTTCTCAAAATGCATTTTGGTCAGAGGGGAAAATGCTGTGCAGTTAAATATTGATTTCAAGGATATTAGCATGAATAAAAGGTTTCAGGCAGCAGGATGGATCCTCCAAACACCTCAGAGATGAAACACAACAAAGCTTGGGTCCTTCCAGTGAAGAGCTGGCTCTGGTTTACAAAAATCACAGAATCACAGAATGTCTCATGTTGGAATGGACCTCAGATAGCATCGTCTCCAACCTCCCCACCTCTCAACTAGTCTCCACTCCTCAAGGCCTCATCCAATCTGACCTTGAACACCTCCAGGGAAGGGACATCCAGAACTTCCCTGGGCAACCTATTCCAGTCTCACCACCTTGTACTGAAGAACTTCATCCTAAGATCCAGTCTAAACCCACTCTCCTTCTGCTTAATACCATTCCTCCTTGTCCTGTTGCTACACAACCTTATGAGAAGTCCCTCTGCAGCCTTCCTGTAGGATCACATCAACTATTGGAAGGCAGCAATAAGGTCTCCCTATAGTCTCCTCTTCTCCAGGCTGAACAACCCAAGCTGCCTCAGCCTGTCCTCATAGCAGAGGTGCTCCAGCTTTTGGATCCTCTTTGTGGCCCTCCTCTGGACTTGCCCCAAGAGTTCTGTGTCCTTATGAAGGGGCCACCAAGGTGTGGTCTTAAAAGAGCAGAGGAAAGGGGCAGAATCCCCTCTCTTGACACAACACTGGGAAAACTGGTTGCTTTTTTTTTTGTTGTTGTTTTGTTTTGTTGGTTTTTTTTTGGTGCTGGAGAAAAGGACTTCCCAAAACTCCTGTGCAAATGAAGTTGTTCTGATCAGGTCTGACTGACTTCCTGCTCTATCTGGGAGATAAATATTCCCTAGAATCACAGAATGCCAGGTTGGAAGGGACAAAGATCCTCTGGTCCAGCCTTTCCAGGTGATGGTGTAGTCCAGCACCCCATCGAGCTGTGTCTTCAAACTGCCGAGTGTAAGGGAATCCTCTGCTTCTCTTGGGAGAATTGTCATTCCCAATGGATTTGAGCAGGTTATTTTGCTATTCCCACAAAACTGCTGGACACCTGATCAGCAAGAAAACGCAGCAAACGCTACTTGGTGATCAGGTTGGATGTTTAAGTTGTATTAATTGGATCTGTAATTGGACTATGCTGTTTATAGACAAATGCTGATTTACTTTTGTGTCTCCATCAATAGTTTTGATCTTGTATTGATAACGCAGTTGGAGCTATATTGCTCCTCTGTTAGGATGAAATATTGCTGCACTTCATGCTACTCCAAAAAGTTTCAGGCTAACTTCAAGCAGAAAGTTGGCTTCACCCACTCCTTCAGCCTGAATGGCTGCTAAGATGAGCAGGTAATGGCAGTGAAGAAGTTAGGAGACAACACACAGCCAAAAAGCACTGTGAAATTAAGAAAAATCAGTGTGCATATTGAGATCAATAGAAATATTTAGAAGACAGTCACAGCTAAGCATTTCAAAATAAATGCCAGTTTGATCCAAGGTGTTCTACGTAAAATTCCTGATTTCTATCAAGAAAATATATGAATAAACAGCCCAGGTATCACTGCTAACCTCAGTATGGCTGCAGAGATGCTTAGAAGTGCTCAGAAGTTCCCATCTCCAGCAGACATGCAATACAGGACTCCAGACCTCTGCAGCTGTGTGGCTTCCTCAGTTAGAGGACCTTCCACTGATCTCACAAAACTCAGCATTAAAACTGATCTCACTCACTGCTGCCGGCAAAAATGCTTCTATGTTTTTCAGTCCAGTTGAGCATCATGATCCATTCTCCTAAAAATCAGACAAATAATTCAGAGTGCAGCTGTGCTGTCATGTGGAAGACTGCAGTTAGTTTATAATGCTGACCAGTTACTAAAGCTACCTGCTGCAATTCAGAACATGACCCATCACTGAGCTCAGACCTTTTCACTGGCTCCTGTGTGCTTTGGACGCACAAAACATGTTGCTGCAAAACACTTCTCACACTTAAGAGTTCAAAGTAAAGATTGTTCATATCTGAAAACTTGTGCCCTGGGATGTGCTGTGTCACCTCTGCCTCCTCTGTGACCTCTAGCAACTTTGGAGCTCTGAGCAGAGAGGGCTGATAGCATTTTTGGTGATCCTAAGGACAGCTGAGGGGAGAGAAGGCTTGCCATTAGAATGGGCTGCCCAGGGAGGTGGTGGAGTCACCATCCCTGCAGGTGTTCAAGAGAAGCCTGGATGGGGCACTTAGTGCCATTGGATAGGGCTGGGCAATAGGTTGGACTGGATGATCTTGGAGGTCCCTTCCAACCTGGCTTATTCTATTCTATTCTATTCATCTCCCCACCTACCAGACATCATTCCTGCCTCCTGGGAAACCAGTCTGGAGCAAGCCTGACCCTTGGGAAGACTAGAACAGGACTGTGTTTCATCCAGCAGGAGACTCAGGGATGCAGCTGAATTTGTTCCCCTATTTTAGAGCTTCATTTTATGCCAAGTAAAAGACAAACATCACCTACAGTTCCTGAGCAATTATTTTCCTCCTCTTTTCTTGAATTCATATTCACAGCACATCAAAATTAAAGAAAATAATATTCACACTATAATAATTTAAAAAATTAATATTCACATAAACATTAATAACAACCTTGTGATATTTTTTGTGATGGGATATTAAGCATCAGTATTAATATAACAAAAAGAATTAGGTCACAGCAAAACACCAAAACCAAAGACTTAGAGTAAATCAAAGCCTGGTTTCTGGATCATCTCTCTCCTGCTCTTCTCCAGCCACTGACTGTGTGCTGGAACTTAGCAATTCCCAAGTAGCACTCAAGAGAGGTTTCTGAAGCCTCCTCAGGCAAAGTCTTTAAGCTTTTCCATTTAAAACAAATGCACACACACATTTTATGAGCCTGAAAATAAGATCCCTTAACCTGGCAATAAGGCAGGAGGGGGGAAAAAAAAAAAAAAGGTTGTGGGTTGTTTTTTTTCTTAAACAACAACAAAAATAAATAAATAAAGGGAATGGGAGGCTGCAGGGCAGGGAAAGACTTGTTTATAGCAAACAGTGAGATATGCAGAAAATTGGCCAGGTGAAAACGTCTGATTGTGTTCTGGTGAACCCCAGCTAAATGAATATCTGACACTAAATAAATCTCTTAATAAAATTACTGCACTTCCAGCACCCTCCACACTCTGCATATGTAATAAAACTCTTTAAAATGAATAGCTGATAAGGAAATGAACCTGTTCAGGGAATGAATAAACACACTTCCCCTTATACACACAGAAATACCAAATGGTGAAAACATACTCATAGTGATTATCAGACTGTTAAAATAATAACCCTGTGAAACAAATAAATCTGCCCCACAGCAAATTATGTCTCTGCTGTACTTATGGTGAAACCTTCCCCAAACACCTGATAAAGGAATAAACCTGTTAAAGGAATAAATTGACTGTACAGTGAGGTTATCCACAGATTTACACTGGACTGCAGTGATAAACCTTCTTTTTCATTAGCCCAATAGATCATAGGATATACAGGACTTACAAATGTTTCAGCATTAAATAGAAGCCCCAGTGCTCCGCTCTACACATGCATCGAAGGGCAGGGGGTCAATAAATAGGCTGAATGTTGCTTCACAAAATATCTGTCAGTGTGCATTAGCAGAATGCCTGATCAAGAGATGAGCTGGCTGTAAAACATCCCCTGCACACACCAACTTCCAGAGCATGCATGCTCACAGCAGCTGCAGCAGGTCCAAGAACCACGCCAATGGTTTAATTGCTTAACCCCACTCATCAAAGACTTAAAAACCCTAAATGCTTAACCTTTCCAGACAGGTACTGACCCAAAACCTGACTGCTCTAATGCCAGAGCACTGTGCCAGGCTCTGAAACACCCAGGTGTTTCAGGCATGGCAGGAAAAAGAATGGTCAAGTAGGGGAAGAGAAAATACTACCCAATAAATCTCCATCAAGTCATAGAGGAGAGTATTTTTCTCAGAAAAAGCCAAAATCATCACTATCAGATGAGCTGCGGCCAAATAAACTCCACATCAAGTGCAACCCAGCTTGGTGATCAGGAAAACAGATTCAGCACTCTGAACTAGCTCCCCACTAGCCAGCCAAAAGGAACCCAGGAACACTTACACCTCAAAATTTCCAACATATGCTGCCTGAAGCTGCAAAATCTGAGACAAGTGCTCAGAGGAACAAGGACACACACAAGGCTCTGTGCAGGAAACATCTTCCAGCTCCAATCCCTGCCACTGCTCCTTCTCAGGCATCCAGGTTCTCTTTCCCCAGATTGGTCTTGCTAAAAATACTTGTTTCAGCCATGTAATCAGGTTTCAGAGGTGTTGCCCCCTTCCTGGAAGTGTTCAGGGCCAGGTTGGATGGGGCCTTAAGCAACCTGGTCTAGCAGAAGGTGTTCCAGCCTATGGCAGCAAGGTTGGAACTGAATGACCTTTCCGGTCTCTTTCCAACCCAAGCCTCTAAGGAATTCTATGAATAAAACCAAAATATTCTATGAATAAAACCTCACCAAAATATTAAAAGCTACTCGAGTTTGAAGTCCCCCTTCTCCTTGGTGGGTCTGTCATCTCATGAGCCAAAGCAGGTGAAGAAAAGCAAAGGGGGAGTGGGGGAAAAAAAAATCAAAGGAAAAAACTTCCATGGTCTTGCCAGCGTTCCAGAAAATGGGAGGGATGAGCAAGTAATGTGTAGAACAACCCAGATGAAATGTGATGTTGAAATGAATAAGTAAGTTCATTATATTCTACAACATGATAAGACTTTGCAGGCCTGATTACAACATTAAGGGACGGTGTTGCTGTATTATAAATTACAGGGTGAAGCACTCCTGTTTCTGTCTCTATATTTCTAAGGTGGGAGAAGTTAATTATTTTTATAGGTCTAGATATTGCAAGGATGAGGATATCAGAATATCTTGTCATCAGGTCTAAAGACAGCAGTGGAGAAAAGGTGGAGGGGAAGGGAAGGGGGGGGATGGAAGCACCCCATTTAAAGAAAATTATTATAAAAATACTAAAAGTGATATATAGGTTTTTTGACCTACATCCATCATTTTTACACGCCTAGGTACTTCAGGCCTTGCCTCCATAAAGCANTATATATAAATAAAACCAACATGAGGGAAAAGGTTAATGAGAATGGGATCTGGTTTTATTAGCAGTGAGGAGCAGAGGGAGAAGAGCAGCATTTCCAGCACTCTAAGTGGCCCATGGTACAATGAGTAACCCTGAAGTATATTCAGCAATATTTTTTTTTCTTCCCCCCCCCCCCCCTTTTTTTTTTTTTTTTTTCTCTTCCTATGTGCATGTGTGCTAACTGCTCAATGAGCATCATGGTTGGGTTGTGCTGATACCGTTGAACTTAGTCTGTCTTTTGTGTAAACAGAGGAAGAAAAGCCAACAGCAAAAACTAATCCCAAGTGCAGATTTCTCGCTGGAGTCACTGCAGCCCCAATTTCCACTGTCCTTGATGAGAAAATGTTGACAGGCACTTCTGAAAGAAGCACTCAAGTCCATGTTGGCCCCGGATTCTGCTTTAGGACCTGAGATGAGTACTCTGAAAACAAAAAAAATGAGGCTGCAGCCTCAGTTACAGTTTCCAGGCTGTCTCAGCCCCCT
>VWZI01010650.1:164685-189685 GCA_013396835.1 Psilopogon haemacephalus
TTTTTCCAATTGCCCACCGCAGCCTATATTACAAATACATAAATCATAATGTTTCAACAAAAGCAAAATTTAATTTTCTCCTTTCAGCTGTTATCTGGGCCGGGTGGTATATGGCAGGCTGCGGCCGAGTCATTTATTACACTTGCTGAATGGATAATGGCAGGGAGAGTCTATTATAGCCAGCTTTGTTAAGGCTCTGAATGTGCTACTGAAACCTGTGGCAGTCTAAATCTCTTTACATCTGTAATAGATACACAGCACTCTATTATTTCATGCCAGAGCAAAATTAAATAGTTGTGTAGAGGGGGAGGAAGAAGGGCTGAGGAGTGGAGGGGCTCTGGGGATGGCATTTTGCTGAACGCATCGAACCCGCAGCTGTGGCTCTGGGCTCGTCCTCACCCACCAGGCAGAGATTCACAGAATGGGTTGGGAGGGACCTTCAAGATCATAGAATCAGTCAGGGTTGGAAGGGACCACAAGGAGCAGCTAGTTCCACCCTCCCTGCTATGGGCAGGGACATCCTACCCTAGACCAGGCTAACCACAGCCTCATCCAGCCTGGCCTTAATCACCTCCAGGGATGTGGCCCCAAAAACCTCCCTGGGCAACCCATTCCAGGCTCTCACCACTCTCATGCTCAACAACTTCCTCCTCATGTCCAATCTGAATCTGCCCACCTCCAGCTTTGCTCCATTACCCCTAGTCCTGTCACTACCTAATATCCTAAAAAAGTCCCTCCCCAGCTTTTTTGTAGCCCCCTTTCAGATGCTGGAAGGCCACAAGAAGGTCACCTGGGAGTCTCCTCTTCTCCAGACTGAACAGCCCCAACTCTTTCAGTTCATACTCACAGCAGAGGTTCCAACCTCCCTGCTACAGACAGGGACACCTCCCACTGAAGCAGGTTGCTCAAGGCCCCATCCAGCCTGGCCTTGAACACCTGCAGGGGGGGAGCATCCAGTAGGCAGCTGCTTGGAACTTTGGGAAGTGCAGCCCAGGGATGCCCCAGGTTACCTCAGCTGTCCAATACCGGGAGCATGTGGATGAGGTGCAAAGGACAGGCTGGATCACAGAACCATAGAATTGTTAATTTAGAAAAGCCTTGTTAAGATCATCCAGCTGTCTAACCAACTCCACCAACTGTCCATTAAACCAGCTCCCCAACTGTCAACCCAATACCACCATGGCCATTAAACCATGTCCCAAAGTGCCATGTCCACATCTTTCTTGAACACCTCTAAGGATGGTGACCACTCTCAGAAACACATCAATGCACATGGATGTGTTTCCCTCTGCTGGCTGACATCAGTGTGGATGGAAGTCTTTTGCAGAGCTCTTGGATATCTCCTTCAGCTTACCTGATAAAGATCCAAGTCTCAAACACAGTAGCGCACACATGAAGTGTTTTTCATTAAATGGATCTATCTCCAATACACAAAGCTACAGCCTTCAAAGTGTCCAAAACCAAAAATTCACACTAAAATCAGCTCCTTGAGAATAAACTGCTGCTCAAGTACCATTTTCCAGGAAAGGAGCAAAAGGAAGGGGGGTGCCTTGAAGCGAGCCCAAGTGGTCAGGCCTCCACTGCCCTGCACAGGAGACCCAATGACAGGAACTCAGACACACAATAAGTTTCAATAAAGTTAACCCCAGAAAATCTTCTTATTCAGCCAAAAAAAAAAAAAAAAAAAAAGAGAAAGTTTATCCTTCAGGTTCCCGTAACTCTATTATCAAGCAAGAATTCTCCTGCTGCCTTACTTGTAATAGCATTGTCTTCCTCTCAGATAACAATAGCAGCCTCACCCCATCTTCCTACCTGCCAAATCTTCCCCCCCAATCTCAAGTGAGAGGATTAAAACTGCTGCTAAGGGAGGCTGCAGCTGCTCCATGCCTGCTTGTTCTATGAGAAGCCTCCTTATCTGTGCTCAGAGATGGAGAAGGCTCTTCCCTCCCTGCCTCGCTTTGCTGCTGTGTCCAGGCTCTGTCACCATCACACTTCCGAAGTAGATTGAGTCCATCTGCAGATAGCAGCACCCCACTTCCTGCAGGAGCTAAAAGCCCCCCAACACTGTTCCAGCAGAGTGGCTTAGGGGTTTTTTTATCATAAGGGACTCATGTAGTGGGAGGAAGTGGTTTGGTGCCTTTCCTTTGGAAACAGAGCTGGGGAGGTGTTGTAGTTCCTTGATATTTGGGAGAGAGATATTGGCTGTTTGTCAAGAGTCCCATTTGGTTCTTGTTCTGGAGCATGCTCCCTTTGGGAGTAGTACAACATTCTCACTCCTCTTGCTTGCCATTAACAAGATTTGCACTAATTCACAGATCACTCCCAGGAAGACACAGACACACTCAGCCCTTTAGTTAAATTTCATAGAATGCCTTGGCTTTGAAGAGACCTTTAAGGCTCACCTAGTCCAACCTCCCTGCAATAAGCTAGGACATCTGAAATTAAAGCAGGTTGCTCAGAGCCTCAAACAAACTGACTGCAGTGAAAATGAGTTTGTGTAGAAGAACTGGGCTTGTAGGGATAAGGCAAGGGGGAATGGATTGAAACTGGAAGAGGGAAGATTAGGAAGCAATTCCTGATAGTGAGAGTGGTGAGATACTGAAATAGGCTGCCATGGGAGATTGTGGATGCCTCCTCTCTGGGTGCTCAGGGCCAGGCTGGATGGGAATGTGTCCCTGCCCATAGCAGTGGTTTGGAACTACAGGAACTTGAAGATCCCTTCCAGCACAAACCATCCTTTCATTCTATGTTGATACCAAACACACAAACAGGATTCTTTCAATAGCAAAGGTAAAACCAGGCACACCTCTCAAAGATGCTACTGGTGCCAGCCATGGTTGGAGCAGCAACCCAAACCACTTGCCTCTGCTGTTTGCAAAACTCATGCGGGTCCCACAGGAGCTTCCATTTAAATAGGGGAGGGATTTCACCTCCCAACAACAAGGCTGGTGTCAGATGTAGCTGACACACAAGGGGTAAAGGTTATAATTTCATGAGGCATGAATGTTAGGTTTTTTTTTTAATTCCATCCAATTAAATTAAACTCTCTGTCTGAGGCCAGCAGCACAGGGTCCTTGAAATGACCATTTACTGTACACGTCAGATGCTCAAGAGCTTTCCTTTGCTGTGAAATTTCTTCAGCCCAGTGACTAGATGAAAGGAAACCACTGAGGCGTGAGCTCTATAACAATATAAAATAAAATCAGAGATGAAGGCTTCCTAGGGATATTTTTCTAAGGCTGTTACACTGCTCAGTTAATTTCAGAGCAACACGTTCAAATCCGTGTTTGCTGTTGAATCCCCTTGGACTACAAGAAAAGAAT
Organism: Psilopogon haemacephalus; assembly: GCA_013396835.1. Lineage (NCBI taxonomy): Eukaryota > Metazoa > Chordata > Aves > Piciformes > Megalaimidae > Psilopogon > Psilopogon haemacephalus. Next base: position 168,009 of record VWZI01010650.1, read on the forward strand.
TTATTATGTGGATTTGTAATTACTTCTTTGTAAGGGAAATTAGGCAGTTTATAGTACCTGGGGTTAAGTGAAGGGCTACCTTCCAGCTTGCATGAGGATTCTTCTCAGCTATTTACTACAGATCCGTGCTTATACCTTTTGCAGCAGAAACAAAATAGGCTGAATAAGAAATTGGCAATGTTTTTGAGATCAAAGAGAAGTTTGGGACCCAAAGTCCCCCTCCTGCCTGCCACACCAAGGATTTCAGAAGTTGCATAGAGTTTCAGGACTCAGAGAGAAGCTCAAAGACACCTCTCCAATTGCCCTGTCAGCTGCAGACCCTGCTTCCATGAACACGTCTACAAGGAGACATTTCCATTTTTGCAGCCTTCCCATGAGGCTTTACCCACTTATTACTAACAGCAAATATTAATGCAAAGTTATTGACCCAAATCACAAGATATTTGTATTGCAGCTCTTCCATGCATTTCAACACCAAAAACCTTCTGACTCACGGGCAAGGCCAATTTCTTGCCAGCAAAGAGCAGGAGAAAAAAATAAACCAAGTAATTCCTTGCATCAACGTTTTCTTCCACACAAGTTCATCACATTTCCTACACTATTAGCTCTGAAATATCAGCATGGGAAGGCTATAACCAAGGAAATCATAGAATCATAATATCAGTCAGGGTTGGAAGGGACCACAAGGATCAGCTAGTTCCAATCCCCCTGCCATGGGCAGGGACACCTCACACTAGATCAGGCTGGCCAGAGCCTCATCCAGCCTGGCCTTAAACACCTCCAGGGATGAGGCTTCAAACCACCTTCCTGGGAAAGGAAGCCCCCCTTAAGATACTGAAAGGCCACAATAAGGTCACCTCAGAGCCTTCTCCTCTCCAGGCTGAACAGCCCTAACTCAGTCTCTCCTCTTAGCAGAGGAGCTCCAACCCTCTGATCATCCTCATAGCCATTCTCTGGACACCTTCCAGCACATCCATAACCTTCTTGTACTACAGGCTCCAGAACTGGATGCAGTATGCCAAGTGCCCGTGGCACAACACAGCAGACAAAGGTGAGTTTTGCTTGGGATAAGAGGGAATCTTTCCCACTGGGACTAGGAAACAGTGGAAGTATGAAAACAACATTCTATGGAAATTGCTAATTGACAATTTACACTTGAAAAAAAAATACCCACAACTAAATAAAATAGTTGTCTCAATGAAGTGTATTTTGGTTGCATTTTAAGATAACTTGGGATTGCACTAAGGAGTCCCTGTCTGGCCTTCAACATTGAAAGACTGCCAAGGAGCAAACACCTTTTTCTCACGCCAAAACTACCCCACTTTAATTTCCCCTTCTCAAAACATTCTTGTTGCAGCAAAGAGAATTCCAGGAGAAAAAGTCTGGCAATATCAGGTACCACAATGGAAAGACTTTCACCCCTGGGTCATCAATTAAAACCCAATTGGTAGTGACTAAACATCATTACCCTCTGATAGCTGTTCAATTACATATTTGAACTGGAGTCGCAGCAGTCCCAGACCCATGGAGTTCCCGCTGGGGCTCATGCACACTACCCTGCTGCTGGTGAGTTTGGAAGAGGCCTCAGGGAACTGAAACCATGCTGGGGTTCAATGTTTTGGGCTTAAAACCCTGTCCCCAGACCCCCTTCCCATGAACCCTGATTGATTATCTCACCACATACTGTTCTCCCAAGCTCTCCCTCTTGGCCACCATCAGGAGCACTGGAGCAGACTGGGCAGGGTGCATGATGAGATGCCAGTAATGAGAGTTTCTCTTTCTTGTTCTTCTGATGCATCTCAAACAGAACTGGAGATCTTGGGACTGAAGTTTCTTCATCCCTCTCCATGGCTCCTCAGTTTGCCACAAGAGCCGTCCTGGTACAGCCTGAAGTTGCCTCAAACTGAGGTTCTCCCTGCAAAGTACTGAACATAGCACCAAGGCAGTAGGTGTTTGCTGTTGTTCTCAGTTTTCACAGTGAAGACCTGGTGAGGTGAGCTGCTGGTTCCAGAACAGGTACAGACACTGCTTTCCAGATATGGGACAGCATGCACATGTGGTCTTGCAGAACATCTGCAGCAGGTTTGAGTGCTGCATTTCAGGTGTTTGCAGCCTCCATTTCACCTGAGCCACTACCTGATGGCTCCTTCAGTGTTTCAGGGCAAAGACAGCTTCAACCACCACCAAGCCCACAAAGGATGGGGCAATTTTTAAATCTCAGTTCATAAATCAGTGTGGAGAAAAGTTTAAAATGGAGCTTAGAAGAACATAACTGCTCCCATAGCTAAAATTCTCAATGAAGTCACTCAGCGTGCCTAACCAGAGGGGAGGGGGTAGGAGAGTCTAACTTAGACCAGTGTAGATTCCCCCTAGGTTCCCCTCTTTAACTGGCCTGACCTTTTCTAAAAGGGTTACATCACATGCAGACCTCAGCTATTACCCCTGAACACCATTTTCTCTGCTCTGGAAAACCTCACTGCAATAATTCCCCCAACAAACCTTGCTTTGTGAAGCCACCCGCCAGCAGGACAGGGCCACTGATGAGGTCCTGGCAGGAGTGCAGAGGGAAGTCATGTCCCTCTGGCCTAGATCATTCCCTTTAATAGATCCCCAACCTGGGAAGGAGCCAGAGATCCTAAACAAAGATCTAAACATAAAGAGGTGGACAAGGCATTCAAAGAAATAAAATCCATATCAGGGCAATAACGGTCATAAAGCAATAAAGTGGAAGCATAATAGTTCCTAGACTTTTAATTTGTGACTAATTTGTTGCACAATGAGGTTGCAATTTTCTAATTGTGATTGCCATTTTAATTTTACTCATGGCTGTGCAACTAACAATGTATAGTCTGGTAATTAAAATTAATTGTACCTTCACCTGCATATTTCTATTAGGCTGTTAAATTTAGTCAGTAGGCTCAATGATTTTGTTCTCTGGGAGATGCTGAATTCATTTCAGCCAGCCCAATTATGTTACACTCTGTAATTCCTGTGTGAAAAACAAGCATCTGACTTTGATACGAGGAGCTGCTACAATCCCATTTTTAAGACTGCATGTTCAACACCAGCACATAGGCTGACAGAATCCAAGGCATTTTTTCCCCCCTCCCTTCTAAGTAGCCTGCTTGTGGGATAGCCCTTACAAAACCAACAGTTGCAGTCCCTAGGAATAAATCCTGTGAAAACTCCACTAGGTAAGTCACCATTCAATTAATTTCATGAACAATTAACAGATGCCTCCCTTAACCACACACACATGGTTTTTCAATTCAATCAGAATTTTATGACAAGGCTGTACCTTGCCTATGTGAATCAACAGGACAGAACAGACTGTTTCAGCACACAGGCATCCCTCTGCAGAGCCATGCTGTCACACAAAACCTTTTGCAGCCATGCCCTAAACATCCAGCATCCAGCTAGATGATCTTTTTTGTCCCTTCCAAGCTAAACCATTCTGTGAACCTCTGAAGCTAAGTTTTTAGACTGCCAGGTAGTGATAGGACTAGGGGGCAATGGAAAAAAAACTAGAAATGGGTAGATTCAGACTGGATGTTAGGAAGTTCTTCACCATGAGGGCAGGGAGACGCTGGAATGGGTTGCCCAGGGAGGTGTTTAGGGCCCCATCCCTGGAGGTGTGTAAGGCCAGGCTGGATGAGGATCTAGACAGCCTGATCTAGTACAAGGTGTCCCTGGGCATGGCAAGGGGGTTGGAACTAGATGATCCTTGTGGTCCCTTCCAACCCTGACTGATTCTACGATACTAACTCGCCCATCCAGCACTGGCAGATAGCTTTGCAACTCAAGAAGAAGCAAGCAGCTGGGGATGAGGGGGAGAAGATCCGCTTGTTTTACAACCTAGAGCTGCTTTTATCTTCGGATGCTCAAACATGTGAGTAGATGCGTCCTTCTGCTGATGAAATACAATATGGATGTCACCTCCAAGAAATACAGGGCGACATATTGCCTTCCCCTTCCCTTGTGCGCCGTCTGTAAACATGCAAGGAGCCGTGACACCCCGCGCCGCCGGCAGCCCGGAGGCTCACTGCTCACCCTCGCCGCTGTTGGCTAACCGCCGGCAATTTATCTCAGTCTCACCTCTCTTAAAACACTTTTATCAAAATTGGCGGTCAAACAGCGCTGAACCGTGGTGGCCTCAATCTTAAACGCCGCGGCGCGGATTTTAATTTGGGAAAGATTAATGCACCCTCAAGCGTTTAATGCCAGAGCTTTCCGTTATCTGCGCTGATGGGTGTCAGCTAATTTCTGCCAGAAGGAATCGCGGCACAAAACTCTGCATGTTGATGTTGCAGGGACCGAAGGCCCGGGAGTGGCTAGATAATGGAGAAGGGGAAATGGAACTGTTTTCTCAAATTTCTTTTAAATGAGAAAATGTCCCGTCCCCCGTCCCCCCCACTCCTACTGTCTTTCTAAAGCTGGGCTCCCGAGTCAATTCCACTCAGGTTGATTCCGGAAGACACAGGGAATAATTCATTTAAAGGAGCAGTAAAAGTGTCAAAACATACTTTATCAAGGTCGCTTTTAGATTGGAGATAACAAGCCCCTATTACAAGAGGGATGTGGACATGCTGGAGCGTGTCCGGAAAAGGGCCAGGAGGATGCTCAGAGGGCTGCAGCACCTCTGCTATGAAGAGAGACTGAAAGAGTTGGGGCTGTGCAGTCTACAGAAGAGGAGGCTCCCAGGTGACCTTCTTGTGGCCTTCCAGTATCTGAAGGGGGCCTACAGAAAAGCTGGGGAGGGGCTTTTTAGGATATCAGGTAGTGACAGGTCTAGGGGGAATGGAACAAAACTAGAAATGGGTAGAGTGTGAGAGATTATGGGGAAAGGGACAAAGAGCTTTTACAGTATTGGCAATATTGGAAATTAAAAACCTTCCTATGGGGTGGGCAGCACTATATTTGTTATAAGATGGCTTAGAATCATAGAATCAGTCAGGGTTGGAAGGGACCACAAGGATCATCTAGTTCCAACCCCCCTGCCATACCCAGGGACACCCTACCCTAGATAAGGCTGCCCACAGTCTCATCCAGCCTGGCTGCAAACGACTCCAGGGATGTGACCCCAAACACCTCCCCAGGCAACCCATTCCAGGCTCTCACCACTCTCATGGTGAAGAGCTTCCTCCTCACATCCAGTCTGAGTCTATCCATTTCTAGCTTTGTTCCATTCACGCCTTGTCCTGTCTCCACCTGACAACCTAAAAACTAAACTTCAGAGGTTCACAGAATGGTTTGGCTTGGAAGGGACAAAAAATATCATCTAGCTTCAAACCCCCTACCATGGGCAGGGACACTTCCCATTAGACCAGGTTGCTCCAGACCACACCCAACCTGGCCTTGAACACATCCAGGGAGAAGGCATGCGCCACCTTCCTGAGCAACCTGTTCCAGTGTCTCACCACTTTCACTAGAAAGAATTTCTTCCTAATCTCCAGTCTCAATCTGCCTTCCTCAAGCTTCAATCCATTCTCTCTCATCCTGTCATTACAAGCCCTTGTAAAATGTCCCTCTCCAGCTTTCTTGTAGCCCTTTCAGTTACTTTAAGGTTGCTCTAAGGTCTCTGTGGAGCCTTCTGTTCTCCAGGCTGCACAACCTCAACTCTCTCAGCCTGTCCCAACAGGGGAGGTGCTCCAGCCCTCCAATCATCTTTGTGGCTTCATCTGGACCTGCTCCAGAAGTTCCAGAGCCTTCTCTGTTGAACTAGCAAGAACATGGGGAACTCTTTGGGACTTTTGGTCAAAATAAATTTCACAAGGAACTCCTAGGATCTTCAGATAGCTGCAACGTCTCAAGTCCTTACCGTATTCATATTCACCCTGAATACACTTTTGCCATCCAAGAGCTCAAATACATCTGTAGCAATATAAATCATGGACAGAGCTACTAACATTTAATTTCCAGACCTCCAAAAGCCGTCCCTAAAAAGACTTGATCCTTGCCCTGCAACAACCAGGATTTTCATCTCTCTCACCTGATTGCCTTCCTTGTCTTCACATGGCATAATGAGGTCAGAGCATTAGAAATAAAAATGAGGTCATTCCAAGTTACCCACCAAGAAACACACAGTAAAATGCAATCAGTCTGCTGTTATGGCTCCCCTCCAAATTTTGGAGAACAATTAAAACCATGGATTTAATTCTGCTATTATATAATTATCACTTGTTACAGCAGGCAGAAAAAGCAATCACCCTTATCTGGCACTATCCCAGTGAAAATCCATACACATCTAAACTAGGGAGGGGGCAGGGAAGTGGAATAGCCATGTGACTTTACTGGGAGAAGGTGAATCCATTTTTTAAGCAAGAAATCAGTGCCTGAGGCAACCACTGCACACAGTGTTTTGCTTCCTCACAATTTCCCACGTACTTGGCTTCTCTAGGGACCGGCCAGAACAGAGGAGCACCACCAAGAGGTTGCAGCAGGGAGCAAGTCCCTCACAGGTCACCTCTGATTTGCCACTGCCAAAACACTTCACTGGCATCAGTCTCTCTGGCCGCTGAAATGGGTAGCACTGCTTGCCAAATCCATAGCAGGGCTGTGGAAAGTAGAAACCTTTACATTATTTGGAGATGCTCCAGGAGAAAGCACTGTGAATCCATAAGATGTAAATGTAAAGTGGGTGAAATAAACTTTCCTAGGAGAAATCATCTGAATCACCAAAAAAACCCCAAAGCTGAATCAGAGCTTTCTCCTTGGGAAGGTTTTGCTTGCAGATAAAGCTATCCCCTGCAAGCTTCAACGCTGAATTCAAACTCTCTCCATGGCTCTGTGAACTTTGTCATACCACAGGTTAGCAAATGAGAGCAAACTTGTGTAGAAAAGCATTTGAAAGCCAAGGAAGCAAGTTGAGATAAGACATCCATGCCATGGGCTGTGGTGGACTTCACCAACTGGTTGTACCACAACAAGGAGATACAATAAAAAAGCTGCAAAAGATGCTTTGATCCCTAAGCTTCACCATGCCATGAGAAGTCAGAGGAAAAAAAAAAAAATCATCCCCCAGATGGTCTCCCAAGAGGATAACAAAGAATCATAGAATCTTTTGAGTTGAAAGGTGTAGTGGGTTTGCAGTAACCTGCCCCACCAGATCATCTAGGTGGAACCCCTCTGCCACAGACATGGACCACTTCCCACTAGCCCAGGTTGCTCAAGGCCTCACCCAACCTGGCTTTGGACACCTGCAGGGAGACAGCATCCAGAACCTTTCTGGGCAACCTGTGCCAGTGTCACCATCCTCACTGTAAAGAATTTCTTCCTAATCTCCAGTCTACATCTCCCCTATTCCAGCTTCAATCCATCCCCCCACATTCTATCACCATAAGTCCTTGTACAAAGTCCTTCCCCAGCTTTCCTGTAGCCCCCTTCAGGTACTGGAAGTCTGCTCTTAGTTCTCTTTGGAGCCTTCTCTTCTTCAGGCTGAACAACCCCAATTCTTTCAGCCTATTCCCATAGGGAGATGCTCCAACATACCTCTCATGCAGATCACTCCTGCAACACCTTATCTAGGTGGGACTGACCATATTGGGGAAGACACAAAGAAGTGACAAGGAATCAGGTCTGCTCACATATCCAAGTAAGTAATTACAGTCTTGGGTAAGAAAATGGGGGCTGCAACCTGAGATGTGCTTCTGCACACCCCATAACATGAGTAAAGATTACATTCTGCTGGTCACCTAGAAGTCTGGGGTGACCAGAGACACTGTAAATTGTCTTCATATTGCTAATTAACAATTTCATTGTAATTTACAGAACACTAAGACGTTTGAAGTCAAATACAGAATTGCAATGCCCACTGATCCCTCTGAGCAGCCAGGGTCTCCTCTGTGACCAGCTGGAGCTTGGCTCAGTCTCAGTTAATGGCATTCACTGCAGTCGTATAAAAGCCACTTGCATGCCCCTGATGTATGGAGGGTTGGGATGCAGTTGTTAAATCCAAGCAGCAGCCAGGCTTTAAAGATTTGCAATTGCCCAAAAAGCACTGATAAAGGACAGTTGATTTCTCTCATTATGTAAAATGTGGATGCTCTTGTCTTGGCCAAAGAGGTAAATGCATAAGATTTCCTGCTACTTACAGGTCGTTTGGCTGAAAAATACAGTCCCTTTGCAGTTGGGCCTATTGGCAATTAGATAACAAATACAGGACATGTAGATGGAGTCCAAAACATTGCTGTGCTTTACAGCCTGCTTGCACAATAACTCTCCAGCTGGAAATGCAGAAAAATAATTCCCAGATAAAAAACAAGGAGCAGATGTGTAAAGTAGCAAAGCACTGCTGATTTCTACTGAGCTGCTGGGATTTACAGTGGCTGAGGCTTCTGGCCCTTCCTGCTGAGTTTTGAAGCAGTGCATTCTGCATGCAAGTCCTGTGTCCCAGGACAATTTTACAGCCTTGCCAAATCAGGTTGCGATCACAGCTGAAATTCATATCAGCAGAATAAGACTCCTTGGAGATCACAGGATGTCACGGGTCAGAAGGGACCCAAAGAGATCATCAAGTCCAACCCCCCTGCCAGAGCAGGACCAGACAATCTAGCTCAGGTCACACAGTAACACATCTAGATAGGCCTCGAAAGGCTCCAGAGAAGGAGACCCCACAACCTCTCTAGGCAGCCTATGCCAGTGCTCTGGGACCCTTACAGGCAAGAAGTTCCCCCTTGTGTTGAGCTGGAACACAGTAGAGGGAGAGGAGAATCTCTCTTGAACTGGCCCTCTTGGCCATAAGGGCATGGAGAGGGAGCACTGGGATATCCCACACTGGATATCAAACAGAAAGATGTCTGCAAAAAGTGTTCTGTGGCAAAGATTGATCAAGCACATTAACCAAGAAATTTAAAACTGTATCACTTCAAGAGTGGAGGCAATTCCAAGCTTTTAAGTCAGTGATTCTCATTACTCAGCCCCCGACAAAATTAAAAGCAAACAGTTCCGGTAATGCACATCAGAAACTGTGCTTGTGAGGATGCCAGCAAAGTCTCTGCCTCCCATCTGAGGAGGAAGGATAACCCACACCTGGCAGCACTTGGGCATGTCAAAAAGCCCATGAGGCTGGTAACAGCCAGGAGAGATGGCACAAAGAGAGTAATAAAGAGGAAGAGCAGTGAAGAGGCTTTTGGCAGACCAAACCAAACCATGCAGCAAAAGCATTTACCACCACTAGCTAACTAAACCAGCAAGTGTTTGGCTTTATGACTATGAAGAGACTCAGAAAAGTGAATTTTCAGTACGTTGCTAATTCCAAAATGGTTACAAAAGGGAGGAAGGGTGAAAAGACAACAAACATGCTGAAGACACAAAAGGAGTTTTGGCTCATGAAAGTTTATCTCTGCTAATAAAGAGAATAAATGGGCATCAAAGTAAAGATGTCATTAGCAGTAAGGTGCAGCACTTTGTCACCAGTAGGATAATGCAGCATGGAGCCTTTTTTCTGGGTGATAATTGGACTTTTTTTTAATCAATACAAACTGTAAACTGACAGATTTTAAAGACCTCACCTGGAGCAGCAGGAATAACATTCAAGGAAATGGTTTGAGATAAGATATTTATTATTTCAGTGCCTACAAACAGCTTTGGTGATTATTGCATAAAGATTTGCTAGATTTCAAGAAGCTGGACTTGAAGCGCTCAGGAGCCACCTTGACACCTTACCGATTTACATTCTTCCCTTTCCCCCATCCCCCTTACCTAAAATACCTCCTATTTATTGTTAAAGGTTTGTTGTGGGTTGTTTTTGTTTTTTTTTTACTTCCAAATTGAATTAAGTCTATTTATTGAGCTTTTGAGATCGGGGAGGCTAGCTTAAACTAACACAGAAGTCTTTTGCAATGCCATGCTTCTATAATTCCATGATAAATTCCATGATAATTGCAACAAGGCTTTACAGATCAGTTAAACCCCTCATTGTCTCCTTACTGCTCACAAACAGCACATGAACACTACATCAGGTTTCATAGAATCAGTCACAGTTGGAAGGAACCACAAGGATCATCTAGTTCCAACCCCACTGCCATGCCCAGGGACACCCTACCCTAGATCAGGCTGTCCACAGCCTCATCCAGCCTGGCCTTAAACACCTCCAGGGATGTGGCCCTAAACACGTCCCTGGGCAACCCATTCCAGGCTCTCACCACTCTCGTGCTGAACAACTTCCTCCTCATGTCCAGTCTGAATCTCCCCATTTCTAGTTTTGTTCCATTCCCCCTAGACCTGTCACTCCCTCATAGCCTATAAAGTCCCTCCCCAGATTTTCTGTAGACCCCTTTCAGATCCCGGAAGGCCACAAGGAGGTCACCTGGGAGCCTCCTCTTCTCCATACTGAACAGCCCCAACTCTTTCAGTCTGTCCTCATAGCAGAGGTGCTGCAGCCCTCTGAGCATCCTCATGGCCCTTCTCTGGACACACTCCAGCATGTCCACATCCTTCTTCTAATAGAGGCTTCAAAACTGGACGCATTAGGTTTGTGTTTCCTTCTCTAGCAATTCAGCCCTTCTAGCTCCATTTTTGTCACCCTGTACCTCAGCGTTCACATTGTCACCAGGAAGCAGCAGTGGCAGCCACATCTTGAATAGCCATCTTTTACTCTCAAATAATCTAGTTTACAATGGGTATCTTTACCTACTGCTCTTCTATTTTCCATCTCGGGAGCTGCCATGAAATTGACATTTAAAACTAATTGTACAGTAAAACCCCACGGATTCCAGAAGCTGTGTCCGAGGTTGGTGTCAAGGCAGCAGGACCAGATTCTCCCCTGTATTAGTTTTCTGTCTGCTACATAACAGTGAATGAGTGCTAAAGGGGATTATTAGACCCCAGTGGGGAGATAGAGTGCATAGAGCTAATCTGCATTGCTTATCTGCAGCAGACAGTGGGCTGTCAGCACCTCTCTACATGCCCTCCATGCTTGTCCCTTGCCTTTATTGTCTTGCTGCTGCTGTTGCTGCTGGTGCCTCTTCTGTGCTCCTATAAACAACCAATTACTGCCCCAAACAGATGTCTGGGGCTATGATCAAATAATTTAGTTGGAGTGAAGAGGCTTTAAACAGGTCAATTCCATTCAGTTAGACATGGTATCTGAGCGGCGGCGAGGGGAGGCACTGCAGGGTGACCTGAACTTGTGAGTTATTGAGAGGAGGGAAACTTAGGACAGCAGATAATGAATCAGCTTTTGCCAGTTAACACTACAAAAATACATAAAATGAAAGCTGAGGAATGACTTGACTGAGTTTTGCCACTGAAAATTGAATAGGTGAGTTAACAGAAGAGTTCCTTTACAAAGCTCCACATTCTGGTTTAGGCATTTGAATTAGTAAGAGACATCTCCCTGCTATTAGAGCTCTTCAGCTCTGAAAACTATCTTCATATCTTCCGGTCTAGTGGAATGTGTCCCTGTCCATGGCAGGGTGGTGGGAACTAGATGATCCTCAAGGTCTCTTCCCTCCCAAACCATTTGAGGATTCTATGAATCTACAGACAGCAAAGAGTGAGGAAGTTTGGTGGGATGCTTTTAATTACATCTGGTACTGGTGGACTGGAATCACCGGTGGAGAAACTTGACACTGGTGCCTCTGACAAAATACAATTGCCATGGAAATATTGTACTCAGTTCAAGGTTTAGAGCTTGACTCTTCAATAAATTTGTATTTAGCTATAGTCTTCCTCAGCCTTCAGGGGCAATAATGCATATTGGGCAGATGCTCAGACATCAGAACAATTAATGGAGCCTTCAAGAAAAAAAAAAAAAAGAAACAAGTACAAGAAAACAAAAGAAAATAAAAGAGAGAGGGGGAAAAAAAAAAAAGCTTTAAATCTTCTGGGCCCCTGCAGCCACCACTCACCCCAGGTGTGACCATAAAAAGACATGCTTGTTTGCTGGGTGGTTATGTTCAGCTATAACCATATCCAAAAGGTGAACAAGAGAAGCTTTTTATTCTGTCTTCCAGAACCAAAAGTGTTGAGAGCAACAACACACTGCTCTGTTCTGCAATGCTGTCATACAGCCACCCAACCATAATGACCTGATCTGCTATAAATTCACTGGGCACCATCTATGCATTTCCACAGAAGCAAGCAGAATATCCTTACAGAACTCAGCCAGCACCACCCAGATGTCTGCCTAAGGCACATAAAGATTCATATGCCTGGATAATAATTAATCTGCAGAAGAATGTTCCAAATGCTGGAGAAATCTGAAACAGCTTCACCTGATTCTCCAGAAATGTCTCGGGAAACTTCTCAGACACCCCCAGCACCAGGAGAGAGTCTTTGCCCCAAGCTTATCATGCTCAGGCTTTGGGTGTGATTTTAACATCTGGCCCCACGTGGCAAGCAGCAGACAAGCTGGCCAAGAGCATGCAGCAGAGGGCATCATTGAGGCAGTGTGAGACCTCTCTGGACCTTCAGTAGCCTTTCTATCCCAAAGCAGGAAGGAGATCCACAGGTTTTCCATCCTTACGGGAAAATAAGGACTGTGGTAAGGAAAAAGTCTTCAGATGAGTAGATATGGGACTTCAGGACATAGTCTAGTGGTCATAGAGGTGCTGAATAGAAGGTTGGACTTGATCATCTTAGAGGTCTTTTACAACCTTATTGATTCTATGGTTCTAAGAGCAGAAGCTGAAGCAGCAGCTGTAGATGCCCCCTTCACATGGGCTGAGGTGAACAAGAAGGGTAAATCCATAATATGTAAAATGAAAGAGAATGGCAAACTTTGGATGTGGTTAGAATAGAGAAGCAAATGGCGATGAAAAGATAGGAGACATCTCCGTTTTCTCCTGGGAAAAGGAGAGAAGGCAGTAGGTCTTCAGGACTGATGAGGAGACAATAGAGAACGATTACCAAGGCTAATCTCCCTGAATTAGGGACACTAAAGAAACCATTTCAAGGCTCTTGCCAAGAAAGAACTAAAAATAAGTTTAAAACTTCAACAGGCAAGAGAGGGAGTGCAGTGGGGAGCTAAGCCACAGACAACAACTCACCTGAAATCACAGCCCAGTGTACATTATTTGTTAATCACAGAACAAACCTTAATCATCCCTGATATTTACTGACAGGTTCACAGGCTGTCAACACATCCTGCATTTTGTACTTGCTTATCTCTGCTCTGTACATTTAAGACTTAATCTTTCCTTAAGAATCAATTTCTCCCAAACTGCTAATTGCAGCTACTTCTCCATTAGCTACTTCTGACTTCTCCTTAGGGAGAAGTCATTCACAGTATCTGCAAGTCCAAAATAATGTCATCATCCATCCTTCCTCCTTGTTATCACATCAAAAATAAGCTTAATTATTCCACTTTTCCTCTTAGACACAGACTTGCTGTATTGACAGCTTCTGAGGTGTAGGCTGATGACAGAAACAGATTACAGAAACAAAATATATCCCAAAATAGAACAGAAATCGCATAAATCATGGCCAGATCATGGAGAAGCAGAAGATGTTCCTAGTCCATTTCCTTGCTGCAAAAACTAGAAACATGAAACACTCAGTCTTCAAACCTGGGATGCAACCAAAGCAAAATGCAGTTTTCAAGGGGGAAATGGTTTGAAGTTGAGGTAGGGTAAGACAGGATCTTAGGAAGAAATTCTTCAGTACAAGAGTGATGAGACTCTGGAATAGGCTGCCCAGGGAGGTTGTGGCTGTGTCCTCCCTGGAGGTGTTCAAGTCCAGGTTGGGTGAGGCCTTGAGCAGCCAAGCCTAGTTGGCAGGGGGCTCAGAATAGGTTAACTCTAAGGTCTTTTCCAACCCAAGCCGTTCTAAGAATCTATGATTCTTTTTTAGTTCTCGGTGGGGCTCTGTGCAACCCAATCTAAAGATGAACTAGATGATCTTTGAGGTCTCTTCCAACCTAAACCATTCTATGTCCCTTCTTAGTGCAAGGGGTTTGGAGAGATCCTAGGTGAGTAACACTCATCTCTGAAGGGTTACCAGTTAACCACCCCAGTACCATTACAAGCACTGACTGTGCCACTGGGTACATGGTTCAGCTACTGTTTATCCTGAATAACTAATTAACCTCAGCTTCAATCCAAAGGAGGCAAAAACAATCCAGTGTGCATTTAGCAGTGACAGAAATCAATCTGCAAAAGAATGTAAGTGGCCCCTGCTTTGGCTGGGATTCTTCTAAAATATTAAACAATCCTTCCCATGATATAAATAACAGCAGTGTAATTGAATTAATATTGACTAATAGTAATTGCTCCTGGTTCCTCAAGCCTGCCTTTTATTAGGGGGAGGAGTGGTGGAGGTTATTGCTTCTTAAAACAAAATAAATAAATAAATAAATAAATATAAAATCCTGAGGCCCTGAAGCACCTTTCCTGCCTTATTATTATTGTAATAATGAGGGCAACTGATTTGATCTCTCCTTACACAATAGTGCAGCACAGCGATGGCTAAATAAACAGCCAAAGCCCTTTTGTCCCTGGGGGCTGTTTCTCGGTAATTAAAATCAATAGGATCTTTCTCAGAGGATCTCTTTAACCTCACAGAGCTGCACTGCTCCCAGCAGCCCATGTAAAACAAACAAATGAACTCACAGTCCTTGTGAGGGGGGAAAAAATAAATAAAATACAAGCAACATTATTTTATTAGGGTAATATAAGGGTTGGAGAGGGGTCATGGAAGAGGCTGTATTTAAACCTTTGTTTTTATTGTTTCTTTTCCCCTTTTCTCCTACCCTTTCATAAAAGCAAAGTACTCTGGCAGCATCCCTTATTCCCAGAGGTCATGTGAGCTGAAATAGTACATTGATCTTCCTTCCTTCCTTCAGAAAGGGAACAGGCAACAGAGGGAAAATAAACATCACCCACCTGAGGCTTGCAATGACTCAGGACCTCATCCTGCAAGGTGCTGTGCATCTCAGGTTCAGGAGAATAAGTGAAGGTCCTCAGGGCTTCACTTACCAGCAGGACAGGGCAAGCCAGAGAGGCTCAGACCCCTGTTGTCTAGGCTCTCCCATGACTTACCACTCACCTACATGCACTTGATGTGATGTCAAAGGCTGTTTATCAGACAAGAAAATTAATTAGTCCTTGATTCAACCACATGACCAGACAAAAAAGAGGATTTGTTTGTGGCTGGGTTTTGGACTTTTCAGATTACACAGCAGCAGGAGAAATGAGAAAAACATATGGCTGGAGGTGGCAAAAGGCAGCAACTCACGGGTTCAGCTGTAACATGAGGTGACACCCAGTGTAGATCCAAAGCCCATCAAGGGTGGGAGCAAGGCACTTGGACCTGCTAAGTACAGCCACACAAGTACAACCTGTCTTATCTGCAAGCTGCAGAGATCCAACAGCCAGCTCCACACACACAGCTGAGAAACATCCTTTTTCCCCTATTCCTTACGCAATTTAGCAATTAAACTGGAAGCTCTTCAGGTCAATGGCAGCTCTCAGACTGGGTTTGTGCAGTGACTGGCATAAGAAGACCTCATCTCATTTGCTCATATGGAAATGAAGCAACATCTGGAGCCAGCTTAGAAAGCTAACCCTGCTGCTCAGCACCAGAGCTGCCCTGAAGAAATGGGCCATGACAGCTAATGCATTCCTAGGTAGTTTTGAACCACTTCTGCATGGAATTGTAAATTCAAAGTCTGACAGTCCAAAAAATATGATCGATTGTTCTGCATTTATTGAGAAATGTACATTCCTTCATGGTTTTTTTAGGCTACTGTCTTCCCTGTGATGAGCAGGTGAGCAACCTCAAGAAAACTACTCAGGCATCCAAGTGCCTTCACTAAGTAGAATCTTAATTTTGTGCATGTTAATTCCTTGATTTTACACATGCTGTGGCAAAGACAGGAAGACAGCAGGAAGGGAGTCACCATCACCTACCTCCAGCACCTCCAACCCACCTACTGCCACGTGAGATAGTGACTTTACCTGTATTGCCAATGTCCATTTCTCTCTACTTTGGGGTCTTGCTGCATTGTGTAAGACAGCTATTTTAGGATAAGATAATTCATGCACTAGAAGTATTTTTTCTTCCCTCTAATTGAAAATGAAGCCAAAGGTGACAAGACCACAAAAGCCTCTGACCCCTCCAGACAAAAGAACTCTGTTGCACATGTTCAACTGCACCAGCCTGAAGTTTAAATTTCACACACCAAATAGCCTCAGCCCAGCATCTGCAAACAGTAAGTAGATATAAATTATACCATGCAGCCCAAAAAAGCAGCCAGCCATGAGGCAAAGGCAGCCCTCCCCCTACAAATAACAGGGCTGACCTTTTCCACAGCCAGAAATAATGCACCATCAATGTTCAGCATCCTGAAGCAGTATCTGAGCTTCCATAACAGAGTACCTTGAGGCACTTGATCTCCAGGAACACTCCAAATCCTGAATTCCTGCTTACCAAGTGCTTGGCACACCACAGGATCAGCAACAGCAGTCACATTTCCAGCAACATGACAGGCCCATCACACTTCCCTCCACTGAAGGCACCAAGCACTCATCACTCTGTAACAACCTGGAATATCTATGTCCAAATCCCAGCTGAATTCCTGACCTTGTTCAGCCCAGAAGGTCATCTGTATCTTTGCAGTGAATAGTCAGTTTGAGGGCCAAAAGCACCAACATTGATGCAAAAGAGATTCTGCTGTGTCACATAAACACTGCTCCTGCCTTCCTGCATGGTCCTGCCTGCACTTGGCTCTGAGCTGCTGGGCCATCACACCTCATGCTTCCATGTTCTGCAGGGGAAATCCACTTTTTGTACACACTCCTGACTCTCTTGGGTACTAGCTGCAGCCCACCTGGCCACAAATACTGGGTTTTGTTCTGTATTTCTATTTGGTGACCCAGCCCAAAGCAGCATCTCCAGCCAGCACAGGGACAGTTCCGTATGTTCTTGACTACAACCCACTGGCTCCACACCAATATTTTGTCAGGCAGTTCTGGAACACAAAACTAAGACTCTGCCAGGTGCATTTGAACGCAAGCCACAAACATGGCACTACTGTGCTCCTAAAAACCTCAAGCTAGGGCTACAAGGATGATTAGAGGACTGGAGCACTGCCTTATGGGGAGAGGCTGAGGGACCTGGGGCTGCTTAGTCTGAAGAAGAGAAGACAGAGAGGATTTAATAATGTTCATAAATATCTGAGGGCTGGGGGTCAATTTCTTCCACTTAAGGGCTGTCAAGCCCTGACCAAGGCTGCCCTGGGTGGTGATAGAGTCCCCATACCTGAAGGGATTTCAAAGCCATGGAGGTGTGGTGCCATTAGAGTTAGGGTTTAGTGGTGACCTGGCAGTGCTGGCGTAATGCTTGGACTTGATGATCTTAAAGATCTCTTTCAACCTAAACAATTCTGTGAAATCAGTGAAGGCTTGACCTCTCTCCCCAAGTTTCACCAGCTTATGTGATATCTGTGATTTATCTCTTTGGGCCATGACTCCATCCCCTGTTTTGCCCACAAACACCAAACCAGATAGGGAGCGGGGGAAAGGGGAAAAAAAAAAAAAATCATGCCTCATGCATCTGGGTAGATATCCCCTGGGATCACCACTCTGGAGCCAGCAGGAGTTCCCCCCCCACCCATGCCCAGAAATTTGGAGAAAATGGAAGAAGAGACTTCCAGCCTAGCAAGCCCTCCCCAGAGAGAGGTTTTTCAGTATATCCTGGGATGTGTCTCCTGCCTGCCCTCTCATGGAGGCAGACAAGCTGGAAAGGAGGAGGATGGAAAACTCAGCTCCTGATTTAAAATCCCTTCAAGGCTGAGGTTTTGCCAGAGGACTCACAGCTGTGACATGCCCACCACTCTAACCATGGTGAATGAATCTGGCCACGAATCGTTAAGCTCCCCGAGCATCCGGCGCTCTCAGCCTGCCACTAATCACTCAGAAATCTGCCTCTCTGGACTATTTGTCATAAGAAATTGCTCCAATTCAAAGAGATGATCCAGAAGTTTAATATTAATCAAAGCAGGGCATGTACCAGTAGAGCTGCAGTTTAAACCTAAGCGTGAGATAAAGGAAAAGAAGTGCGGTCACCAAATTCCTCAATGACATGAAGAAAATGCCTCCTTGGGGTTGAGGCAAAACAGAGATGTCACTGAGCCACCTCTTCACATGCACAGTGGGGCTGGAGCACTGCAGGAGTGGAGTGTGGTGGATTCTCTCTCTCCAAGAGCAGCATTGGCCCAGTCAGAGCAAGAGTGGGCTGCAGCCAGCAGCTGTAAGCTGCCCACTCCAGGATGGCTGACAAGGCTGAGTTGTTGCCCAGGCTGCAGTGAGAGAAATGGGAGCTTGGGGGGCATGATTCATAAATCATAAAATCACAAACTGGTTCAGGTTGGAAGGGACCTTCAAGGTCAGCCAGTTCCAACCCCCTGCTATGGGCAGACACACCTTCCACTAGCCCAGGTTTCTCAAGACACCATCCAACCTGGCCTTGAACAATTCTAGGGAGGGGACATCCAGCACCTCTCTGGGCAACCTGTGCCAGTGTCTCACCACTCTTAAGAATTCCTTCCTAATCTCCAGTTTAAATCTCTCCTCTTCCATCTGAAAGCCATTTCCCCACATCATATCACTCTGAGTACTTATAGAAAGTCCCTCCCCAGTTTTCCTGTAGCCCACAGCAGCTACTGAAAGGCCATCAGAAGGTCTCCCTAGAGCCTTCTCTTCCTATGGTATCTCATCCTGAGGCAGGAACTGTCCAGAACAGGTTAAGGGAACCATTCTTGGAGTTGAGGGTCAGGGTTCTATCCAGCCATGGGACTATAGCAGGACCAGGGCAGCAACAGCACTGTGCTTCGCAGCAGGGCTGATACAATCAGCAAAGCAGAATCCTGAATTTGCAGCCCTGGCCATACCTGAGCAGGTGCCTTTCTTTGCAAGCCCAGTGCCCCTTTCCAGCCAAACCTGCTCAGCCCATCTCTAGTTAATTAAGTCCTGCTTTAAAACCAGTAGCAGTGTGGCTGGGCTCTGCAATTGTCCTCCAGTGTCAAAAAAATGATACATGTGTTAATATCCTGCACGTTTTAGGCTCCGAGAAGCAGACTGACCCTGTGGAACAGCCATTAGTTGTGTTTTTAATTAACTGCTCCACATTCCCCCCCTCCCCAGATCTTGCAGCAGCTTGCAGAAAGGGGGAAGCAGAGCTGCTCAGCAATGAGCATCAGTGCTTGTGCTCATGCATCAGAGCAACTTTTGTTCTCATGGATGTTTGTCACCAAGCTGTCTTCCCCTTACCAGTGCCAAATCTGCATCAAATGGAGTTTTTAAAACAATGTAATGAGAGTACTCACCATTAAACTCCCATCTTCATTAGTATCTCATTTAACTGCTGAATTTATATCCCCAAGCATCTTTAATTCATTGATTGTTTCAAGGAGGGCTTTTCTCCCGCGTTATTTCTCTTCCCATTTAGCATCAATTAGTGGAATCTGGGTAATGACTTGCATTCAGCTTTTGACACAGCAACTTACAGACATTTAAATTATTTTACTAAGCTGCTACCTGTGACCTTACAGAAAAAGATCAAACCTGGTGCATCCTCCTTCCTTTCCACACTCCGTCCCTCAGCTAGATCAGTACTGAGTTTCACTTTACCTGCCCTGGAGCCACCAGCAGATAAATCAGCACAACCTGCACTGCTTTGGTATCATTTTGACCTCAGGCAATTGCTGCCCTGCCAAGGACCAGGGTGGTTCAGAGGAAGGAGAGTCCGTCTCCAACAACTTCCATGTACCATGTTGACCAGAAAACTACCCTGAAACTCTGAGAAGAGCTTTAAAGATCTCTCCACCACAGATGCACCATCCCTGGAAGCGTTCAAAAAACACATGGACATACCAGTTTGGGATATGGGTTAATAGCAATGATGGTGTTAGGTCTGCAGTTGGACTTGTTGGTCTTAAGAGGCTTTTCCAGCCAAAGCAGTTCCATGATACTATTCTATATATCACATGTCCTGTTCTGCTGGAGGAGGTTCTATACCAATGATGTGAATGAATTATGGGATGAAACAGCCCAAAAGAGCTTCAAATGTGTGGCTGTGAAAGCCTGACTCCAGAAGAGCAGTAAAAGCAAGCATGGAACCCCTCAGCTGCCTGACGATAACCTTTCAGAGCAGCTCCATAAAGCTCAGCCTAGACAAGACTGGGGGAACCTTAGAGCTGCATTCCAGTAACTGAAGAGATTCTACAAGAAGGCTGTGGAGGGACTTTTCATAGAGGTGTCTAGCAATGGGATAAGGGGGAGTGGTTTTAAGATGAGTGAGAGTAGATCTAGACTGGATCTTAAGGAATAAGTTCTTCAGCCCATCTTCATGGCAGAGGTTCTTCAGCCCTTGGACCACCTCTGTGGCCTCCTCTGGACTCCCTCCACCATGGAACTGCCAGAAACTGCTCAGCTGGCCCTAAGACATCAGACTAACCCCTGGCTCCTAGCAGGAGCAATGCAGGTTGTGCTTTAAGTAAGAGCAGCTGAGTGGAGAAGGGAAAGTACCAGGAAGTGCTTTGATGAGTTTCTACGAACTTGAAAAATTCTGTGGTTGGCTATAAAGTCACCCAGGAGATGGTGGGCAGCGATTGTGCAGCTCCACAAGGCAATTTATCTCCCTGACCAGGACTTGGTTAGCTGTCTGCTGAGCTGCACTCTGCTAAAACTAAAGATATACAGACACTTGTAAAACCTTATCAAGGGAGAAACAACTCAGATAATTTTACACATTTAAATGAAAACCAAGTTCTGAGCTTTTACAGGCACTGAAACCCTCAGCTCTGCTACCAAACTCTGGTCATCTGTGGAAGCTCAGGAGCAGCCAAGGTGAAAAATGCAGAAGTGATGCACATGGCTGCTCCTGCTCCTCCCAGTTGTAGCAAGATGATGTTTACTACCATGCTAATTTCATAATCAAATTAATTACTCTCCGCTGTCCCTAACCATTCCTGTTCACAACTCCACAAAGCATAAGAGCAAAAGTCCCTTCTCTGGCTTGAGCCCCTCCAGCGTGATTGACTGGGGCAGTACAAAGTCTCTTGTAGGAGCAGGCTGCAGCACTGCTCTGCTAAGTGTCCTGTCACTCCCCTGCTCCCTGGTATTTCAAAGTGCTACCTAATGCCTTTGAAATTTAAGGAGTTTCAGAGTCTAATCTTCAGATCTGCTCCTCTTTCTATTGATCTAGTTCCAGGTTGGTTACCAAGACTATTTTCTTGTTCCAGTTCAGATGTGCCCAATTGGATGGAAATCGCACAAGAACATTTGACCTTGTGAACTTGCTACAAGTTTCTGCCAACTAATCTAGGAAAAGTTTCCACCCTTCAGAGTTGGGAGGATGCTCTGAAGGGGTTATGGCCCTTCGGATTTGAATCCTGCCTTTTCCTTTGGTTTGCATGAGCTGAAACTATATCTCTTATTTAGATGTAATATCATACAGAGTCCATGGCTGTGAGGTGAGATCTTTGATCTTGAAGAACAGTTTGCATTTGAGTAAAATACTCTTCTTTTCAATCCCTGAAAGAATACAAACTCCTTTTCTCCCTTCCTCCAATACAGGTGATTACGGAATCTGATACTTCCAGGCTGCAGATGGTGACAACCATCTCCCTCTGCTCTGATGGTAATAGCCAAAAAGGTGGTCCAATGCTCAGAATTTATCCTGAACTTGGGATTCCCATACATTTTCTACTTGGCTTCATAGAAGTCTTTTAGACAACA
>VWZI01010650.1:194685-199685 GCA_013396835.1 Psilopogon haemacephalus
TATTGCCCACGCTTCTGTGCTGAAGAAGACATACACCCAAGGAAAACATTTTGTTGTTGCTTCCTTCCTACTTTGGGCTCCAAACAAGTGGGTTATTGTGCTAAGGCAGCAGGCTCCCGATGGATGGCTGCTGCTCCCAGAATGACCTTGTCATTGCTTTCTCAAGTACTTGTAATTGTTGCAGTGGAGAACATTGGGCTTTAATTATCTGTGCTAAGAGCTCATCCCCTCTGGTTACACTCTGCTGATTGTATTGGATACACGGAGATATTTATTTGCCAAAGAGGTGGAAACGGCAACAGAGAGGCAGGCTGAGGATGCTCAGGCGAGAAACTAATGGCGGGTATTACAGGTTCCTAAAATACTGAGAGAGCAGAGAGCAATTCAAGGAAGATGCTCATCAGCTGATGCCCAGTTCACCTGCTGCTACATCAAGTGGCCTCTCAATTGAGAAAACATCTGTTAAGGTACAAGCATTTAAGTGGAAGAGGTACAGAGTAACTACCATGGGCTGGCAAGCAGCAGGTGCTGCACATTGTAACTTTGTCCCCTGTTTCATAGATTGATAGAATCCTGGAATGATCTGGGGTGAAAAGGACCTTCAAGATGATCTAGCTCCAACCCCCCTGCCATGCATAGAGAGACCTTCCACTAGACCAGGTTGCCCAAAGCCTCATCCAGCCTGGCCTTGAACACCTCCAGGGAGGAAGCACTCACAACCTCCCTGGAAAACCTGTGGCAGTGTCTCACCACCCTCACTGGAAAGAATTTCTTCCTAATCTCCAGTCTAAATCTACCCACCTTGATTTTTAATCCATTCCTTCTCATCTTATCTTGCCACACTTCAGAGGAATCTCACTCTCTTTGAATTTCATCCTCGAGTTCATTCCTTTCCCAATCCCCACGTCTTCTTTCACCACTAGAAGACCTTTTGCAAGCTCATCTTCCAAGCACACATACTGTATGAAGGCTTATTCTTGTTTACAATGTGAACATCATATTTATTACAAACAAAATATTTCACAAGCCTGTCTAGAAGTTGCCCCAGTCCTCAATCAACCCAGTCAAACTTGAATGTACCTAGTGGGAATGACTCATGAGCCATCATTTTGGCACCACAGTGAGGGGGGGAACGCTTGACACCAAAACACTGATGCCAAGAGGCCTCGTGGTTAGGCTAATTCTTTCCCCCTCACAAAACACACACAGAGCAGTGAGAAGTGACTGGGAACAATTTCACTTGTTATGAAGTTTAGCAGTGCTACATAAAGCACATCTATTAGAGACTACACTTTTCATTTCCATTCCTCCAATTAAACTGAGAATGCATTAGCAGGAGCTGAGCAAAGTCGCAGCAAGGTGCTGGTGCCAAATCTGGACCTAGAGCATGCAGAGCAAAGCTGCTTTCCTTTCATACACCTCCTTGTACCAGCCTGCCACCTCCAGCTCCAGAAAGGAAGGGAGAGCTAGAAGTTATTTCGAGTGAGAGATAGGCACAGCCACTACCAGTGCACAGGCTGTGGAGTGATCTGTATTTTTCTACTAATGTGACAGACACTTAAATGAAAGAAGTGAATTCACAGCCACAATAAAACAGTGGCCAGGTCTCCCTTACCCTTATTTTATTTCCAGCAACAGCAATAAAATGGCTGTTTATTGAGCTTTCCTTCACTCTTTCTTTTCCTCTTCATTTCACAAGCAAACAAAAAATGTTTTGGGTTTGTTTTGTTTTTCTGTGGGTTTTTTTTCCCCAGAAAGTAAAATAATTATTTCTTTAAAGTCTTTTTCTTGTGGTTGCACTGCAAACAACAGCAAGATTTTATTTATCAGCCAGTGCTGACAACAATTTCTGCCTTGAGCAATGCTTGGATTCACCTAAAGGGCTGACGTTTCACTCAAGCATTAAGGAAAAACCAGCTAAGGATGAAAAGTGGAGCTGTGGAGGCAGCATAATCACTGAGCCTGTGGTAATGATGAGGAGGGCTCTGAGAGTTTTAAAACACCCATGAAACCTGAACTGCTAACAAAATCAATCCAGTGTGTGCCCCATGATGGAGATGGGCTCACCACTGCAAACAGTTTCAAATGACAGACTAGGATATGCATCCCAGAATCCCAGCACTGTGAGGGGTCAGAAGGTTCTCTGGAGATCATCCAGCCTAACCCCTTTGCTAAAGCAGGGGCACCTACAGCAGATTACCTAGCATCACAATGTCCAGGTGGGTTTGGACTCTCTGCACAGGAGATGACTCCGGAGCCTCTCTAGGCAGCCTGCTCCAGGGCTCCAGCAAACTCACACCAAAGAATTTTCTCCTTCTGTTCAGATGAAACCTCCTGAGTTCCAGTTTGTGCCTGTTGCCTCTTGCCTTGTCACTGTGCAACACTGAGAAGAGTCTGTCCCCATCCTCTTGCCCCCTACCCTTCAGCAATTGCTGAGCATGGATCAGATTCCTTCTCAGGCTGCTATTCTCCAGACTCAACAGCCCCAGACATCTCAGCCGTTCCTCCACACACAGATGCTCCAAGGCCCTGCAACACCTTTGTACCCTCTACTGGACTCTCTCCAGTAGTTCTTTCTCTCTCTTGAACTGGGGAGCCCAGAATTGGACACAATACTCCAGATGTGCCTTCACTAGGGCAGGGGGAAGAAAAACCTCCCTTGACCTGCTGGTCAGCCTCTTTTCCATACCCCCCAGGAGACCATTGATTCTCCTGGACACAAGAACACTCTGTTGGCCCATAGAGAAATTATTGCACATATATGGTCTATTTGTGCACAGATAGGGTACTGCCAGAATCTGTATCACTAAACACACACAAGCTCCCTGAAGTCAGCCATGAAAGCCACCCCAGAGCAGGGAATGTTTCTCAGAGCTCCCAGCCACTGTGAACCAGCAGCAGCAGCCCTTTGATGCAGCTGAGAGATCCCTTCAAAGGCAACTGGAGAAGCAAAGTGTTAGAGGAGCCAGAACTCCAGCAGGCACACCCTGGCTCTTGGACCGCTCCACGTTCCTTGGTTGGACTCACAGCCACATTGAGCCCAGCACGCACTAGCACTGGGCCAAATGTTGCTCTCCCACTTCTCACAAATAAATTCCCATTCACTCTCCTGGCTTCTTGCAGGAATCAGCCAGGTAGGCTCTGACCCATTTCCACGGCAACCCTCCTCATTTCATCCTTCTGCAGCAAGTGTCACCTCAGATATTTGTTTCAATAAAGTTATTGATTTCATATCTTCACCACTTTTGCTACAGCATTTTAGGTCAGGAGGGCACCTGGCCCTGCCTCATCCAATAGCTGCCTGGTCAATACCTTAGAAGCCCTCAGCATTGACTGCTGGAAGAAGGATCACGCAGAGGAACAGACCTGACATTAGCCCGATGGATTGTGCTTGGCAATCCAAGGGGCACAAAGCAAACCCCTGCTGATAGCTGGAGCAGTCCAACAAAGAGACAGATGTCACCAGCTTGAAAGGAATTGATCCTCTTAAAAATGAAATGAAGATGTGTCTGAAACAGTGTCTAGGAGCAAGCCAGTGCCCATTAACACTAGGATTCCCTCCCCCCCCACACCCCAAGTTTCAGTGAGAACAGAATAGAGGCAAGAGGCAACAGGTGCAAACCAAAGCAGAGAAGGTTCCATGAAAATAAAGAAAAACTTTTTTTTTGCTGTGAAGGTGACAGAGCACTGGAACAAGCTGCCCAGAGAGGCAGATATTCAAAACCTTACCTCATCATGTTCCTGTACAGTCTCTCAGAGATCCTCTGGCAACAGGGTTGGACTCCATAATCTTTTGAGGTGCCTTCCATTCTGTAATACTCAGCCAAATGAGGCACAGCAAACAGGCAAGCAGTCCATTCTCAGGAGCATGAAGAGCAGCATCACAAGCAGGAGTTCTGTTGAAAGATTCCCTTTGCTTCAAGCCTCTCTTTATACTGGGTGTGATGCAGAAGATATGGGGCTAACTTGGTTCAGCTGTCCTGTCTGACTCCCAGCTGCTGATAGCCTGCAGCCCACGTAATTCAGTCCCAGCAAGACCAGGACAGAAGTAAAAGCAGCTGCAAGGCAAAAAGAAAATTCTAGAACTACCAATTTCAGCAAGGCTTCACATGGGACATGCTTAGCTGCAAGGCTGTTAAGCAGGGACCTAGACTGGTTTCCCTGCCTGGAAAGGCTGAAGAAATGCTGTTGGTTCTCACCTGCATGATTTTCTGTGTGCTTTCTAGGGCCTCCAGGACAGGAACAAAATGCCCCACAGAAACATTGTCTTCTATGCAATAACTGAGGTGCCAGCCTGGACAAATAATGTAGAGTGCACAACTTTAGGACAGCAGAATTAATGGATGAGACTTGTGATCTATGGAATCTTTCCCACCCACATCTACATTTCATAACCACTTTGGGTCTGATTTTCAAACAAAGTTTATCACCAGCAATAAGCAGCTGGGATCTGGCAGCTGGGAGCTCTGATGCCATGGTTCAGCTCCAGATTATCCTTGTTGCGCAGGCACCAAGTTGTTCCAACAGCCAGAAACGTTTATGAGGAACACATTTATTTCTCACAGCATTTATGGGAAAGGACCCCTGTTAGAGACAAACCTATATATCTATTTATGGCTTTTTGTCCCTCAATTTATTATGTGCTTATCGAAAGGAACATTATAAATACAGCTGTTCTTAAATTCCCATCATCTGATGATAAAAAGGCAGGAGTAAATGCTGCTTTCCATGTACAGATGTGAAGCTTGAGCAGGGGCTCCAGGTCTGGCAGGGCCCTGCCTGGCAGAGTGGTATCACTTACAGAATGAAGCTATTTTCAAAGCAAAGCCCAGCACACTGCAGCTATAAATAGCCAAGGCTGTAGTTTTGTTTGTTATTTCCCTGAGTGCAATTACTGCACTGGCTGATGGTGGTTTTAATGTTCTGAGTATTGATAGCTTGCTACAAAGGACAATAAATATTATCCTCTTAACTACTCTTTTTTTTTTATTTGTAGGGGC
>VWZI01010650.1:213043-320558 GCA_013396835.1 Psilopogon haemacephalus
GGCTCCCCCCTATCCCCTCCGAACCCCAAAGATGGAGCCGCACCACGATCCCGCAGCCACCCCGAGAAGGAAAAGGGCTGCCAGGGGGTCCCGCTGCCCCCCAGCCCTTGCAGCGACCCTTTTTATATGCGATGTGCCCGGACTGCGCTTCTGGGGAGAGGAGGAGGAAAACCTCCCCCCCGCCGTGTACATATATTAGATGTAAATCATCGTTACCTGTATTTTTATTTTCACCACCCCTCGTTGCCATGTGAGTTTGANAATTATTAATATAAGAATAATTATTATTATTTTGGCTTCGTTTTTATTCCGCTCTGGCCACTCGTGAAAGACTTTTAGAGAAGAAGCCTTCGTTCCCATCTGACTCTCAGGGTAAAGCAGAACTGTCGCTCCGGTCGCGACACGGCAGAGTTCCTTCCCGTGACCTCAGCTGACGACATCTATTTGTCACTGATGTCACCCAACGAAACCCGAGCCTGGGAGCAGGGCCTTTTTTTTTTTTTTTTCCTCTGCTCATTCCTGTATATTTCTGAGTGTTCCAAAAATGAGAACTTTCGGCTTTCTAAGGGGCGTTTGGGGAGAGGGGGCGGCGGAGCCGCGCTGGAGAGCACTTTGTGTGCCGGACACTTTAAATCACCGTTAAACGGAGGGGAAGGGGAGGCTGAGGCTTTCCGTGCCCTGAGTGCCCAGGGATTTGGGCAGGATTCCCCTGTGGAACGCACCAGGATCTGGGAGACTGAGGGGGGAAGTTCTGTATCCCCTTTTGCGTTTCTTTTACCCTAAAGTGTGTTTCCCACACCAAATAAACCTCGTTCCCTCCGGCGCAGGGAGCATTCCCCCTTCCTCCCCTGGTTTGTTTTTCTTGGAGGCGCTTTGCCTGTTCCTAGTCTGTGATATTTAAAACCCCAAACAGATATTTATTTTTTCTCCTAGGAAGCCCGAGCTCTCCCTTGGGTTTCCGCAGGCGGGATCTGATATTTTGGGTTTGTGTAAAAGTATTTAAATCGCCTTTCTACTCAGGTTCCGCCGCTTGGACAAAACCAACAACAACAAAACCCCAACTAACCAAACACGCGCACACAAAAAAACATCCCACCAAACCCCCCAAAAAAACCCGCACAAACCTCTCTCCGTCGCTTTCCCGCTGATCACTGTTAAGCTAGGATCCAAGTCGGTCTTTTATGATTGCCACATTAATTTTTTTTCCCCCATGCCACAGCAAAAGTCGATAACCTCTCTGAGCAGCCCCCGCAGCGCCCGGCCGCTGCCCCAGGGACGCTGCCACCCCATTTCCTGCGCCATCCCAAACCTCTCCCTGCCCACCGTTTTTTGGGTGCGTTTGTTTTTTTGGTTTCGTTGGAATTTTTTTGGAAAATTTTTGTTTTGTTTGTTTGAGTTTTGGTTGGTTTGAGTTTTGTGGGGTTTTGTAATTTTTTTTTGTGTGTGTGTTTTTGTTTTTTTTTTCCTCCCGGTTTGTTGCTATTTAAAACATCTTTTTCTCAGTCCAGAAATCGGACGGCTGCCTTCCCAGCGGCATTTGCGCGAAAACAGAGTTTTCCAGAGGGATTCTGGGGAGCAAAAGGATGGCAGGAAGCGGCACCCCCACTCCAGCAGCACATCTCCTCCTTTATGGTGCCACAAGCCTGGGACCAGACTCATTTGTATGCCTGAAAAGAAAAAGCTTTTAAGACAAAAGGCGCTTTGAAGTAAATTTTCAGAGCAAACGTTACAGGTAGAGCTGCAAGTGCAGCTCTCTACAGCTTTTGCTACACTGGGAAGGAATATTTGGGAGAGCTTCCCATACTGCAAAGCTAATGCCTTACCAACCAGGTTTGAGCCAGTGCCACCAGCAGCTGAGCTGCTGGCATCTGGATTTCAGAATGGGACATGACCCAGCTGAATTAGGAGATAATTCAAGCCCTGTATGTACACCATGAGGTCCAGAAAATTCCTCCCATGTGGAACATTATTCAGCTCCAACATGGAGCTGCTCACAGCTTGGGAGCAGATGATTTCCCTACTCCAGATCTGTCAGCATCCCACCAGTGAAGACTATTCATGTGGGTGCTATCGCCCACAGCTGCTGGAGCAGGAGTCACTGAGTGATTCCCAGTCACTCAGCTCCATTTAACAAAGGTTCTCACCTTCTCTAGCGGTGCTGGAGTCGCTGCAGGTTTCTCTCTCAGCAGAGTTTAAGAAGTGGCTGCTAATCCTTGCTCGAATGCCTCATCCAGAGGTCTGGTCTCACAGAAGTCAAGAGCAAAACTGCAGAACCCACAGGCTGTGGCCACAGATCACAGGACATTGTGTGTGTTCAGAGGCCATTTAGGGTACCAGCACCACAGAGCTGGCTCTCAAACCGTGCCCTCTGGACCATCACGGCTCTACAGCTGATCCTGGTGTGGGATCAGACCGTGTGGTCACATACTTGCCTTGATGATAGTAGCACAAGGCAGCTGCTGAGAAACCCCCCTGGGTGAATGCTCTCACCTGCCTGAACCTCCTGACATCATCCTTGTTCCTGCCATGGACACTCTGGCTCTGTGAGAGAACAAAGCAAGGCACAATGCAGCAATTCGGGGTTATTATATCAGTCACAAAAACCTCCTCCAAGTCCCACACACTGACCCCCAGCAAGGCCCCACCCAGCACCTACCTGCGGCACCTTCTGCACTGCACACAAAGCTCTGTGCTGCTGCACAGGGTGCTTGGGAGGGATGCAGCCGATTTTTAGTGTCACCAACCAGGAGCAGAGCCCCTGGCACGGTGTTAAGCAGAATCTGCTGACTGAGGGAAGATGATCAGGGCACAAGCAGGAGGCGTTTGCTTTGCTTTGCTTCATTCTGAGATTTTTTTTTTTTATTACTTTGTTATTCATTCATAAAATGCTGCGGAGGGGACTCAGAATGCAGAACACATTCCAGAGAACGTTTAGCAAAGCGTTTGCCAGAGGACAAATCCCCATCTCAGAGGCACTGAGCAGCACGTTCAGAGTCTGATTCAGGATTTTCGGGCACTGCCTTTGGCACATACCAAAGATCTGGGGCATCAGCACGTTTGTTTGTTGGTTTTTTGGTTTTTTTTTTTTTTAACTCGTTCCCATAAAAGCAATGTTAAATGCAAGGCTGCAAGCCTCTATTAGTGAGAAATAATCGAGATATTAGTTGCATCTTACTGCTGTTCACTATATGGTTGAGGTAAAAAAAGAGATGGAAACTGTGTCTGCTTTACTTCAAATATTTCAGCTTATGCTGAGTAAGTTTCAGCTGGTCACTCAATAAGCAGCAATAAAATGCCTAATAGTGAAAATAACAAGGAAAAAAAAAAAAAAGACACTCTGGGAGATACCTGAAAACACTCTAAACTATGTGTCATTGCTTACATACAGCAGCTAAACATGTCCCAACATATCACTGGACTGTAGTATTGGGCACCTAGAACCTTGTTGGGTCAGTTTGCAGGCCTCTCTCCATGCTTGTTGCTTTCAGACCCTTTATTCCATCTCCAAACAGCACTACATTCACTCACACACACCATCCTCTTTTCCTTCCAGGCTTTCATTTCCCTCAGGGAAGGATAAGCAGAGAGAGGTCTCAGCTTTCAGCTCTTGTCTTACCTCTGAAACACCTCTAGTTACAATAGGATGACTGAGATGCCTCAGCACAGCTCTCTTCAGCTCAGACTTTCCATGTCCTTTAAAGAACACAGAATATTCCGCCCACATTGTTGCTCCCCTCAACACTACTCAGGGTCAAGCCTGCCAAGGTGTTTGGGCACCTGAAAATACGCACAAGTACGTCCTAGTACCATTGCAAAAGCACTTGTGTGAGTTACAAAGACAAAACCAGACAGCAGAGATGATGCTTGCATTGTGTTTTATTTTTCCCGAGAAGCCCTGAGGACAGGAATACAAAAGTCCCAGTGGAAATGTCCAAGTTTAGCAACTGAGATGTTTGGAAAGCTGCTGAGTTGAGATTGATTTGTGAACTGCTGTAAATAAAGTGCACAAAGAGGTGAGATGCATTTAAAAAGCAGACTGATCCATTCTAAATTTAAAAGGATGTCCCTTTGATAAAGATTTTCCGTGTCTGTGGACAAACATCTTCCTGCAGACAGAGCTACAGAGAAACCCAGGAGAGGGAGAAAGCTCCCCAGACCCTCTGGACTCTGTCTGACCAGGTCTAATGAGAATGCTTAGGTGGCAGAATTCAAGCCCTGTCGTGTGTTTACATGTTGAGCTGCCCTTGTTGAGGAACAATTTGATTAAATGAGGCAGTAATTAACAGGGGTTTCTCAAGCATGGGTTTCTTAAGTGCCGGCTGGGGGGAAGGTGGGTGCTGGCCAGAAGCAGTGTTCCAGAGGATGTGTTCAACACATTCTCCTGTGAGGAGACAAGAGTCTGCCTTGCTTCAAGGCAGAAAGGAAGAAAACCCTCCCATCCAGCAGGGCATATTGCCTAGCTGACACAGAGTTCTTGCCACAGACCCAGAGAAAACAGACAAGTAGAAGAGGTTTAAAAATGTCATTGGTGACCCAGCCCAAAGCCCAGACACCTGCCTCTGAGTTGGCCACCCCCAAGTCACCTCTGGGAGACCCTGACTCTGCAGATTCTGCAGGGAAGGAGCACTCTGGAGAAATGCCTTTCTGCACATGTACGTTTGGGATGAAGAAAGCAGAGGAGCAGCCAGATCACACAAGGAGAGCAGGTTTAACTGGTGGGTCACTCAAGTCCAGAGCTGATGTAACTGCACAGCATCGCTTCACAGATTTCTGCCATTTTCCTTTCCAGCCTTAATCTTTGGGCTTACTCTACAAAAAAGTCACAAACAGGAACTCCCTGAGGTAAAGTGCACCACTGCCAGCTGGGAATGTTCTAGTGCTGACATCTCCTGTCCACAGCAAAGAGGGACAGGAGTGCGACTTGGAGGGAGGGGAAAACCAAGTCTGGTAACGAACCCTTCAGGCTTTACAGGCTCGAGGATCTCTGCACAGTGACCTTTGTGGCTCTTTTGCTCCAAAAGAAGTTTCATTGAGGCTGTTCTGGGATGCCATCATTGATGATCTACCTTACATTCCAGTGTCAGAGATTTCTTATTGCTTTTTGTGTGTGTGTCTTTACCCTTAAAAAGTAGTAAAATCAGTTTAGCAGTTGGATTCAACTCGCCTGGTGATGAACTTGATTTGTCCTTTTCTGTATTTTCAGCTGAAGCCTTCACTGCCAGACTGATAGCAGAAGTGGCTTTGCTTGGCAGGGCAGTAGGGGTCTTCTGAAATTCTGGCTGTTATTTCTGGTAGTTCAGAA
This sequence comes from Psilopogon haemacephalus, assembly GCA_013396835.1. Lineage (NCBI taxonomy): Eukaryota > Metazoa > Chordata > Aves > Piciformes > Megalaimidae > Psilopogon > Psilopogon haemacephalus. The sequence continues at coordinate 218,346 of VWZI01010650.1, forward strand.
GTACATCTTCTAAATGTCTGTGTTGGAGAGGAAAACATCTTCCCAACTGCAGAGCTCTCGCAAGATAAACTATCAAGATCCTGCATTAATTGCTTTCCAAGCAGTACTTGTGCAAGTCAAAAGGTGTTTGGCAGAACTGTAAATCAGCTTTTGTCTGAGGTGGTGTGAAGCTACACTGAGGGGTTTAAATTTTCTCCTTGTTTAATTTTTATAGTCCCTTGATGCATGAGGAAACACCTCCAAGAGGTGAGTGACTAAGCCAGTGCTGCAGAGAATCCATTCTAATTTGTATTCCCTATTTGACTGAAGGCTTCTGCAGCTCACTTGGAAATTGATTTTCAAGCCCCCGGTCTCGTTGATACTCTGGGCTTCCTCCACCCATCAAACCCTGCAAAGCATGGCTGGTCAATGCTTGGTTCACTCTGGTTAAGCTGGGACTACAACCAGCAAAGCAGGCCCAGGAGATCTGCACCCAGCCAGCAACCTCAGACCGTACTGGATCCATCTGCTGGAGCTCAGTGTGCAGGGAGTCCCCTGAGGTCAGGTGCTTGTGCTTCTTTCTGGATCCTCAGCTTTCAGCCTTCGGTCTGGTGTGATTCCAACTGATTCTCCCCAGGCGGTTCCCTGACACAGGAGGCCACTGCCATGACTTTTTATACCTCACACTCTCACCTTGTACTGCATTTTTTTGGGTATCATTTAAACTGCAGAACATTTGGAGTATTCCTACAAAATTTCACAACCTGCTTTCCACATGTTAGCTCTGAAAGAGACTGGGATTTCACTTCAGGAAGACAAAAAGCAGGCTGGGATGACCTTTGTCACTTCAGCTTCTCCACTGGTGCCGCAGCTGCCAAGTCCAAATCAGCTCCTGTAGTTCAGTTTGCTGACACCAAACTCTACCCCATCCATGACTTGAAGACATCAGTTGATTTGGATCTTTTTGTAGTGTGTACACAAGAGGTCTTCAGAGGTGCTGTTTAATGCAGGACACCCTCTGGAAGAGCAGGGTGAGCCAACAGCCTTGTATGTTGTCACCTCTCGTAGAAATCTAACCGTGTTTAAGGCATCTTTGTTCTAACAGCATGGAAGTGAAAGCAAATTGAAAACACATGTTGGCAAAAGAGGAATAAATTACATAAGTTATTATATACATATAATGAGTAATAAATGGCATTTGGAATCATATCCCAAGGGAAGCATTGGATTTCCCCTACACTGGACACTTTTAAGACTCAGCTTGGCAGGGTGCTGGGCCAGCTCATTTCAGCTACATCACTACCTAGAAAGATTGGAGCAGATGATCCTTGGGATCTCTTCCAACTTGGCACTCAGTGACTCTGAATCCCTTAGGAAGGAAAAAGCCCCCAAATCCAAGTAGTTCACCCAGAGTAGGTTCATAACACATACTCTAGTCCATAAATGTTTCAAAGCATCACCAGCTTGTTAAAAGCATCTAGTTCAATGCCACAATTAATGTCATTTATCAAATAAATTAAACAAGTTTTTTGTTTTTTTTTTTAAATCACCCCAGTAAACCCCCCCCCAAACCTCAGCATTACAGTGCAAATACAAAGCCCTGTGCCAAAGGATTTGTGCAGCTGCAGGAAGATGAACAACTCAGTTCAGGGCATAGTTGAACTGGTTGGCAAACTTCTCATGCTTTCGTTGGTCCATTCGGTTCATGGCTTTCACCACCCTCTTCATAGCACCCCTAGAAGAAACAAAGCAAGAACTCAGTTGTGTTGATGCTCCACAATCTCACAGACTGCTTATGAATGTTGGCGGGGGGGGCGTGTGGAAAAACAACAATGAGCTATGATTAATCACTACCAAGCTTCTGAACACTGCCCTGATGAGGCTGAACAAATTTGTCTTGTTAACTCAATTAGCTGCAGCAATACAAACAGTTTAATTCAGCAATGGTTTTATTAACAGGAGTAAACAAATTAGAGCCTCTCATTCTAACGGCTGTTTTGCTCCTCCCAGCATCACTTCTGAGAGGCACACAGTGCAGGGTTGATTTTCAAAAGCACCCAACTGCTCTCAGGTTAAAAAAGAAATAACTAAAAGTATCTAACAGAGCCTGCTCTTTCCAGGCATGATCAGATCTCACCCTGAATCTCCTTATGGCAAAGGAAGTTATCTGCTAACACATCCCTGTGAAGACCTCAGCATGGAGGTTTGAATCATAGCATTGTTTTGATTGGAAAAGCCCTCTAAGATCACCCAGTCCAACCATCAACTCATCACCACCATGGCCATTAAACCACATCCCAGAGTGCCATGTCCACAGGTTTCTTGAACCTCTCCAGGGATGGTGACTCCACCACCTCCCTGGGCAGCCTGTTCCAGCCCCTGATCACTCCAGCAGCAAATAATAGGGAGAAGAGCCCAAACTCCACCTCACTTCACCTTGCTTTCAGGGAGCTGTAGAGAGCAATGAGGTCTCCTCTAAGCCTCCTTTTCTCCAGGCTGAACGACTCCAGTTCCTTCAGCTGTGCCTCACCAGACCTTTCTCCAGAACCTTCCCCAGCTTTGTTGCCCTTCTCTGGACACCCTCCAGCATGTCAATGTCCAGCTAAAGACTGGCCTTGAGGGGCTACATCCCATTTAAGGCCATCACACTGGCTGACATCTCCTTTGATTTCTACATCGGAGATGCAGACAACAAGTTCTATCACACAAAGTGGATGGTTTCAAGCCTAATGCTGCTAGACCCTGCTGTCACAGTCTGCCTTCATCCCTTCTGAGGACGCTGCAGGCCCTGCTGTAACACCAAGACAAGACATGCTCCTAGTGATGTGCACCAGCTTCTTCAGGATCAGGCCCTACACACCATCCCAGCTCTACCTCTGTGGCTCTGAGAGGCAAGCTGACCTCTGTTTTAGCTAACTGCTCTCTAACAGTTTATTTGAAAAGCCATTTTGAAACACCTGAAAACAGAGGCTACTTCCTAGTAACACTTCTAAATGGCGAGATTAAAGATTTTCTCAGCAGCTGCCATAATCAAAAGCCACATTCTGGAAAAAAGCACCTTGGAAGAGGAATACTTCCAGCAAAATTCTGCCAATAAAGTTACCAGAGTAAGGAAAATGTGCTCATGGTTTTGCACTTCAAATATTGCCTAATTGGTAGGAGAAAAGTGAGCCTTTAGCAGTGCAGAGTGGCCTTGACACTTTCATGTCGTGTAGGTTTTACATTAGCACCAGTGGATTGTGCGACACTGTAAATGAAATGAGATCCCACCTTGATGATCTGTGTGCAATTTCACTTAGCTTTATTGGCAGAGCAGGGCCTGGGTTTATCACCTTTACATTTCAAGTAATTTGGGGTTGTTAGAAGGAGCCAAGGTTATCATCTTGTTTAGTGCTGCAAAGCATGAACCCTATTAAAAACATGACAGGTTTGATCGCTTATGCCTGGCACTAAGATGCGCTCAACATCATTAGCACAATCCACTGCAAACCACAGCCAGCCTCAAACTTTGGCTTGTTGGAGCTGATGGGATCTTCTGAGCTGTGCATCTCTGACTTCTGAGATCAGGGACATGTGGATTTCACCCAAAACAGGCTGCTTCTGCAGGGTTTGGCTTTGTCATTATTGCCACCGCATTAGAGGAGGGAAATGTGAGTTTGAATAAATTCTGTGCCTTGGCTGCTGTTCAACTCAACTAGTACACATAGGGAATAACCTACCAGTAATGATGTCAGAGTAATGGTTCAGCTTTTTGATCTCACAGCTTTGCACTCCTCACTTTCCTTCAACTAATTCATTTCTGACATGTGAAACTCTCAGTCACTGCAGCTGCTCCCCATGTGACAGAGCTCAGAGCATGCCTGGGCAATTCTGTGCTGCAGCCACATCTAACCAAGGTCAGCTATCAGAAACAGCACAGCAGAGTGGACATAGAGCTCCCATATACTTCTAGAACTTGTTCAGCTTGGTAGGTGTGTGGGTAGGCTTCCACTTTCACCTGAACTAGTGTGGCTGCTTTAAAGTGTCCATGTCAGTAATGGACATACCTTCGTGCCACATGTCTCAATGCCATCCAAAAAGCTTCTCCTCCAGCTACATGTAGACCAAGAGATACAGGTTGCACATGAGCTGGGAGGAAAGGAAGATGTGCAGCAGCAGCTCCATAGTGGGAAGAATTCTATGCCTTCATGTCTCTCAAATAGGACCTGCAGCAGCCTCCAGTCCCCAGTATTTACAGAAGCCAGTGGGGGTTAAGTGAACAAGGACCACAACAGAAGGTCCAAATGCTTTTTTTAATGAGTCAAATGAGTTTTCATACTACTTCTCCCTAGTATTAAGTCATAAGAGAAGAGAAAATGGCCTCAAATTGCACCAGGGGAGGTTTAGGTTGGAGGTTAGGAAAGATTTCTTTTCTGCAAGAGGCTGTGCAGGGAGGTGGTGGAATCATCATCCTTAGAGGTGTTCAAGAAATGTGTGGGCATGGCACTTGAGGACACAGCTTAGTGGATAGGGTGGTGTTGGGTTGACCATCGGACTGGATGATCTTTTCCAACCAAAACAATTCCATGAGTCAATAAAAGGGGAGAAAAGTGCAATGGCAGCATGCCAGTGAGTGATCCACAGGATGTGACCACTGTGTGGATGCTAGACTGGAAGGCATTGGGCCCAGCTAGCAACTAAGCACACTCAGAAATTAAAGGATATTCCCATCAAGTCCAGGCAGCATACACCAGAGCCTTGAGGGTAACTCTGTTACATGCCAGAAGCAAAAGGGTTTTGGCACGTGCTTTTATTAACTGAAGTTCTGCTCAGGACAGCCCATCTCAGGCTTTCCAAAAGCAAAACTCCCTCAGCATCCCACCTACACCATACAGCATGTCCAGCTCTGTAAGCAGTGTCACTGTACAGACATTTGTCTTCTTGCCAGATCCAGTATTGCCTGCACACAAAGCAGCAGCCATCTGAGCAGCACCACCCAGAGAAGCCACTACAGCAGTTAAAAGATTACAAAAATAATGGAGAAGGATGAAAAATTGCCTTTCATAGGGAAACTGAGAATGACTGTCAGCTAAAGAGACAGCCTTAGTCAGCAGTACCTGCTGCTTTTTTACCCTCCAGAGACAGAGAAGTCTTTCCTGCTCTGCAGGTAGCAAAGAGAATTGTTCAATGAGTGCATGGTGGTGTGGAAACACAAAGTGCACTGAAAAAAAACAGGGATACAGCAGTTAACAGGGGATAGAAAACTTAAGTCTCTTACTTATTGAAGACTTTCTTTTCCAGCCTGGAACGAGAAGTGTTGGCCTGCTGCTTCAGGTCAGTCAGATTTGGGTATTTTTTCTTCTTCCCTTTCTTTTTCTCTCCTTTTCCATTATTTTTAGAGGAGCCAAGGTCCACTCCTGTAGCTGCTTCAACTTCTCTCATGAACTCTGGATCTCGCCACTCTGTTTAAAAGACAAAGCACACACTTTAAAACTCCCAGCCCAGGCAGAATCTGCAGCCTCCCAAGGCACAGGGGCAGTTATTGTTTAGAAATTAATGTATTTGAGAACCACACCTCCAGAAATAAACCCTGAATAAGTTTAAAAATGAATCTAAAAAAAAAAAAAAAAAAGGAATATGTCAACTTTTGAGCAGAGGTGAGGTGACAACACTGCAACTTTTCTGCATCAAAACCCACATAGGCTTCAAAACATGAACAGGTAGCTGACACCTAAAGAGTGCTCTTGAGGAAGACAACATGGTCCTGCTTGCTGTGAGCCCAGATTTGCATCTGGAAAAGAGATCACTTCATCTCACGCTCCCTCAGTTCAATTATCTAAATCAGGTTTCTTCTCTTGACAACAGCACAAGAGCTCATAATAAATTCATTTTAATCAAAAGCTCAGCATTTCAGAAGCCAACCATGGAAAAGGATTCTGGTGACAGATGGGGAAGAGTATGAACAGTTTAGGCTGTAAACTCTTTGAGGCAGCCATGGTCTTCCACCTTGAGGGCAGAGTCTTGCCAAGCAGGACACAGTATCACAGTTTGAGGCAGAAAGTGAAAATGTTGAGGCCCTTCAGCAGCCAAGTCTAGGAGGCTGGAGTAGATGACCCCTAAGGTCCCTTCCAACCTAAGCCGTTCTATGATTCTCTGTGGCTGGAGAATTGGTATCTTGAAGGGAAATTCAGTAAAAAAGGCATTGCATTATTCATAGACTGATTTGGGGTGGAAAGGATCTTCAAGATGATCTAGTTCCAAGCCCCTGCCATGGGCAGGGACAGCTTCCACTAGACTTCATCTAACCTCATCTTGAACACCTCCAGGGAGGAAGCACCCACAACCTCCCTGGAAAACCTGTGGCAGTGTCTCACAACCCTCACTGGAAATAATTTCTTCCTACTCTCCAGTTTAAATCTACCCTTAAATTATAAAGGCTTTGAGAATATGTGTTGGAAAAAAGCATCCAGCAAACATCACTTCAAAGAGTAACATGGTCCAAAGTGGGCAGAAATATCAGGATTGTGCATTTTAACAGCCAGTAATTGTGAGTCACTTGTCAGGTAGTTTCCTGGCTGCCAATCAACCTTTTTTTGCTTGCAGAAACAGTGACACCAAATGCCCACTGCCTTTATTTCTCATCTATGTAGACAGAGAAAACCAACCAGTCCTAACCCACCGTGCAGCTCCACTTACACACCAAAATGGTCACCGAGTGTGACAGATTTTGCTAACAACATGCCAGGAGGTCAGAGGCAATTGTCCTCACTTAAGAAGAGGGTGTTCAGGAACCCCAGAGCAATTTTCCAGGGAAAGGTTAGATCTAACCTACTATGAGCCATGAAAGCAAACACTGATTAAAATCCAACCCACTAAAAAAAAAAAAAAAGCATGAGGGAAATGAAGCTGTGCAGCAGAAGAGAGAGGGAGAAAGCAGGACACATATACTTGATAGATCAGAAGAGCTCACAGACTTGATTTTTTTTTTTTATTTGAAGTGAGGGAATACAGCCCAGCACAATTCAGATACAGGACCCAAGATTAAGGAAGACTGTCTAAACAGTTTATCTCCCAGTAATAAGAAGGCGTCACAGTTTAGGAACCCCAGTGAAAGGAGCAATTGTTTAAACACAAGGCAAAAAACCGCCGGCGTCCAGTCGAGATGAAATGAGCATTTGAGTAAAATGAAGGAGCAATTTAAAAGCCTTTGAGAAAAATCAATAGGATGCCAAGGAAGAGCAGCCTTTTTGAGCACTGATGGGCCCCTAAAGCTCTTCAGACATTGTTACTGAGTTTAGCAGCAGGGAAAAAGAAAATGACACAGCTGGGCAGGGTAGGAGGGGATCGATACCGCAGTTAGGCAGGAGATGCTATTTCACATCTGGCTGGCCAGCGGCCTGCCCGCGCCAGCCTGCCCTGATACCTGTTTGTTAACAAGTCACTAAGGGCTGGAAAACCAGATACTCTTCAGGGCTGACACAAAAAAATAGGCACTTAATTTGCTCCTGTGTGCAAACTATTGGCAAAGGATGAAGGCTGCAGATTAGCGGGGCAGGGCGATCCCTCCTGGTTCCTCATCTCGGCACTCGAGAGGCCAAAGCATCACTGTGCCAGAGTTTAACATTTTCTACCAACTTAGCAACAACAGAGACGGCAAAACACTGCCATTATCACACAAACCTGCTTAGTTTAACAGCAGGGCTTTCCTCTCCACAGAGAAACCCACACCTGACAGGCAGGTGTGGGAAGAACCGCTCAGGGGAAGTGGTGGATTTGTCTATTTTAGTCAGCTTTAAGACTCAGCTTGACAGGGTGCTGGGCCAGCTCATCTCAACTACATCATCACCTAGAAAGGTTGAACCAGATGACCCCTGGGGTCCCTTCCAACCTGGCATTCTGTGATTTTGAGTCCCTTAGGAGGGATTCTGTGAACTTGAAGGTGCCGTTTAACCCCCCCAACTCCCAGATTTTCATGGGTTTGTCAAAGTTTTTCAAGATGTCACCGTCAGGAGATGATGTTCTCAAATGTGAGACCAAAGCACACTCATCTCCCACCCCATTTCCCCCAAATTTCCACCTTTTTTGGGGACAAGGGTTCCCACTTTTCTATTTCCTGGGGCAACACAGCCCTTTGTGAAAAAGCCAAGACAAAGCCCAAGCAAACCAACCAACCATCCATCATTCCCAAAGTGTAAGTCCAAACCAAACACCATTTAAAAAAGGGTAATGAAAATGCTATGAAATAATCACAGAATGCATCAGGTTGGAAGAGACCCTTAAAGGTGATCTTGTCCAACTGTCCTGCAGGCAGCAGGGACATCTCCAACTATATCAGGCTGCTCAAGCCTTGAGTGTCTCCAGGGAACCACATCTCTGGGCAACCTGTCCCAGTATTTCACCACTCTCATTGTGAATGCCCAACTTAAATCTAGCACAGCAAGAAAAAGAGAGAGCAGTAGCTCAGAAGTATTTAGTGAGATGTGATGTGTGTGGGGCTTTGGAAAAGCTGTGAGGTTGTGTCCAGTAAATGAAGTGCCACAGCTTGTTGAGCAGCTCCCCAGACACTGGGGCTGGCTGGACCCATCCGTGACATCTCAGCCTAACAGCAGCACTCAATAAGGCAGCAGCAGTGTCAGCATGACTTTGGGACTGGCACACACATCCTCCTGAGCCAGAGGTGAGAAGACTCTAACAACACCCAGCCAACACTGTAATAAAAATAAATACTATGTCTGGCCTCCAGCAATGGCAATTTCATGGGGGGAAAAAAAAAAAAAATCAATATTTTTCAGTGCAAGTAATTTTTATACCACAGTATCATCTTATACTGTGAAATTAGAGCCTCAAAAACACCTACTAGTTTAATTTGGTAGTTGGTGGTGTTGATGGTTGGACCCCAGGATCTTAAAGGGATTTTCCAACTAAAACAATTCTGCGATTCTATGACTGAATTGGGGACTTTCCTTGTTGGCAAAACATCCACAGCCCTGCCCTGGTTTTGCTATGCCCATGCTGTTGCCTGGATGCCAATTTAGGGCACCTCATTCCCTCACTCCCCCTGGACAAAGATGGGAACCACCTGAAAACACAGCACTTTCTAACATATGTGGACACCAGAAGATGTTCAGTGAGTGCTGCTATTGCCAAGCAGACACACTCAGATGGCCAAATCAGCATTAAAGAAAGCTGTGTGTGGGTCAGTTCTGGGTTTCATGCACGTCCATCACAGAGCCTTCTGGGTGCCATAAACAACTGTCAGCTGTGCGTTGCAGGGGCTTCTTGGAAAGCTTAGCAGCCTCACTAATAATATGACTGTGAAACTGGTAAAATACCAAGTCAGAGCTTAAGAGAGATCTAATTCCTTAAAGGGAGCATACTACAAGTTATCAAAATGATACAGCCTATGGGTAGGTTTAATTAGAATGCAGAATACTCACCTAGAATAAATAGCTTAAACCAGAGACAACTAAGACTGCCTGAAGGAAGGTAGATTAAAGCTTCGAAAACAAACCTGCCCCCTCCAATTACACTTTGCTGCACAAATTCTTCCCTTGTCCTCCTTTGCAAGTCCATCAACTTCCAGTAGCTTCCTGACTGCAGTCCCCTGTGAGCTCCATAAAACTCTGCCTTCTTCTAGCGAGGCTTAGCTGCACTATTGCTAAAAAGTGTCTTATTCCTTTGGAAGTCTTCCTGCCTGTGCATTCATTGCTTGCTGTCTTGCTCACTGCCTGCATTCATTGACTAGCAGTCCACAACTTTACCTTGGCTAAAAATGCCCAAATAATGCTGGGTAAAGATAAGCCTTCCCTCCAGAGTATCCCACACCTGAAAGCAGCAGCCAGGATGCAGGGAGAAGGCCATTAACGTTGTTGTTTAGCCTCCACTGTTTACAAACTAACTCCAGAATACTGCACAACATCATGTACACAACTAAACAGCACAGGTCTGCCTGCTCCCTCCCTCCAGCCCACCATAAGCATCAAAACCACCAGGACATGCAGAGTAGTTGTGATGCCAAAAGAGTCAAGCCCAAGGTGAGAGACTTTCCAAGTGATGCTGAACACAAACAGAGCACAAGTGGCAAGGGGGCAGATACAGGACACAGAGGATATGATAGCTATGTATAGATAAAAGGAAAAACAAGTCCCCACATTGTGACACAAAACCTACACTGCCAATATTCGTGGCCACAGTGACCCTAATGGTACTATCATGGCATTAGGTAAGTCACAACTGTCAGGGACCAGCAAGACTAGATGACTTCTTTTCAGCAGCATGAGGACAGTTACTGTCCAGCATTCCCCAGTAAACGGGTTTAGTTGTGCTTAATAAACATGTTCCCTAAAATAAAAACTGGAGTTTGTCTGCCAGAGAAGTGTTAGGAACACTGTGCTAACTACTGGAGCACAGAGTTAACCTTGCTCTGTGTACCTCTGCATCCAAACTCACCACACACACAAGAATCTCTGCCAGTGATCTGCACATTAAAATCAACAGGACTGTGGGTAGAAGCAAAGCAGAAACATGATCCAACCCTCTGGAACAGGATCTCAGCCTCTGCCTTAAGCAACAAAATAATGGGCTCCCTTCCTTCTATAGTCTGTCACTTTGCTGTCCAACTGGACACTGAGACTTCTGTGAGGCCCAACTTCTGCCTCCATTTTCTCCCTTCCTCTAGAGAAAGTTATTGCATAGACTGCAAGTATATTGTAGCTATTGTAAATGCTGCATACAATATATACACAAACAAACATATAACAGAGGCATTGTGCTTACATTTAGAGCTTATCTCCCACCCCTGCCTAATTTTTTATGCTTTTTTATGGGTGCTCCACAGACACAAACCTGGCTGAGCTGCCTGCTTCTCCAGCCTCATCCTTTCTTCTCTGGCTTTGTCCTCTGCGTTGATGGGAACCCCAGATTCATCCCGAGGAATTATCTTCCCATGGAAAGGACACTTGAAAAAGAAAGGGGAAAATAAAAATCTTTCTCAAAGCTTCTTAGTGAAATGTTTACATGATACTGAGCACAGCCTAAAGCCAGACACTGAAATCAGGCAACAGAACTCTACACTTGATTCACAGAATGCCAGGTTGGAAGGGACCCCAAGGATCATCTCATGCAACCTTTCTAGGTGATGATACAGTTGAAATGAGCTGGCCTAGCACCCTGTCAAGCTCAGTCTTAAACATGACCAATGCAGATGAATCCACCACCTCTCCAGGAAGATGCTTCCAATGTTTGACTGTTCTCATGGGGAAAATTTTCTTCCGAATTCTAGTTGGAATCTCCTTAAGAGATTCTACCCAGTCCCCACTTGATTCCCAGTCCCTATTAGAGAGCATCAGGATCCCACAGTCATCACATGTTTAAAATACTTGGAATCTGAAAGAGATCAGTTCCAGCAGCCATTTCCAGGGGGCAGGATGGACACCCTGTCAAGCCTGGAGCACGGACAGCATTGCTGTGCTGATGTTGATGTCTATGCTATATCCCTATCCTCTAACAATCCTATTGAAAGTGTTTTAGTGCATCCAAACAATCTCAGATAGCACAGGGAGAAGAGGGATATTAGCACCAAGTATTTAAGCAAAGCATTCGTGCTCCACAGGGCTCAATCTGAGGCTGTGTGGGATTTAATTCTCATAAAGCCTAATGTATAAATCAAACCCTTCTCCCTCGAACACCCAAGTTTCTAAAAACAGTTTCATATCAAATATGCCTCTAAATGAAAACTTTTCAGTAACCACCTAACTGTGTCTGCTCTACTCATATATCACAGCAATAAATGCAACATAAATGCCTGTGATGAGTGCCAAAAATATTTGAGAGTTTCTTAAACATTCACAGCTCCCTGACCAAAAGGGGTATGAAGCACATATTAACAGCACACCTCATAGGACAGTTTTCTGCCACTCCTCTGAGTTGCATTTACAACGTGAAATAAATTTTTATGGCCATGTTTGAAAGAGATGTGCTCCACAGGGCACATACCCTGGAAGCTGTGCAGCTTGGTGCCTACCTTAATCCGGTCCTGTCTTGCACACAGGCTCCCATCGGGCATCGGCGCTCGGCATTTGTGTTTCACTGGCTCAAACTTGCCAGCAAAGGTTATGTATCTGGTTTTTAGCATTTCACTTATTTCTTTGTTTTCCACCTCTTCCTCAACTTCGCTGGGTGCCCAAAATCGATGCTCAGAAGCAAACCTGGGAAAACAGGAGTGGAAGACGATTCAGAAAGCTGTAAGAAAGCGCATCAAGGTGTCAGCACCATCCTGTGCTGCACTGATGGGCCAGAGGAGAGGAAGCTTTTAGCAGGGAATCCAACCCCAGGAATCCACCACTCCTCTTCTGACTACTGTATGATGAAGATGTTTTTAAAACAGCACCAAAGCCTGTCTGATATTGATTTCTTGTTTAACCTGCTAACCTATTACAAGTCTTAGCTCTAGTTCATGATCTGACATTCAGAGCCACTCAGCCAATATCCAGCTTCAGTGGATAACTTTGTAATTCTGCAGTTAACATTCTTCATAACAAAGTACTCCTATGATTAAACACGAGAGAGATCAGGGAGGGAACAGCTTGATATGAGCTTATTCTAGGCAGCTGTAATCCTGCAGCAGCAGACTACAGCGAGACCAAAGAGAGGAATCAGCTGAGCCTGACAGCTTCATTCTTCAGGTTCTCCTACGCAGTGTTCCCAAGACTGACAAACTTCTGGAGTGTTCCTCTAGGAAATGAAGCTATAAAAATCTATTTTAAGATTAGAGATCTTACCTATATTTCTAGACACATCTAAGAAAATACACAAAGGAGACTGATACATATCAGTGGACATGGGGAGCAGGAGATAAGGGGAGCAAGGACCTTGGAGTGATGTAACATTGTGAAATTTCCTCAACAGGATTAAAATTAAAAAAAAAAAAATCATTTTAGGGATCCCAGGCTTCCAAGTCTGTAACAAGAAACAACCCCAGACACTAACTGCCTGACTCATTTTAGTGCTAATCTTAGGATGCAATGACTGTTTGCATCACATCTGATGGTAAAGGCTCTTTCTCCTAATCAAGAAATTAGGATCACCAGCTTAATTTTGGATATCTAACTTAACACATGAGAAGGGAAAAAAACCCAACAATCCTATCTCAAATTTAAGCAAATATGAAGTTAAAGAGGAAAAAGCTCATCTAAATAAAGCAAAACCCCCTCCAAGCCCCAAAATCCAGTGTGCATGTTTGCTGCTTCTGACAAGCAAAACGGAGACATCTGATTCAAATCCCCTAGTCAGAATCATGAGAAGTGCTTCACCAACTCCTTTACTCTGAACCTAAGTGTCAGCCAGTTCAGTTCCAGGATGAGGGCAGATGAAACTCTAAGGGTCATGCTGTCCAAAACAGTTGGTTAAGCTGGCAGAGCAGTCCCTCCACTGTACACGACTGTGCAGCACACATCCTTCCTCTAAAAAAACTATTAAAAAACTACTACAGCTTCATTTTAAGACTTCCTGAACTAGTTCAAAGAGCTGTGAGTGAAGGCAGAAGTAGTGAAAATGCTTCATCCCAGATTTTGCATGAAGTCCACCCTCTATAGGTGACAGTCTCACCACTGCCTAGATAAAACTGCTTTAGAAAAGCATCTTCCAGGCAGCTACCTTCTCACTATCAAAGCCCTGATTAATTGTAAATGCTGTAATTAAGTGCAGTGCTAAACAGGCAAAGGGAAAAGGCTTTTCCACTTCAGGTTTAAAAAAATTCAAATTCCACACACATTCCAGATGTGCTGCATGGCTTTTGGCTTTGCCTTTTCTTTCCCCCTTAGACATCTTATAGAGACGGTGTGCAGTATGTATGCATAGAGAAAAGTTAAAAGGAGTTGGCCAATGACTACCTTAATTTTTCAATAAATATATTTTACACCCAGGGGCCAATGGCAGAGTTACCTAAATTAGCTTTAGTTAGATTGGCAGAGCTGTAGTTATAGGCTATGAGGTTCAGAAGTGTGCCCTCTATTTTATTGGAAAGCATAAAAATAAACCACTACAGCACAAAGCAGACAGGCAGTGAAATATGCTTCTGATTTCACTTAGGACTTGAATAACTCATTTGCAATGTAAAATAAAGCCTTACTACCTTCTGGCCATTATCACAGACAAATGCCCTGCTGAAAATCTTAACCACTGCCAGCCTCTGAAGAGCTGACACATCATAAGAGATCGAAGCCAAAGCCTGGGCTGACTGTGTTAAAGCACTATTAGGTACCAAATTTCCCTGGATTTCAAAGAAATTTGGCACTTCACACACTCAAGTGGAGGGGTAAAGTTTTCCTCTTGCTCCTTTCTGCAGTAGGGTGGTGGAACTCCAGAACAAGTTGCCCTGGGGCCCCATCTTTGGAGATATGCAAGGTCAGGCTCAACAGGGCTCTAGGCAACCTGATCTATGGAAGGATGGACCTGCTCACTGCAGGGGGGTTGGATTAGATGACCCTTCCAACCCCAACCATTCCATGATTCTATGATTAGGAATGAAGTTTTCTGGTATGGAAACAACCGAAGTTAAAGTAAGGTTGCTGAGTGTTTCACCTGCAGCCCAGCCAGTCAAGGACTTCTGCCTTTTCAAGCCAGAGGTAGCTCACATGGCCACTAAAGCTCTGGTGGACTTTAATCTATGCACAGAGAGAGGACTTTGCATCCCAACTTTTACATACAAACAGTAGTGCTAAAAAAGGGGACTGAAAAACTGACTGCTAGACACAAGTGCTGTTGTATAGTCACCACCTTCTCTCCCCAGCAGGACTAAAGCTGACTCTTCAGTCAGCAATGCTTCATGTCTAAGAAACACAAAACCTTCCCCAGCCCAGAATGGAAAGTGAGAGATCCAAATGCAAACTCTGTAACTACCCAGCTCTGAATAAGCAGATCACTTTCCTCAGTCACCACTTTGCAAACTCAGGATAAATGCCCCCAGCACCTCCACAGCCTTTCTTCTACTTGGTCTGTCAGTTGTTCAGACTGCCAAGTGTCCAGCAGAGGGATGTCTGCCACGCACTTGCACAGCACTCTGCATAATGAGGTACCAATTTAAGCTGGAGAAAGTGATGCCATGCTGCAAATAATACAGAAACATGAAAAGAGCAGGTGGGGGGAAAAAAGTGCTTTGAAGCATCAAAGATTTAATTAGCATCACATCCTCTCAAAACAAATAACATTTAAAAGATAGAATTTCTGTTTTTGTTTATGGGTTCTACAACACAAGGGGAAGAAGAAAAGTAATTATCCAAAGAAATAGCACTCGCCCCACTGCCTGACCTCTGGCTACACCTAAATCTCTGTATTTGTTTAATTTGTCTTAAAAGAGAAAGAGCATTACTTGAGAATCTTTCCAGCACTGGGCTGATCCTGACCCCAGTAGTGAAGATCTAATCCAAAAGGCATGAGAGGAGCTTTAGCTCTTTCTTCTTCTAGTTTTCTTCTCTTACTGTCAGGCTCTTCCAGGGCTGCTGGCTCAGCAGTTGCAGACTCGCTGAAGAAAAGAGATGAGAAGTCAGCACACAACAGCAACGACCACGACTTTTTCACTTTTTTTCATTAGATTTTTCACACCAAAGCTGCTATTATCTGAGCTCTAGGACTACAGCTACACTCAGAGGACTCAGCCAAGCGTGCAGTTAAAGGTTTCTTAAGATCCTGGTGTAATTACTAACAAAATCCCAAAATTAAACAGTGAAAGCACATCCCAGCAAAAGAGTTGTAACTACAAAGTGAAACTAAGCTGGTCTTAACTAAGTGCCTAGCTCCTCAGCACTCTTCTGGGTGCTTCTGTGACTCACACATACAGGTAAGAGCAAGAGGCTTCTACAAAACCAAGGTAACCTGGCACTTGGAGGTGGTATCTTGGGTAGTTTGTCTCTAATGAGTTTCAGTGTGGCAGCTGCACAGGTTGGATCAAGTTCATCTTCATTCCGCTTCAGCTGGGCACGAGAGCTCAGAGGAGATGGTCCTTTTGATGCCTTCCTTACTGGTGCTTTAGGAGGTGGCTGAGGCTCTAGCCCTGCAAAAACATTCCACGTTTAGGAGCAATTCACTTCTCTGCCCTCAGCGCTTCTCAGTGGCACCAAGCAGCTCATGATGCTGATTCCAACATCTTTCTGCTTGCAGTTTGCTTGAGACACCACACCCACTTCTGGACAGTGACATTTCTGCCTGGCAAATAATTCTTATTTTGGAACAGAAACACATCAAGCAACTAACTGCATCAAATCAAGAAGAACAGAACTGTTTGCACTACTTCTGAAGAATCCCAAGACACCTAAGAGAAGGAGAAAGCAAAAGGCAAAGTGTACATCCATTTACTCCTGTGTGGTAAGATTAGGTCTTTGTGGTATGTCAGCAGGAAGTTATAGAATCCTAGAATGGTTTGGGTTGGAAGGGATCTTCAAGACACTTTAGTTCCAAACCCCAGCCATTGGCAGGGACACCTTTCACTAGACCAGCTTGCTCAAGGACCCATCCATCCTGGCTTTGAGCCCTGCCCAGCTTGGAGATGGAAGGGAAGGAAAAAGCTCTTCTCAGGTGCTTCGTATCACACTGAAAGAGAATTAACCCAAGAGATTTTGTCACAACCACACTGTATGACTACGAGGATTTGGAAGAGTAACTTCCTTTTATGGTGTAAAGAGCTACAAACAGGCCCTTGAGCATCAGCAAGGTTAGCTGAGAGAAGTATGTCAGGAGGTTGGACTCAATGATCTCCAGAAGTCCCTTCCAACCCCTACGATTCTGTGATCTGTAACAGAACTGCTTAGGCTGAATTTAGCATTTCAAGTTGCCTTTGTTTGTCTGTTTGTTTTCTAAGGACAAGAACATCTTTCTGCAAAACACTGCTTAAAGCAACAGTTTCAAGAACACTTGCACATGTACTATTGACAAACTGGAAGCCAGGAGGGAGCAGGGATGTGTCTGACTTTTGCTCCCCTTCAGAGAATATATGCACATGCATTAAAAGTTCTCAGGAAGTCCCAGTGACATTCCAGCTTTCTCCTGTGATGCCCACGGAAAGCACAACTGCTCATCCACCACCCTGACTTTGTCTGAGGGGGCGAGGATGTGAACAGCAGAGACAAGCAGTCAGCAGCACAGAGAAAAGGCGAGAGAGATAAATGGACAATGTGACATTTAGATAGATAAAAATCACATCCAAGAGATCAATACAGGAATTCTTAAGAGCTACAAGAGCAAAATATTCTCCCATTGATTTCTTATTTTAGACCATTAACAGGAAAACGGCGAAAGGTAAATACGCTGCAGCATCAGTGGCAGCACCTCTGCCACAGATTGTTGCAAACCACATTTGTTCAGAGAGCCAGCTTTTGCTAACAAGACAAAGCCAGGAGTGCCTCACAGACAGCCTAGTGTCAGGCTGGGGCTTTGTTTTAAGCTATGGAAGGGATTAATTGCACTGTGCAAAGTAAAAGCCTTCTGAAGAACTCTGCTGCTCTGCATATTTTCTCTAACGCCAGCGCAGTAGCTGGGCTCAGCTTGTTCCAATAGCAGCTTTCAGAAAGAATCATGAAAATGTTCAAATCCCACCCTCTTTCTTTCTTTCTTTTTTTTTTTGGTTTGTTGTTGTTTAAATTGACCAAGTGGCACCCATTTGCCTGGAGCACTGGAGTAGGCTGTGGCGAGAGGACAAATCGATGGGAGGAAAGAGAGAGGCTGGGCTTTCAGCTGGAGGCAGCCTGCTGAAGGCTGATGTTATTGATTCCAGCCAGTTCAGCTGGCCTTGTAATTAAAATGTAAATTGGAGAAAGAGATTATGTCCTGACAGAAACGGTGGGATTAGAGGGAGATAAAAGCACCTCAGTGCAAATTCAGAGAAAGAGCAAGGCCAGGTTTCCTCAGCTGTGTGGATTTAGAAGAAATGTAGCTACTTCAGATTCACTTCAGTTTAATTGAAAAGACAGAGAGAGAATATAAACAAGTGCCATGGACTGCAACCTTCCTGTAAAACCAGAATCATTGCTGGTTCCCATTTGTTGAATCTTAGTCAAGCTGAGATTGCCCAGGGAGGTTGTGGATGCCCCCTCCCTGGAGGTGTTCTACCCAGGTTGGATGAAGCCTTGTGCAACCTGGTCCAGTGGAAGATGTCCCTGCCCATGGCAAGAGGTTAGAATTAGCTGATCTTTAAGGGCCCCTCCAACCCAAACCATTGCAGGATTCTATGAACCTCTGTGATGTGCATCAGTACAGCCACTCTCCAGGACTGTCAGGGAAACTCAACAGCCCAGCTGCAGCCTCCTCACCTCCCTCTGGTATGCTCACAGAGGAGAACCTGCACCTGCTTCACTCAAGAGGCACAAGGAGCTGCATGGCCAAATCACAGAATCAAGCTGACAGCAAAGGCTGCACAAGGGAAATGCCCATCTGAAACATGATTTTCTCTCTCCCTAGAGATTTCTTTTAAGTGAATGCCTCCATTTTTAAGGGTTAGCAAAATCAGCTATACAAGGGGTAAAGCAACAGAAGCAACACGGGTGTGGAGTGCTGAGAATCAGAGCAACTCTGTGGAGATGATTCTTACAGCACTGTTTGGTTTGCATCCCAACATTCTCCTTCTCAACACAAGGGTCTGAACCAGCTCCGTGGCAGCAGAGGAAGGCTGGTGGAGACATCAGGTGCAAGTGTAAATAAGGATTATACAAATGGGAGGTCGTTAAAAGTCTGGTAATGCTAATTTGGCATGACACCCCTAATGGGTTATAGCTTCACACTTCACTTATCTAATCACCTAAATTCTTTTAACAAATTTACATTTCATCTTACACATGGAGATTCAGATTGACTTGTTTAATTTCCCTTCCACCCAAACTGTGACCATGCTCAGTTCAGCTTAGGTATCATACAGCATCAATTTGGAGATCATCAACTACATGCACACATAGACAATGCAACAGTACACAGACACTGATGCAAAGCTTCCCCTGTCTCTAAGGATATTTTCATTATTCACAAGCTTCTCAGATCCCAGGAGAACCACAAATACATCTTTGCACCATCAGAAAACCTCTCAGCTTCAAATTTACCTTGCTGGGAGAACATCTCCATTTTCCCAAGAGAAGTGAAAGGGAACAGAATGATTTCAAATCAGTGATTTAAATGACACATTTAAATCCATTTCTACACCCATGTTTTAAACTTTGATTTCCTGTTCAGTATGAAGTGTTAACCTGAAGAGCTGTTCTCTTTTCCTGGTTTGTTCAGAAAAAGCAAGAACACAAGGGAAAAAGCTTTTACTGTTCACAAATCACAGAATGGCTTGGGATGAAAGTGACTTCAAAGATCATCTAGTGCCAAACCCCTTCCATGGGCAGAGACACCCTCCACTAGACCAGGTTGCTCAAGACCTCATCTGGCCCTAAACACTTCCGAACCTTCTGCACATTGAAAGTTTAATGTTCCAGTTAGAACATTCCACTTGCACTGGCTTCCATTTTCTTAGCTCAGAGTCCTCATGAACTGAACGGGAATAAAATGTCACAAATCCCAACCTGGAATACATGAAGATGAAGCTAAAGCCACTGCTCTGATAGCTGCACTTGCATGTGGATCAAAGAATCATATGGAACTGGAGAGGTGGCTGCTTAACCCAGCCAACCCTTGACAACCACATACTTCCTCAAATCAAGAGATTCCTGTACACTTTCATAGGATAATTTACTTTTACAAATGTGCCAAAGGGATTTTTTTTTTCTTTTTTTCTCATTGAAAACAGATGCAGAACAGAATCTGGCAGAGCAAAGAGAGTTCTCCATTTTCCTCATGCAGCCTGAAGTAATTACACAGAAGTCAGCTGATCTATGCAATAGCTATAGATCAGCTGCTGAAATAGA
This sequence comes from Psilopogon haemacephalus, assembly GCA_013396835.1. Lineage (NCBI taxonomy): Eukaryota > Metazoa > Chordata > Aves > Piciformes > Megalaimidae > Psilopogon > Psilopogon haemacephalus. Next base: position 238,190 of record VWZI01010650.1, read on the forward strand.
TTTTGAACTAGTAACTGACCAGTTGGTCTAAGAGAGCATTGAAGCTCACAAAGACAGAAGAAAGCACACGCATAAAAGATAGCTTGGATTTTTTCCAGGGATCCTAAACTCTTCTCAGACCCTTTCCTGTGCTGGGAGCTTATACAACAACTCTGAATAGCAGCAAGAAAAGCTGAGCGGCTTCAGGAACATCAAGAACAGTTCATTTCTTCCCAAATGCCAATCTTAACAAACCCACCAGATAAAGAACAGCCAGGTGTGATCATTAGCTCCTGCATGTATACAAAACAGAGAGAGGCTTTGTTTTCTGATTGATTGGCTCCCTCACTATAATGTGCCTTCCTATCAGCAATAGTTTAAATACAAATGGGAATTTCTTAATCCATTTTATAGAGATTTTTAAACCATCTTTCTATTGTTCTTCTATCCTTTTCCAGGAGGAGGGATTCAAAGAGCAGAAAGGATGGTGTCAAGTGTTATACAAAGGATGGTAAGATGCTTTATCTTGTAAAAACATGTGTCCAGGAAGAAGAGGGGAAAAAGATGAGCACTTTGCATTCCCAGTGGAAGCTGACAAGTATAAACAGAACTTTCACAGGTTAAGATTCATCAGGCTGCTGGTAAAGATATGAAAATCAAGTTTCAGTGCCCAGAATTAAGAAAATACTACTTTGGGCACAACTGATACTGCCAAAGGAAGGAGAAAAAAAAAACAAAAACAAAGAGAAATCACAGGTATGTTAATGACTGATTTGCTCATTTACTATCACTCCCAATGACTTTGTACTCTTTTATTAGTCATATGTATGCAAGAAGCTTTTCAGAGCTGTTTGAAAGGCTGCTACTTCTCTCTTCCCTTGTATTGCTTTTTTGGGAAGTCCTCCTGTTAGCAATATTAGAATTTATTAAATATATATTGTAAGACTGAGGTAGCTGGGACAGACAACATAAATCTCATCCCCCCCAGCCTGTTCCCAACATTTCTGACATTCAGGCCCATTTACAGCTCCACAATCCCTTCCCTCCCTGTATGTGTTTAGCACACTTGTAAGCATGCAGGGTGCTGCTTCTAGCTCTGAACTGCAGAGAGGACATGCTGGAGTGAAGTAAGCTCCTGGGGTGTGTTGCTCTTGCTCCTCCTGGAAGGTGTTTGTTTGTCTAGCGCCAGTGGCTGGTCCCTATCTGCGTGATGACTTCCTGGGAGCACGCAGGGGTTACCCATACCACTGTTCATTACTTCAGAGCAGCTGTTTATTTACCCAGTGCAGCAGGAACATGCAGGGGTAAAGCCTGGCACAGCTGGGCAAACTCACCATACTCCTTACGCAGGTGGTCTGGAATGTGAGGCTCATAACCTTCCTTCTCAGGGACCTCCACAAAGTCATCTTCGTCCTCGTCGTCATCATCATCCTCTTCCTTGGCTTTCATCTACAGAGAGATTTTTGTTCGTTTTGGTTTATTATTCTTTTTTATTTTTTTAAGTGTGAAGACTGCTTTTGATTTCCCTTGACAACATTTCACAGACATCCTGATAGCTCCACTGAGACTGCTCTGTGTCAAAAGTATTTCCCTAATTACGTATTTAGTCTTTATCTGAGCTTAGGCCTTTGCTTAACATTTCATCTGTAAAGCCATCCCCTATCCTAAGGGCTTCCTTAAAGCTCCTTTTATCCATCAGAACACTTGCAGTTGGTGAAGTCTGAGAAAGTGTGAAGCTATGAAATAAGACTAAGATCTTAAAACAATATTGATATTTTGACTTAATGAGCAAGTTACAGCTTTCTTTCTCCCTCTTTTTTTTTTTGATTCTTTTACTCGTTTAGCTACACCCAGATAGTCTGCAGCATGTTAAATAATACCACAAAGCAATTAAGAGCTCAAAAGCAGAGTAGGCAAGCAGGAAAAGCTGATGGACCTACAAGCTAACACTGACCAAAGTCAAAACATTCAGATCTGGTCTACTGCAGGGTTTCACAGGTTGAATGTCTCCAGTGATGGGGCCTCAACTACATGTCCAGGCAACCTGTTCCAGTATTTCACCACTCTGAGTAAAAAACTTCTTCCTAATGTCCAACCTAAATCTACCCTGCTCCAGTTTCAAACAACTGGATCTTATCCTATCACTATAGACCCTTCTAAACAGTCCCTTCCCAGCCTTCCTGTAGTCTCCTTCAGGTACTGGAAGGCTGCTCAAAGGTCTCCCTGAAGCCTTCTCTTGTCCAGACTGAACAGCTCCAACTCTCCCAGCCTGGGTTTGAGGAGTTGAGAAATTATGTCAAACTAGTATGAGGAAGAAAACTCAGTTCAGATTGCTAATTTCCTGAAATTGCCAGATCACATCTAAAATATCAGCAGGTACAACACAAACATTGGATAGGGCTGGGCGATAGGTTGGACTGGATGATCTTGGAGGTCTCTTCCAACTGGGCTTATTCTATTCTATTCTATTCTATTCTATTCTATTCTATTCTATTCTATTCTATTCTATTCTATTCTATTCTATTCTATTCTATTCTATTCTATTCTATTCTATTCTATTCTATTCACTCAGGTACAGAACATATCTGAGAACACTTGATTGTCTTCAGAAGAATCACAGACTGGTCTGGCTTGGAAAGGACCTTTAAGATCATCTCATCCCACTCTCCCTGCCATGGGCAGGGACACCTTCACTAGCCCAGCTCCCTCAAGGCCTCATCCAACCCAGCCTCGAACACCTCCAGGGTGGCAGCATCTAGAGCCTCCCTGGGCATTAAAGAGGATGACCTTTAAGAGAAAAGTCTCCAGATTTTTCTCTTGTCCCTGGGGCATGGAGCTCTCTGTCCATGAATATACCAAAGTTCAGTGGGTTTCATCAATCCTCAACTCGAAAACTGCACCAGAAGCAACTTTCTGCATTACCTGCATGATTTGGAACTAGAAGGCACGCGAAAAGCCTGATGGAGAAAAGGCATAATCAGATGCAAATGCACTTTGTTTAGGTCCAATCCATGAACTGTGCATTCAAGTACTATAGAAAACATTAATCATGGGAAACTGTAATTTTTGTTATCAGTCTAACACTAATCAAAAGGGAAACCTGTCACCACCGCTGACCTGTGAAACGTCCCAATTATACTCTTTGGAAATGACAGGAGCACTTAACTTGCTCACAGGGTAAATGATGACAATCAATCAAGTTTGAATAACAATGAGCCACGGAGCTGAAAATTATTTTTTGTATAGAATCTACCCAGGAATTTATGAAAGGTGAAAAGCAACCCAAGGTTTTAGGGGCATGATGGCTTTCAGCCTCTGCAGCGCATATCAAACACTAAACAGAATTTATGTGTTTTAATTTTCTAAAAGGTAGATGTGGACTTGGTGCTACAATGCATAACATATAATGCCAGCTTTTAAATATGGGGGTCATTTTCATAAAATATTATGCTTATTGCTCACACCCTTGAATTTCCCTGGGGGCTTCTATTAAATTTAGATTTCCTGTTTTAAAAAAAATTAACTGCTTAGGTAAGTGTATGGAATTAAGGCCTCTTTTCCCTTCAAACCAAATATAAAAGCTTTATTTTGACAATATATCTAATAAGGGAAGTTATCTTTTTACTTTAGTATTTTAGGAGTCATCACTGGTGGACATTCAAACAGCTGGATGGCAGCAGTGGGTAGTTAAATCCCAATTTACATCATTCCAGCGGTACGTTGTCAGGACTATCCCATTCCTCCTGCCTTGCTCCACACCCTTTCTACAAAAAGAAGGGGAGCCTATGGGCAACATCATTAATTAAGAATGCTCTGGGGATCAGACCAGCTTGTGGACAACACATGGACAGCCTTCTCCAAATCTTTTGGTTTACCTGCATTTTTCAGGCATGAAGAAAGCTCCAGAGCAAGTTCTGTAGATGCAGGATGGAAGTTCAGCCACTGCCCACCTACTTTTCCATTATAAGTAAACTTTTTCAGTCAGATAAAAAAAAGACAACTACAAATCCACAGTTAAATCAGAAGAAATGCATAGTTAAGGCAACGCACTGAGTGGCAGAATTAGTAACTTACACTCCTTTAGCAACGAGCGGTTAGGTCCTTGCAGACAAGAGAAACGAGGCCATGATAAAAACAAGCAATATGCCATTTCTAGCCTGCTGTATCTGAAGGCAAGCATAAGCCTAGGTGATAAATTCTACAAGGCAAAGCTTTTCTTGTAGAGTGCAGAATTAAACACCTCAGAGATAAGTAGCCATGCAACTGCTTGTTTCTCAAGAACCTGTCAAAGAACGTGGGAAAAAGGGTCCTGTCCTCAAATCCATTCTCATTATCAGGTGATGGGAGGGAAGTTGCTAAAGCAGTTTGCAGTCTTATCAGAGAGGAAGGCTGAGCTACCTTCTGTCACTGCAGGACCACTTCAGGGCCACCTGAACACCCCTCGGAGGCTACTTGCACCAGCACTGCTCCTCGAGTACCACAGACAAGTTCTTCCACTTGGGGTTAACCTGCTCCATAGTGCTGGCATTTCCTTATTTATGAATTTATCCAAGTGAATCATGCTTTTGAAAAACCAGATAGGGATTTTCAAGGTGACAATACTCCTGAGGAGGCATCTCACTGAGAAGAGACAGGATTTAGCTAGACAATTCCCACTCTCCTGGGATGAACTTATTTGTATATGAGAATACAGAGGACAAAAACATCAGAAACACACATGCACTATTTTCACCGTAATCAGTCAGAACATTCACCCCTCCATTCCCATTAGAACTTAGTGCTGACTCTTCCAGCTGGGCAAGTGCAGCTTTTTTGAGTGCTCCTCACTCAAGAAGAAAAAAAGAAAGAAAAAAAAAATCAGTTTTTTATCAGTCTCCTTCTTAGTAAAAATACTGAAAACAAATATGGGATTGCAGCAGAAAAGAAACTGCCTTTTAGAACATTCCCACAGCCTCCAGCTGTTGTAGCTCAGTGCAGGCACAGCCCCAGTTAAATGTCCTGCTCATCCATCCCAACTAATAATAAATCCCCCCCAAGCCCCTCCACACACCACACAGGGCTTGGAAAGAGGGAAAGTCTTCTTCTCTGAAGATTTTCAAAACCCACCTGGCATGAGTTCCTGCGTGACCTGCTCTAGGTGAAGCTGCTCTGGCAGAGGGGGTGGACCCAATCATTTTTGGAGGTCCCTTTCAACACCTAACAGTGATTCAGTGTAAGAAAAGCTTTCGGTCCTTTTCCCAGTTTTACACAAACTGCCTGCTACATTCTGTTAGGAGGATTTAAAAACCTGAGCCTCTGCAATCATAACTGAAGCCATAAAATGACTGAAACACACAAAGCCATCAATTCATGGGACTCCCTGTACAGCCTTTACTAATTAGTTCGGAAAAAGAAGAAAGAGAAAAGATAGCACACACGAAGAAGTCATCTCTACTTACTGCAACACCACTCACAAACTACAGCTGGGACCATTAAATAAATTTTGCCATGGTCTAATTAACTTGGTTTGCAATCTCAATTACTTTTTCACCCAAGAAATCACTTTTGTTCAGTTTTATGTGTGTCTGTTTCCCCCCACCTTTTTTTTTTTTTCTTAGAAAAAAAAAATGATGTAAAGCATCCTCAGAGAAGTGAACTCTAAACTTCATTTGTCTTTCAGCAGGCTTGATGGCTATGCATTTAAAAACCCATTCTATCTTATAAACTAAAAATTAAATGTACTCAGCTGTGATGGTCGTCATTGCAGCTGCTATTTATATGCTAATACCCTCACTGGAAGATCTTGCAAATTATTCCACCATGCCAATATCTCATGTGCATCTAACTCAGAGCCAGCTAAGTATTTTTCTAGAGGGAGAAGATTTTGGTTAGGGCACCAGAATATTTATGGCTGAAGGACCCAGTTAAAGGGGCAGACTTCGGGAAAGGCAACTTAAAAAAAATTAAACCACAACACAAAAGAGGTTTTGGTCACCTGCAGTGGAATTTGGAGCAAATACTGCCTGGGTTAAAATTACCTTTTTTCACTGCTAGTGGCAGAAAGAGAATAGCCAAGCAGTGTTATCTTACCATATAAAAACTTCTCTGAGCTTCTCCTTCCCCATCCTTCTATCCAGCACAAGATGTGGAAACAAATGCTGCCATTCTGACAGACTTCGGCCCGAGCTTACCTCAGTGCAAGGCAGGGAAAACATCAACTACCAAACCAGCTGTTATCTATAGGGACCTCCCACACACTCTCCCTCCCCTCTGCTCTGTGGTTTGGGCATAAATTCTAATCTAGATGACTGCAAATTAAATCTGTGGTCCAGGCAAATCACGTTTTACGGGCACCAGTAAAAGTATCACCATTCATTCCATCTGCACTTGCTCAACACCAGAGAGGTTACTTGGCCAGGCTGCCTTCTATTGAAATACAGAAGTGTCTCCACTGTTCAGCTCCCACAAGTGGCACAGAACAACAATGTGGATTAAAAACTCCACCTGATAATATAGACCTGCCCCTTGTGAGGTAAGGTGGATAAAAAGCAGGAAGCAAATCTGTGTCTGCTGCCTACAGAGAACACACTGCTCAGCGCTCAGAGGTGAATCAAGGGAGGTGACCCTCTGGCCTGCAAAACTGGAATACTAAACACAAGGGTGAATTTGGTGATAGAGACATCCTGCTTTGCTTTAGAAGATCTCTAAATTGCAAAATTGCACTGTGCATCAGAGAGGGATCGGAGCTCACAAGGACAACCCCACCAATTCCTGACTGGATCTGCATAACAAGGTAGTTTGAACAACTCTGTAACAGCAGCAGGCTGCACAGCCAGTGCCAAGCATCAAATGCACCACAGCAACACTCAGCTATAGGAAAGGAAAAAAAAAACAAAAAAACCACCAAATCAACAAATCAGCCCCAAAACATGACCCTTATACACCAGATACTATTCTGAGGGTTAATCCTATAGTGCTTTGGTTTGTATCAGTCCTACACCCTCCTAAGACTTAAAAACCCTGAAAAGCTCTTCTAGCTGAAAGGTGATGATGAAAGACATGCTTTGCAGACAGAAATAATTACCATGTGAGGGTTAAGATGGGGGAGGAAGGAAGAGGGAGCAGAAGCATCTGTATGACATTTAATATTTTGTGGGTACTCCCACAGTTACGGTTGAACTGGCTTTTAAAATAAATATTAGCTAGTAAAAGAAAAGAAATAAATCTAAACTGTTGCCAGGGCCACTACCTCAAGCATACAAATGTTATTAAACTTTATTTATTCTGAACACATTCCATGCTCAGGAGGTATACAATCTGATCAAGGACATCTTTAGGTGTAATGCTGATTTAATTATCCAATATTGCCATATTTCTCTTAGGTTTTAGAAAATGCATTAGCAGTCAACATCAAGCTACTGGCCCAATCTTAATACGAAATGCTTCTGGTCATCAAAAGGTAACTTTTTGTTAAGAGTCAGGGGGTTTTGTTTGGGTGCAGCTTAAAAGCATCACCTGAGGAAAAGAGATCATAATAGAATGAAACATCTTCCTTCTGAGGAAAGGCTGAGGGATCTGGGTGTCTTTAGCTCAGAGGTGACTGAGAGGTGACTTCATTCAGGCGAAGGGCAGTGTCAGGAGGACAGAGCCAGGCTCTGCTCAGTGATGTCCAGAGACAGGACAAGGGGCAACAGGTGTAAGTTGGAGCAGGGGAGGTTCTGCACAAACATGAAGAAAAACTTTGTCACTGTGAGGGTGACAGAACATTGGAGCAGGCTGCACAGACGTTATGAAGTCTCCTTCTCTGGGGACATTCAAAACTCTTCTGGATGCATTCCTGTGTGACCTGCATGGGTGATCCTGCTCTGGCAGGAGGTGGGACTGAATGATCTTTTAAGGTCCCTTCCAACCCTTACATTCTATAATTCTCTTACAGAGATGTCCCTCTTGCTCCTGGAGCGTATGTTAGTAGATGTGGGTTCAGGTGTGCTGAAAGAAGACTGAGAACACCTACTTACTCCACAGAAACAACCTCTCTAAAATGGAAAGTGGAAAAAATAATGAGGCTGTGAATACAAGCAGCAGAAAGCAGTCAGCTGGGCTGGAATCTCATAAGCCGTGGAAAGAAGCAGAAAGAGAAAACAATGCAGCCTTTGCTTTTGATGCAAAACTCAAGTGTGACTTTTTTTGTTTATTTGTTTAAAGCAGGCACTAACTAGCTAAAAGCCAGACTTAAAAAAAAGAGCTGGTTGTAAAGCTGCAAGATGATTAGGTAGGAATAACTCATTAGCATTGATAAAATGCCAAGCTGTGGTTGAAGATATGGAAAAAGACATAATCAGCAATAGTCTTGCAGCCAAGTAATTGGTAGAGCTCTTGGCTTCACTTATTACTTACTAAAATGTAAACCTCTGTATGTATTAAAATATTTTAAGACTAAATTATAGCCATAAAATATTTAACTTGTAAATATAATTTGTAACAGTCCGGGAAAAAAATAAAAAAGTCTGTGCAGTAAGGATTGCAGATCACACTGGGGTCTGGGCAACCCAAGGACAGCCCTCTCCAAAGCTAATTATTAATGGCATTATTGAATTCAACCAGATGTTTCACATGGATAAAATTAAGTACATGAATAAATCAAGATCCAAGTGCATGCTTAGATTTGACAGCAGATAGGGAAAGGTGAAGTAAAAAGTAATGAAGACAGCTAATGAAGAACTACATATCCTTGGTTGCTTATATAACTTGAAATTAAAAATTCAGAAGGCAGTGGGCATGTTAAACAGCCATTCTGCTGACACACCTGAAGGGGATGTTCACACTGCCTACTAATTCCTATTTGTCCAGGTTTTAACCAGCCCAAGTAGTAAATCCTTTCATAGATTCCCAAAAGGTTAATTCAATAAGAGCTAAATAAACTCTCAGTTTATATAGCTAAGGAACTACATTTCTGCTATTAATTTAAGAACTTCAGGTATTGCCCTAATGGGTAACCCTTGATGGAAATGCTAAAGGCAGCACAAATGATTTAAAATACACACTTGTCCTCTCATAACTTTCAGAAGTGCAAGATCATTTGCATCTGATTGTCTGGAAGTTAGACATCAAATAAGGAAAAGTAAATACATGGGAAGACATTCATAAATTAAACTATTTCTAACTAAAGAAAATTACTTTTAAAGGAACATTTCAGCTATAAACAAGGTATTCCTTCAAAATACTGTCATCTCTGGAAACAGGGACTATTTAAGATCAATCTCAGATAACATACAACTGTACTTAGATTATAATTTCCACACACAGAGTCAGGAGTTAAGTCCAAGTGTCTCTGTCTTTCCTGGAAGGCTAGAGAGCTGCTGGCTTTGGATGGTGTGGAGCATGCAGTGTGCACTCCCTCTGCTGGGCATGAGGCTGTCCTGAGCAGGCAGCCAGGGAGAGCAAGGGACTGAGCCTGGCATGCAGGTTAAGGGGAAATAAAAACCCTTTTACAGCTTCTGTCCCTTTCCCCAGACCTAGCTAAAACTCAGGTTCACAGAAAAACAGCCTTCAGAGCTCCCTTATATTTTCCCAATGCATCTCCTATCAGAAGCCAACACCAACTCGCATCCAACACGAGCATTTAACTGCAGTGAACAAACTGTGCAAACACACATGAATTCATCTGCCTTTGGCCAGCACAGTCAGACTGTCAGCTTCTGTCCATCTCCCATCCCTTTGGAAAAAAAATCACAGCTCAGGAAGAAATGTCTTGATGAATTCTGATCTGCTGGGGGTACTCTTGGTGATCTTAGAGGCCTTTTCCAACCAAAGCATGATTCCAGGGTAACACTATGATTCCAGGGTAACTACAGCTCCAGTGACACAAGGAAGTACAGACAGAAGCAACACTACCCTCCAAGCAGCAGTGCTGAGCTGGAGAGGAGCTGTGTGTACTGCTTCCCATGCTGGCATGTAAATATTTGATAGATGCAGATTTAATAATCACAGTCTGAGAGATGCTGTTTGGTTTGGTGTTTTGTTTTTTTCTCTAACAGACTCTCATTTTACTGTGGTTTTATGTTTCAACAAAGTCATTTGACAAGTGAATAAAAGATAATTTATACAATTTTCTTCTGCAGTACAGAGCTCTCTATGTTCAGGCTGTAAATTTGAAGTAACACAGCACTAACACTAAATGTAGGTATTTTCCACTTGAGAAAAATCCTAGGAATAATCATAGATTGTTTTCAGGGCTTCCATTAACACCTCCATCTGCACTGCTTCATTTTCAGTGCATTCTTTGTGAGCACTGCTACACATTTCCCCTTTTTTTTTTAATCTCTCTCCTCCTAATGATAGAATTTCTAAGCATTCAAATCTTATTTAGATAGTATTGATCAGCCTCCAGAATTGGTAACAATACCACTTTAAGCACACACAGATGCACATACACAACACTTGGGGGGGAAAAAAAAAATAAAAATCAAGGCTTCAATGTCCTTTATATATCTTGCAAGAAATATAGCAACCAATATTCCATGCAGAGCTGCAGCAAATGAAATCCTGTCAAGCAAATGGCAGGAATGACAGCAGATGTCTGGATTCCTTCATAGCTGGTTGCATAAAGGTAGCACCCATATTTCACTGGAGGAAAAAAAAAACCCAACCCTGACAAGACACTCTTTCAGTGCTTTTCATTCACAGTTGGCATTTTTGACTGGTGTGGCACATCAGGAGGTATCCAGATGATGACCCAGATTAATCTTGGTAAAGCCTCATTTGCACAATGAAAGCAAAGTCTGCAACACTCAGTCACAGCAAAATCAGGCTACCACAATGCAGTCCAAAGTACAACGTCTGCATCAAATTCTTACAACCCAGCCATGAACCAGACTCTGCTTTGGACACTGACCCAAACACCACTTCTCTTCATGTCAAGCTATGCAGTTATTTTGTTTGATTGTTGCCAGCAAAAATGGGTATAACCCATCTCTGCTTTTTAGCTATTTAAGCCACAGACTCCTCCTTGCATCTGAATAAAGTATTAGATCTTTCCGCCCCCATTTTTTCACAAGTTCTACCTATTGCCCAAAATCTGCCATATGGAGCTGATCTTGGTGAATTATCTTGACAGTTTAAAGCTTTATCTAACCATTAATTCTCTTAAGATATCTTTCATCACATGACATACTCAGTAGAGAGAGTAAGTAGCCCTGAATTGTGAGACACCAGCTGGTTGTAGAAGAATGTGAGCGACACAGTGATTGTTGGGAAATCTGCACAACAGAAGCTGAGGCATAGCAGTGTTATACGTAGAAAAACTAAGGGTAAACCAACTCTGCAATTAATAATTTCTCCATTCTAAACAACAACAGTGCTGCCCAATAACCAGCCCCCGGCAAACTCCCCAGGAGTTCAGGGCAGCATCCTCAAGTGAAGCCACAGGCAGCCAGATCAGTGGTGTACTTGTCAAACTTCTGCTGAACAGATTGAGTCTTAAGCTGAAGTGTGTTTGCCATCAGCATTACTGATGGTCCACTCTAGCAATGCAGAACATGAAGAAACTCACCACTTTTCTTCTTCTCTCTTTAAAGGAAATATTCATTTCCTTGTATTTCTTCATAGCAGTCTCCAATTTATTCTTGAGGTCAATGGCACATCTTAGGCGATCGTCATTTATCCCAGCTCTAGTGAATAACTGCAAAGCAAGGAATCAACATCCTGAGTATTTCTTCTAGACACCTGACCCCAAAAAATTCTTGGTTTTCCCTTAGCATTAATGAAACAACATTGTCACAAATCCCTTCATTTTACAAGGAACAATTGGTGAAGCCCCTTCTTTTCCTATCTAGAATATAAAAGCCAACAGATTCACAGAACTGTAGTGTGGTTGGGTTGGAAAGGACCTTCAAGGTCATCCAATTCCAAAACCTCTGCCATAGGCAGGGACATCTTCTACTAGACCACCTTCCTTAAGGTCCTTGAGCACTGCCAGGCACGAAGCCTCCACAGCTTCTCCAGGCAATCTGTTTCAGTGCCTCACCACCATAGTGGGGAGGAATTTCTTCCTCATGTCTAAACAAAATCTACCATTTCAGTCTGAAACTCTTACCTCATTCAGTCACTATGTTCTCTGATAGAGTCCTTCTTTGTCTTTCCTTTAGCTCACTTCAAATCCTGGAAGGCTGCTCTAAGGTATTCTTGGAGCCTTCTTTGCTCCAAGCTGCGCAAACTCAACTTTCTCAGCCTGGCCTCACAGCGTAGGTGCTCCAGCCCTTGGATCATCTTTGTGGCCTCCTCTGAACTGGACTTAACACTTCCATGTCTTTCTTGTGTTGGAGTCACTGAAACTGGCCCCTGGTCAGGACACGGCTAGCTCTGGGCTGTGAGCACCTTGCTGGCTCAACCGATAGCAATTACTAAAGACAAAGAATAAACATCTCAGAGTGTCCTCCTACAGGCCAAATTCCAGGCACCAGGCCCCTGAATACCTAATGCTGAGAGCCATGTTACATGTCCCTTGTGGTCTCCTTTTTGTCCACTCTTACTGAGCCACTAATCTTTTCGATTTACACCAGTGCTTCTTCAACCTGAATTTCCTTTTTGCTCACTCTCCCTCACGATCTCCTGTACCCCAGTGCTAGGTTGTTTTTTTTTTTTCACCTAATAAAAAGATAATTAAAAAATGTCTTTATCCCACCTGAATCCAGGACTGCACAGAAGGCCAGAACTTATTTCTGAGGAGTTTGTGAGCATCCATGACATTGTTTATTATGGCAGTGTTATCTTCATTCTCATGCACTTTTATATCTGCTCAGAACAGGGGAAAAAAAAAAAAAAAGAGTGATAAGGCACCATGTTTATTGTNCACCTAATAAAAAGATAATTAAAAAATGTCTTTATCCCACCTGAATCCAGGACTGCACAGAAGGCCAGAACTTATTTCTGAGGAGTTTGTGAGCATCCATGACATTGTTTATTATGGCAGTGTTATCTTCATTCTCATGCACTTTTATATCTGCTCAGAACAGGGGAAAAAAAAAAAAAAGAGTTAGTGCACCATGTTTATAGTGTCTTTCACTACAGGAGCTACAGAAAGTAAGCAGAATCATAGAATGGCTTAGGTTGGAAGTGACCTAAGAGACCATCTACTCCAACCTCCCTGCCATGGGCAAGGACACCTCTCAACTAGACTTGGCTCTCTAAAACTACTTGATCACATTAGAGACAGCTATGAACCTGAGAATGTTTCTCTGTTAAAAACCAGGAAAAGATGGAAAACTTCCAGTCCAGTGGTGGCAGAAAGAGTGGTTATGGCATCACTACTGAGGAATGTCCAAACAGACCACAAGTGTAGTATTAATATCCACATCTTGTCCTAGGTTCAAATTAAGTTTATCATACTAGTTTCTGTATGTTCAATAGAAAACAACCCCTCCCCCAGTGGCAAAAGGGACTTGATGGCCAGAATAGCCAAGAACGCCCCTAGCCCAAGTGAAAATGGTACTTTTCATCCCTTGGTCATCCATAAGCCCCAGGGATAGATCTCCAGTTCTGCTGCCTGCCTTACTGGCTGATTGCAGACAGAATTGGTAGACTTCACCTGGGCCACCAAAACACAGCCCCTCCTGGTTTTTCTAAAGGTAACTCACACTAATAAAGTCTTATTAAAAAAAAAAAAAAAAGCTAGAATCATAATCCTTAAGGCTTTCTAGCAAAACCACTCACTGCTTCTGGCAAACTGTCATAAGGAAGGGAAAAAAGAAGTTTAAGAAACACTCAGTTGTTAAGATTTTGAATCTAGCATCTTATACTCCAGCTACAGAGAGAAAGAGGTAAGCAGTGAAATGTATGAGAAAATATCTGCATGGGAAATAGATTTATTGGTTTGTTTTTTTTTTCTTTTTAACACAGGAAACTCAACTCATAGGTACTATGAAGTGCTGTAAAATGGTTACAATAAGTAACACAAAAGTAATTAATAGCTCTGATGATCAGACACAAGAACACTCAAACCTAAGAATGGTTGATTGTTGAACCAGAAATAGAAAAGAGCTAAAACGAATCAAAGTGTTGTCCAAGAACCCCAAATCCAAATGGCATCCAGGAACCTCAGTATTTAAGTCATTAAAACACAACCAAGCACAATTACAAAGCATTTCAGATAAAGGCTGCCTCCAGCTACAGGTGAAAACATTTACCAGGTACCTGTGGAGATTTCAAGGTCTAGAGTATATTTATGTGACACAAGGCCATGGTTCCTGACAAAAGTCTGGTAATCATCATCAGTGGGAGCAGGAACACCAGACTGAGCTTCAGAGCAGCTGACTCCATCTAATTCCTTTTGCTCAGGCTTGTCATGTTCCTCATCCAACTCTTCATGCTGATCAGTTCTAACACACTGAGGAATAGCAGGAAGGTCCTTGCTGCAGCATGGCTGCTCATCATCCATGCCTTCAAGAGACAACTGGTCAGCTTCCACCTGGGAGGACAGAGGAGGTGTGGGTCTGTCTCCATTAGCTGGTTTGCTGGGTTCCAGTACTGTGTCATACACAGTGAAGGCGAAAGGATCTGGCAACAGAAGCTGGAAACAGTTTTCCATCTCTGTCAGTGTGCTCACAATCTCCTGGGACATTTCTATCAAGACAGAATTGGCATAGGACATTGTTAAGTACTGAAGAGAGACAGCCACAGACTTAAAAAACAAACAGGACTGCCAAAGGAGTGATTCATTTACCCAGGAATCAGTGATTGCTTGGTCACACATCTCTGCTGTAGGCACTGTCCTTATGCAAGTGACATGACTTTTCTTAACAATGTCCCCCATACAAATAAACAAAGCAACTCACCTTCCATTTCTTTTTCAGCTCTTTTGGCCTTTTCTTTGTAGATGTTATCCAGTCTTTTCTGCTTCTCCTCTTCCCTCCTCCTTTCAGCCACAGTCCTGGCATGCACATCTTGAAAATCCACCTGAGGAAAGGAAGAAAAAAAGTGCATCGTTCCTCCTAAGAAATACATGGAAAATCTATTTCCTAAGATCCTTATCTGTAGTGAAAAATCCCTCAACAGCAGCGATCAGCCAGAAGCTCAGCAGCCCTTCCTTTTATCTCCTCTCCTCCTGGAATCAATAACTGCAGCAATTCTGAGTGGAGTTTTCACTGCTGCTAATAAGGGACTGCTGAGAATCAATGGCTTTCAGAAAGGAAACACAGGGTAGGGAAACAAAATGCTTGGATTTCCCCATCTAAACCTCAGGAATCAACTATGCTTTGGGAGAATGTCACAGCACTAGGGACACAGGGTTAGGGGAATGGGCAGGAAGAAACTACACAGGGCAAGTACCCAAGTTCCATGAAAATACCAGTCAGCTCCACTGTGACTAAATGAGTTCAGTGCCAACCACCTGCCATGGGCAGGACATCTCCTGCTAGACCAGGTTGCTCAAGGCCCAGTCAAACCTGGCCTTAAACACTGCCAGGCTTGGAGCCTCCACAGCTTCTCTGGGCAAGAAGTGATCACCCAGCTGTAGCTGGGGTGCAGCCACTGACCACTAACTGGCCAGGTTCCAGCAGCCTTGTTCCACACTCCCTCTGGCAGAACTGCATTATATGTTCAAGCTCCCAGTCTTGCAAGTCTCCTTGCCACTTGCCAGTAGCTTTCTTCACTAAACCAAAAGGACAATCCAAAGACAATTTCCCTTAGTGAACAGATGCAAGAATTGCACAAAAAAAGCAAAATAAGAAACACAAGTGGGGTACACTATTAGCTTAGCATGGAACCAGGACAGAAAGGCATCAGGTGTCACACAGGGCTTGGATCTGCTGTAAAGAACACCAAACATCTACCTTTCTGCAGAGAAACACAATCAATGTGCTTCCTGAGATCCTGGTACTATCACTACAGTGTAAATGTTCAAACAGAGCTCCCTGTGGCAGTGTTCACACCTGCAGAGATACTAAAGCAAAACAAAACATTCCAAACATCATGAGCTGAAGCCTAGAAGTGAGATCCAAAAGCAAGTGGACAGCTCAGCACAAAAATCAGGCCACTTCAAACTGGCACAGAAAGACTTAACAGTCTCCTCATTTCAAAGGAGAGCCATCCCTGGAGGTGTCGAAAAGCTGGAGAGATGTGGTGCTGAAGGACATGTTTTAGCACCAGACTTGATAGAGTTAGAGAATGGTTGGACTAGATGATCTTAAAGGTCTCTTCCAACCAGAATGATTTTTGATTCTGTGGGGGTTTTTGCCCTTCTAAAAAGGGGCAGGACTTCAGGTAAGAATAAACAAATGAAAGCATATTGGTGAGCAATACTTTCTGCACTCTAAGAAGCAGCTAACTGAGCCCAGCTCGATTCCAAGTTTTTAAAACTTTACAATTCTGCGAATGAACAAAAAAAAAAATTGGTTTGCTTTATTTTTTAAGAAAAGACCACGTTCAGCAGATCTCTAAAAGATGCTGTCTCAAACAGCTTCTATTTCTATTTATTGGTTTCCTTGCTTTAAACATCTCCCAGAGACCATCACCTAAAGACAGGCAGAAGTCAAAACACAGAGTACCTTCTTATTCTGCTTGAGAAAGTGATACCCCAAAGAAAGCTTCTTGTAGGCCTCTCCATACTTCTCATGCCAGTCTTGTACCGACTTAATGGCTGCTTGCCTCAGTTTTTGTGCCACCTCCTTGGGAGGCGGAAGAGGCTGCTCGTGGTCTATTCCCACTGTAAGCTCCAAGAACTCTTGGAAGTTGGAAATAATCAGTGTCCTGAACTGGTGGGAGCGAGTGAACAACTCCTGCACTATCTGGAAAGCAGAGAAGCGCATCTCAGCATGCTCCTCGTTGAGCCGCGTCATCAGCAGGTGATAGGCATGGCTGAGGTGCTCTTCGGAAGATCTGAGAAGGCAGAAAACAGTATAAACAATATAATAACCAACAACAACAACAAACAAAAAAAAAAACCAAACCAAAAAACCCAACCTCAGTATGTGGGAAGTTACTTTAGCACATAAAAGTACAAGGTAAAAAAGCATTATTTGCTTTAGACATGAGGCAAGTCTTCCCCGCGAGGGTGGTGAGGTACTCAAACAGCTTGACTAAAGAAACTGTGGGGGCTCCAAGGCTGCCAGTGTTCAAAGCCAGGCTGCATGGGGCCGTGAGCAGGCTGACCTAGCCGGAGGCGTCCGTGCCTAGGGCAGGGGGTGGGAAACAGATGATTTTCTGGGTCCTTTCTACTCCAACCCTTTCCTCGACTCCATGGAATCTGAAACCGGCAGCTCCGTCGCCAGCGGCAAGTCGTACCCAGCTCCAACAAGAGCCCCGGCACGGCAGCCCCCACAGCTGCCCGGCCCGGAATAAGCGGCGCTTTGCAGGGAGGCAAGCGAGGCCCGGCTCCCATGGCGGGTCGGGCGGGACGGCGCTGCCGTACCTGCAGATTTTCTTCAGCTCCTTCATCCTGCCCGGCTCCAGCTGCGGCTGGCCGGAGGTGGTGAGCTCCTCCACCAGCTCGGCGAGCCGCTGGTCCATGCCTGCCGGGCCCTGGGCCGGCCACCGCCGAGCTGCGCTCCGGCCCGGGCAGGCAGCCCACAGCCGAGCTTCCGCCGCGCCGCCGGCGCCCCCGGCGCATCACGTGATGCGCGACGCGTGCCTGACGTAAGCTGACGTCACCGCGGCGGGGGGAAGGCGGGAAAGGCGTTAAAGGAGCTGCCTCTGGGTGCGCTTGGGGTGAGGGCAGGCAGGCCGGAGAGGACGCCGGAAACCCGCCGCGGCTTGCTTCTACGTAGAAACGGCGACCGTTTGGGTTGGAAAAGAACCTTAACCTCATGGAATCCAATGCTCGATTGCCAGGTCACCACAAAACCAAGACCCTCGGCAAATCTCCATGGCTTCGAAACCTTTCCAAAGATGGTGACCCCACCACTGCCCTAGGCAGCGTGAGCCGGGCCTTGACAAGCCTTTTGGGGCAGAAATTACTCCTCATGTCCAACCTAAACCTCTCCTGGTGCAACCTGAGTCCATTTCCTCTCAGCACAAAGAGCGAAAAAACTGATGGAGGATGACAGCAGTGAGAGAAACCGGGATATTGAGCCGGGCAAGGAGTGTTACCTCCCTTAAAGCACACCTCTGCCTCACTCTGATATGGTGTGGTTAACCGAATGCCCAGGTGCATCCAGCACTTTGCTTCTGGCTGTGCTCTAAAGGCCAGGCTCTGCTCTATTCCTGACATACTGTTACCAGCTGCCCATAGCCATTTCTGGTGACAGACAGACGGAAAGGTTTGTCCTGCTTTGGTCTCCCCTCACACCAGAGCTGGTGACACTGCCCTGGAGTTGCTTTTGGCAGTGCCTGACCTGCTTTTGGGTGGGGTCCTCAGTAAAGTGTGCAGCCCCCATTTCTGGAAGTGCAGATTAACCACTGGGAGAGATCCAGCCCTTGCAGGTGCTTGCTTTGAACATCTTGAAGAAAGGAGAGGTTTAAAACCTCTGTTTGCATCTCAAAATGTTGTGGGACACTCAGGTTGTATTTCCAGTAATCCCCAGTTAGGGGATGTGTTGGAAGGAAGGTGTGTGGGCTGGGGTCGCAGCTGTCTGTGCTGGCTCCTGTGACTAGAGAAAACATCACTTACACTTTCTGCAAGCCACAAACTCCTCATTTCCAACACGGTTACTGCAGTAAATGAATGCATCCATTTTGTGGTGGTTCTGCTGTTGCTGATTCGATGTGTGGAGCCAGTGACATCTTACTGGTAAGAAAGTTTCTCCTTCCCTCATTGCCTTCCAGCCAGTGAAAGCCACACACAATGGCACAGCTCATCTTCAGATCAGTTTGGTCTTTCAGTATCTCCTGTGGTTCTATTTCTCTTCCTAATTGGATTGAAAGTGCCCAAACAACCGCTTTGTATTAGGTTAGTGCTGGCAAAATTAGCACTGCTGTCCTGTCTAGAATTAGCATTTCAAAATGAGCCTGGAGCAACATTCCTAATATCTACAAAGGCAGTGGTTTCATCTCCATGCATAATGCTGAAAGAAATCCCTGCAAGGAGCCATATGGCTCTGCAAAGAATCAGCTGATGAGTGGATGCTGTGCTGTGTAGCTCTCGTTCATGCCAGTCCCTGAGGCAAATCCCAGCAAGAGCTAAGCTATTTAATTTTTATTTTTCTTAAAGTCAAAGACAATTACATAAAACTCTGTTTGCTTGAGTTGCTGAGTTTCTTTTCCCTCCTTGTTTTCAATGAACATGGTAAATATCCACCATGCAAATATTTCCTGCTCCCAGCTGGCAAAGGCTGAAGAGACCAGAGCACCAATGCATGATTTTGGCTGCACAAGCCATAGCTACTTCTCCTTCCTTCCTTGCCTTTGCTCTGGCACATTTGGGGAGAGATGAGGCAGAACTGGACACCATCTGAGACCCCCCTAGGCTCACACCTGATTCTGGCAAAGCCTGAGTCTACTGCTTCATATCACATGGACTGTGACAGGTTGTTGATTCAAGAAGCTGCATTTCTTACATCTGTGCTGAGAGGGCAGCGAGAGCAACGTGGTTACATTTTGTGAGTTCTCCAGAGTGATGCTTTGCTTCCAGAAGCAGTGTCCTGTCCACCACTTCCCCAGGATACCCAGTGCTAGCATTGTTGGTTAGAGGCATACGCAATGGGAATGCTCTCCTACAAGATATCTCCAGGCATAACCATTTAGTCCATCCAGAGATCATCTCTAGCTGGTCCAGCAGTCTTTGGCCAAACACAAAGGCAAAGCAAATCCCAGAATTTTGTCTTTTGTCACCAATTATTTGGGTTTGGAGTCTTTTACAGAAGACTCACAGGGGCTCTTACCTGAAAGAAGAGCCATTTGTTCCATCACAGATGTAAAAGATGGCTCTAGGAAGGGCTGTTTCAGACTTCTGTGCTATACTAAATGATCTGGTGTGGTCTTTTAACAAAAGAACCCCCTAGGTAGGAGGCATCTCCTCCATCTCACTCCACGACATTTTGCCCAGGGTTGTTTTTCAACTTGACAACAGAAGAGCATGTCAGGCAGAAAGGAACCCCGTTGACCTCCTGAGACAGCTGTGCTCAGCTTAATAACATGGAATTAAAGAGGAGGGATCCTTTTCCTGCCAAAATGGAACATGGGCTAAAAAGCTTCCCTAGAAATAATGTGGAGTCACAGGAACTTTGGTTGCAGGCCTGAAGCTGCAGCAACATGATAAACACTGCTATTAAACTGTCCCTGCCTCAGTGCCAGTTGGGCTGCAGAGGAAACAGCACTGCCCTTCTGTGCCAGGTGGAGAGATGCTTAACCACTGGGTTGAGTCCAGCAGAAGGATAACAGTTATTTGAAAGCTCTGAGCTGCTGCATAAGGCCTGAGGACTATATTTAAACAGATGTTCTCAAAGGAGAAATAGCCTGATCATGAAACCATCAATAATGCAAGACCAAAGATAGTTGGCATCCTCCTCCAGGGTGTGGAATACTGACTGTTGACAACACTTCACCTGCTCTACCATTTGATTGTTCTGTCATAGTAGGAGATGACTGAACCTGCTCTGTGTGGGCTAGGTCACTAATTAAATAGCCATCTGTAGCTGGATGGAGTAAGAATGGCTGCAGCAGAACCATCACAAGTAAAAGGGCACCTTCCCACACACAGAATCACAGAATGGTAGGGGTTGGAGGGGACCTCTGGAGATCATTGAGTCCAAACCCCCTGCCAAGGCAGGTTCACCTAGAGAAGGTCACACAGGAGCACATCCAGGTGGCTTTAGAATGTTTCCAGTGATGGAGATTTCACGACCTCTCTGGGCAGTCTGCTCCAGCTTATATTCATCTCTAAGATAGCTTTTCAAGATGACCCCTGAACCTGCAGACCAACACTGACACTTTGGCTGGTGTTAAATGGATTGAAAGACCTATGCAGACACTAATTGGAGCCTTCTGAGTGTTTCTCTGTTAGACAATGTGACCACACCAGGAGTTAGTGTTTTTGGATGGACGCACCCAGAGGAGATGAAGACATAACTCAGTGCAGAGTGCACCTCAGGCAGGTGGCTTCGGGGCACAGCAGCAGTTAAGGCTGGACTCAGATCAGATGGTTCATAAAAGGAGGAGCCTGAAGCTTGTCCACAGGTACAGCAGTTGGGCGTTGGACCAGATGACCTTTAAGGTTCTCTTCCAACTCAGAACATTCCTGGGTGTGCAGTGGTGGTTGGGCGCAGTGGGGGCTGCCTTTGTGGGCAGCGAGGCTGCCTTTGGGGGCCGTGGGGCTGCCTTTGGGGGGCAGTAAGGCTGCCTTTGGGGGCCATGGGGTTGCCTTTCAGGGGCAGTGAGGCTGCCTTTGGGGGACAGTAAGGCCACCTTTGGGGGCAGTGGCGCCACCTTTGGGGGCAGTGGTGCCGCCTTTGGGGGGCAGTGGCGCCGCCTTTGGGGGCAGTGGTGTCGCCTTTGGGGGGCAGTGAGGCTGCCTTTGGGGGCAGTGGCGCCGCCTTTGGGGGCAGTGAGGCTGCCTTTGGGGGGCAGTGGCGCCGACTTTGGGGGCAGTGAGGCTGCCTTTGGGGGCGGCCCCCAGCAGAGGGCAATGCAGGAGCAGCAGCGGTCAGGCGGCAGGGCAGGAGTTGCTGCAAACCGCAACTCGGGGGCTGGCAGCAGCGCCTTGTGCAGACAGGTTTAGCACCCCAAGCTCTAGGGGTGACCGGTGAATATCATGGCATCCCTTTGGCTGTAAAAGACCTTTCAGATCATCAGCTCCTACCGTTACCAGGTCACCACTAAACCATCTACCCCAGCACAACATCTCCACAGCCTGCAAACCACTGCCCTGGGCAGCCTGGGCCAGGCTTTGACAACCCATTGAGGGAAGAAATTGTTCCTAATGTCCAACCTAAACCTCACCTAGGGCAACTTGAGGCCATTCCTCCTCATCCTATCACTAGTTCCTAAGGAGGAGAGACTAACCCCCACGTCCCTCCAGGCTCCTTTCAGGGCGTTGGGGTGAGCAATGAGTCTTTCACAACGCGGGGCTCTGTAGGAAGTTTTCCTTAACGAGTACATCCGAGGCAGCTTCAGCTTTCCTAAGGCAGATTCCCCCCGGACCTCTTCAGCAGTTAATAAAATAGTTCTGTGGTTTGAGCCCCTAAAGTTGCTGTTTTATTAAACAGAAGAGACATCTCCACATGGGATGTGCACATGCACCCCGAAGGACTTCCCACAGCTCTACTCCTGACTCTTCTGATTTTTTTTTCTTGCTGAGGCTCACAAAGAAGGAAAAGGAAATTGCCCCCTGATTCGATTATCTGTTTATTTCCTTCGGGGAATTTGTCTGCATGCTCTTGCTGAATTTCCATGGGTGAGGGAAAAATAATATTTAAGCTAGTTAACAATGTTTTTGTCCTGAAGTGAATAGGCTTTGTCAGCTTTCTCTCCTCAGCCTTTCTTCTGGCTCTGTCAGAAGTAGTCCAGGAAAAAGCCCTGGCAAGGAATTCAGAGGAGCTGCCTGGGAAAGTCTGCTCCTCTGCTCTGTGGGGTAGATAAAAACATTTCCTTGAGAAATGCACACCACAGAAATTAATCTTAGGGGAGAGGAAATAGGGCCAAAGGAGGAGGGACATATGTAGGTTCCAGCCCCTCAGATGTTATCCCCCACTTAACCCACTTAGGGTTTTCACATTAGTTTGATAACAAAGGAAGGGATTTCTGGTCCTTTCTCCTGACCAGCTCCAGTGAGAGAGGCAGGGACAGGAGCCAGCAGAGCAGCACCAGGCTCCTTTACAGGTCTCACTCCAGCACTCCATGGCAGCACCACCTTAGGTTTCCACTTCTCTGCTGCAAAGATGCAGCATGTTGGAGCCTTAGATCTGCAGGGTCCCACTGCTAATGCTCAGACAGGCCTCCTCTGGGGCACTGCAGCCATTTCTCAGAGATTTTATGAACACTTGCAAAGGGTGAGATGTAGCAATAGCTAACAGGAGTTGGGAGGGCATTTCTTACTTAGTCATGGGGAAGAAGCATCCTTCCAGTACCTGAGAGGGGGCTAGAGGAGAGCTTATAAATGCTAGGACAAAGGGCAACAGTTTCAAGCTGGAAGAAAGGAAATTGGAGATTAGGAAGAAGTTCCTTCCAGTGAGGGTAGTGAGACACCAGAAGAGGTTGCCTAGGAAAGTCGTGGATGCCCCCTCCCTGGAGGTGTTCAAGGCCTGGTTGGATGAGGCCTTGAAGAACCTTCTCTAATAGAAAGTGTCCCTGCCAAGGGGAAGAGTGTAGGAACTAGATAATCTTCAAACCATCCTAGGCTTCCATGAATCTATGAACACACCCTCATGGTGGGACCCAGCCCTCCACAGTCAGAAGCACCTGCTGGGGCATGACAGTCGCTCTCCTCCCACCCCAAACCAGTGCTTCTGCCTCAAATACTGCAGAACACTCAAACCCAGCCCCCAGCAGTCACACTTATTTTAAAGACAGACCCTGGTGGGAGTTGTTTTGCAGATGCAAAGAGAAAGCAGCTTTCTGATTTTCTTTTTTTTGTTTGTTTTTTATAATCAAGAAATGGAAAACAATCTTTATTAACATGTTTTACATTTACAATCTTTTATTAGCTAATCAACATCAACATGCAAAAATAAGC
Source organism: Psilopogon haemacephalus (assembly GCA_013396835.1). Taxonomy (NCBI): domain Eukaryota; kingdom Metazoa; phylum Chordata; class Aves; order Piciformes; family Megalaimidae; genus Psilopogon; species Psilopogon haemacephalus. Next base: position 261,747 of record VWZI01010650.1, read on the forward strand.
GCTAGATACAAACCTCTACAATATGGTCTTGTTTAAACTACAATGGTTTAAATTCCTTTTGAAAAGTCAGAAGGATGAGTTCTGCAGTTGTTAAAACTGAACTATTGGTTTCAGTAATGAATGCTATCGAGACCCTAAAATTATGCAATCATCCTGCAAGGCATCTTCAGAAACTTGGCCCAACACGTACGAATACCAGCTCATTTTCATGTGAGTACATTCTCAAAGCAAGAAATAAGGCAGTAGCACTAATGATTTCATATTGAACCCTATGCACATAACTAAGAACTTCAGAAGGACTTTAACACTATGGTAGACTGGAAGAACATTTAAACAAGCATTGAGAGCTGCCTGAAATGTTCTCAGTTCCTCTCGATACTTATTAACCTCCTTAAAATATTTGGGTTTGGAAAAAAGACTTCACACTCCTTCAAACCAGTCCCCAGCTGATCCTCCAGAGAAGACAAGACCTGTGTCAGACATCAATGTCCTCCTATGGAGATAAGTTATGTAACTCAGGAGAACTTCACCAGAGGATCAGAAAGAAGGCAAAGAGGAGCTCAAAGGAGAACACAGTGGTGGTACTGAAATCTGGTAACAAAAGGGTCTTGGACAATTGTGGAAAAAGAGGGAAGAAAAATGGATTTCTGAATCTGTTGTAACTTTCCCCCAGTGCAAATGTCCATCTTTAAAGAAAGTCATCCTCTAGAAGATGAGAGTACTTTTGAGGAGAGTCCAATTTTTGACCTCATGTTACAAAACCTTAACAATCAAAACAGGTTTTTTTTTTATTCAAGTACAAACTTAAGTCATAATTCCTCTCTTTAATTTTTTTTTTGTTGTTGTTTTTAAGAGTGTTTATTGTTGCTTATTGATCTTTGGTCGCAAGAAACAAGAATGCCACAGACAGGTCTGATCCAAGGTGGCAGGTTTTGCTTCTTTGCCACACATGAAGGCCCCCCTGTGCCAGGGGATGCCCAACACACATTGACTGCATCAGCTCAGCGGCACCTCAGCTTCTGCTCCACTGACCTACATGATGTAGACTTTCTCAGCTTGTGAGAAGTTGAAGACTTCTTTGGTTCTTGGGCAAATGACTTTGTCATCTTGGCGAATAGAAAGCAGAGACTGAAAGAGAGTGAAAGCAGAAGGAACAGTCATGACAGTCACTCAACGCATTATGGATCTGTTCAATGAATAAATTTAATTTAAGCAAACGGAGTCTTACATCAAAGTGTCTTTGCCCACAAGTTACTTACTCCACATGAGTGCTCTCCAGAGGCAGAGATTTCCAATGCCATCTGATTTCATGTTATTAATGGATATATTCAGACTTCAGCTTCTTTAAAGATCAACTTGATCACAAAGTCCTCTGAAACTGCCTGCAGGAGACCTTAGAGCAGCCTTCCAGCCCAAAGTAGGCCACAGGAGAGCTGGGGAGGGACTTTTCACAAGGGCTTGTAGTGACAGGAGGAGAAGCAACAGCTTTGAGCTGTAAGATGGGAGATTTAGACTGGAGATTAGGAAGAAATTCTTTCCAGTGAGGGTGGTGACACTGGAACAGATTGTCCACTGAGGTTATGGATGTCCCCTCCCTGGAGGTGTTCAAGGCCAGGTTGGATGAGGCCTTGAGCAACCTGGTCTAGTAGGAGGTGTCCCTGCCCATGGCAGGGGGGTTGAAACTGGATTATGGTGAAGGTCCCTTCAAACCCTATCCATGCTATGGATTCATAAATGAAACTTACCACATAGCCATACAGTGCTTTAAAACTGCCTGCAGGAGGCCATTTCTCCTCCATCAGAAGATTATGTAATCTGCACCACTACCTCCTCCTTTTAGCTTCCTGCCAGTGTCTGAGCAGTGTGTGCCAGCACAGCCATGCCAGCCTGCAGCAGGTCACTTACATTGTATCCGTAGACATATCCATTTGGTAGCATCATGGGAGGGTTGTTTTCATTCATGACATCCCCTGAAATCTTGCAGACTAGTCGGGAGTTGGCACAGTGTGCCATGGGCAGGGGCTGAGCCAACTTGTTCAGGGATTTGCTACACACAGGGCAGTCTGGGTTCTTGGAGCTCCCATCCTCTTTGTAACACTGCCTGTGAAACACCCAGTTAAGGAATCACCACACCCTGACAGCAGCTAATGGAAAAGCAGAACAGCCTGTGCAGACCCAGCCTGGGCTGAAGTGTGCAGACCACTGGATTCAGGTTTCACCTGCAGATGCAATAATCAAGTGCCTGCAGCGTTTCAAAGTGAGCAACGAGCATTTGGCACCCTCTGCAGGTAAAGCTGATGGAGCAGCAGCAGTCCTTCTCCAGCATACCAGCGTGGAAGAAGTCCAGCTGAGCTTCCAACCACCACAGGATATACTGGAATATTCACAGAAAAAGGGTAATTATGTAAAAATGGTAATTCCAAACCAGCTGATGAATTCTGGCAGATATCTGTTACCTTCAGACACAGGAGGACAGCCTGGTCTGCAAACATAAGGGAGGTAACTGGGGATGCATCCCCAGCAATGCAGGCAGCAGGTGGAAGGAGGGGACTGTGACTCTTTGTTCTGCTGAGGCCTCACCTGGAGTCCTGCATTCAGATTTGGGGCACCCAACATAAGGACATGGAGCAGTGTGAGCATCCAGAGGTGGCCACAAAGATGATCTGTGGGCTGGAGCACCTCTCTCATGAAGACAGAGCACTAAGGTTCTTCAGCCTGGAGAGGAGAAGGCTCCAGGGAGCCTTCAGAGCAGCCCTCCTGTGTCTGAAGTGGGCTACAAGAGAGCTGGAAATGGACTCTGTACAAAGGCATGGAGTGAAAGGACCAAAGGTGATGACTTCAAACTGGAAGAAGCTGGACTGAGATGAGACTCAAGGTGGCCATTATTTCCCCATGAGTGTGATGAAGCAGTGGAATAGGTTGCCCAAAGAAGCTGTAGAGGGTCCAAGTAGGGCAGTGTACAAAGACAGGTTGGATGAGGCCTTGAGCAAGCTGCTCTAGTAGGAGGTGTCCCTGCCCATGGCAAGGGGTTGCACTCGTATGCTCTTCAGGGTCCCTTTCAACCCAAATCAGCTGCTCATTCTATGATTCACCTTAAAGTTCTGCTTTTGTTATTTTTATCCATAATGCCATTTATTATAAGCTCCCCTCAATTTAGTAGGCCAATTAATACCCTTCTGAGCAAGACTATTCCAATGTCTTATTTCCTCTCTGAGCAACACCCACAGTACCAAGCACCTCGGATGCTCTCTGGCCCTGGACTGTCACATCTGCAGTAAAGGATACGGTGTTTTTATAGCTGAAAGGCCTGCCTGGAGTGTGATAGTGAAAACAGAGTTGTTTCCCAGCTGATGTAGTCTGTAGTTGTCGTATCTAAACTGTTGGATCAGCATTCTCCATCGAGCAGGGTCCAAGAGATCCTGTTAAAAAAAAAACACAGCTAGAGAAGTTGGTTTCAGTCTTCGTCCTGGGAGTGGACAATCGTGCAGAACTCACTGGACTGAGCCCATCAGAGGACAGCAGGATATTTGCTGGTGCACAGGATGGATGGATTGGTCTGGGAAGCACCTTTTAGCACCACTTCATGAGAAACATTATTCCTTTCATATCCCAACCAAGAAAAGGACAGCAGCTTGGCAGTGGAACTAGTGCATGAAGGCCACAGCCCAGTTTGTTACCAAAACACTTTGACTTTTCTCTTTGTAGTTCCCTGTCTTCAGTCTTTTGCTGTCTATTTCCAGGTCATGCCTCTAGTCTCAGGGATCTTCAGTGCTGGTTTGCAGTTAGTTTAGCTCAATGTCAATCAGTAACTATCAGCACCCAAAGAAAGCAACACAAATTATGCCTAGATTCACCTACAGACAAGGACTGATGTAAAATTAAGGACTATAAGGTGGATTTTAGAAAGCAAACTTTGATCAACATTTGATCTCCATATCATCAATGCATTCTCCTGGAAGGCAAGAGTGCATGTGCCCTAGTGCTCCAAACATTACCTTATAGGGGGAGATGTGAGTGTCTGAAGGAAAGGCCAACATTCCCATCACTTGTCGAACCTCATCCAGCTGGCTGCCCTCAGCCTGACTGAAATGCTTCCTTGCATGTCTGAAAGAGAAAAGACACCTCTGTTAGCCTGCTTCCTAGAGCAAGGGGATTTACCAGTGCAGGAAGTGTTCAGGGAAACACTCTGGGTTCTGCTCTCAAAACGTGAACTTCAGAAGGTGATGCACTTAGAGGGGGTTGAAAAACCAAACCCTGCAAACACAAATGCAAGAATGACTTCAGGAATTGGCAGTTCTGTATTCCTATTCCCTCACAGACCAGAACTTCACTGTTGCTCAAAGCCTTCCTCACCTACATCTGAAATGGCAGATCCAGGACTGTTAGAAGGAATGTCCCTGCAAGCTGAGTGCCTCACACTCAGGTGAGGTAGATGTGGCTGATAACCTGTTGTTCCAGACCATTACACATCAGGAGGGTTCCACTGCCTGTCTTGTTTACCCTGACACTGGAGAAAAGGTTTACTGTTGAGCAACTGACTTGGCTTTGCTCCAGTCTAGAAGCAGTATAGCACTTTCTGGGCAGGTGACAGAGAACTGCAGGGTCACTTGGTACAAAACACTTTAAGGGTTTTCTTTTTCTGCTAGGCAAATAACAACCCTTGAGTAAACTTCAGCACAAGTGTCTATACTTCAGTGCATGCTGATCAGAGAAAAGCTGAAAACCCAGAGATCTGAAAGCAGTGAGAGAATTACCAGAACTGTAAATATTTAAAGCAAAAATACAAACTTGACTCTTTCAGGAAATGAGTGTTAAGAAACTAGAGGATTATCAGATTATAGAAGGATATTCAGCTACTCCAAATCCCTGTATGAAAGCCTCCCAATCTTGTCTCGCCAAGATGATCACCTGAAGTGTGCAGGAACCCCCTCCTTTGGAGCCCTGACACTGGCTGATCAGCTCAGCACTTCTGCAAGCTCCTCTTTTCAGTGGGCACAGCTGGTGCACAGCAGACAGAGCAGAACCAGGACCACACGGATTTTTTGGCATTGCCTGAATGTAGAAGAGTCTTCCCTGTTTTGTTCTTGATTTCTATTACAGGCAAGACACCAAAGCCATCTCTGAAGTCCTCTCCTAAGTGCCTGCTCTTTCAAATTTTGGACAGGGTGTTAAAATCCAAGGTCACAAATCACTCTTAGGAACATACAATATTTCCCAACTGCCCATTTCATGAATTGAATTAAAAAAACCTACAGCACTTTTTTCCCCAATTGTGTGTTCCCCTAACCTAGACTCAGGTCACCACTATCACAGGATCAGTCCCTAGCAGTGTTTCAGGACTCCTGCTTCCTCTCCCACCCAAAGCAGGAAGCAATGGAAGTTCTGTGGGACAGGCTGTTTCCACTTAGCTTCCTATTCCGAGCTAGCAGTCCAGGAATGTAAATATCACTCCCCAGATGATGACTGCTAGGAGAGCACAATCACAGAGTCCATGGCCTGCCAAAAGGGACACAGCATCCTGGGCACATTAGAAGAAGGCTGAAGTCCTAAGCTCTGGTCCAGAGCTGCAACCAGCTAGAGAAAACTCAGGCAAAGAAAGAAATGTTACCAGTCCAGCTAAATGACTGCAAGTGCATGTACAGGAGAAGAGAAAAACAATTTTAGAAGAGCTGGTCACTGAGCACTTCTGTTCTGTCACCAGTGGTGGTCCTCAGGGTTCAGTCACTGGGGCCAGCACTATCAAACATCTCCTTTGGTGACATGGACAGTGGGAATGAGGCACCTGCAACACCAAGGTGATCCAAGGGTTGGCACACGTCTGCTATGAAGATGGAACATTGGGGTTTTTCAGCCTGAAGAAGCCTCCATGGAGACCACAGAGCAGCCTTCCAGTGTTTGAAGGGTGCTCCAGGAGAGCTATGGAGGGACTTTTGACAATGGCATGGAATAATAGGACCAGGAAGAAGCTGGACTGAGATGAAACATGAGAAAAATTCTCTCCCCGTAAGGGTGGTAGGACACCAGAACAGGTTCATCAGAGAGGCTGTGGGGGCTCCAAGCCCGGCAGTGTTCAAAGGCAGGTTGGATGTGGCCTTGAGCAAGGTGGCCTAATAGCAGGTGTCCCTGCCTACAGCAGGGGGATGGAGTTGGTCCCTTCCAACCCAAACCAGTCTGTGATTCTATAGAGCCAAATACTAATTGAATTCTTGTGACAGAGCAGAGAAACAGAGGTGATGCTGTTCAAGTCCCAGAATGATTCTGTGAGCATTTGGGGGACAAAATTCATCACCTGTAGTTTGGAATGGCTGTTCCTCTGGCTTGCATAGGGACAGGACACATCTTGTACTTGACAAATGGAAGAATAAAAGGACATTAATGAAGACTGACAGTTTAAGTGAACATTAACTTGTTAAGGGTACAGGAGCTCTGCAGGGTGCACATCTGCCTGAGCATCTTTATCGGGAAGCAGCAATAGCTGCACACAAACAGAAGCTGCTATCAAGAAAGGACTTGTTCTTTCTGCCCAGTCTTTCTGACAGATGCCTGAATGCTTTTATCATCTCACAGACCATGGTGACTGCCAGCCAAACTTGTACTCAAGAATGCTCAATAGTTATTATTCATTTAAATGCCTGTTCAACCCCACCCCATAATAAAAGCAAAGGAACAAACTGTTTATTCACCCTTGTAGGAGAGAAGTTGACTAACCTGAACAGAGTGTGGTCACTTTCTCCTAGCTCTGCTGTTTTTATTTATTCCTTTTGTCCTTCATATCCCAGGAACAAGGAGTGCTCAGAATGTTCTCTCGAGCTGTTAGCTAAGATTCCTGTGTATCTCTGGCATCCCACAAGAGCAAAGTAGCAGAATGCTATCACATTTTCCAGCATGAAATCACTGGGAGCCCCAAAAATTTGAAATTAGGGTGACCAGACAGTCTTTGTTACTGTAATAGGTACAAGCCCTGCAAAGAGCCTTAGGGGCCTGGGAATTAANAGATTTGCTCCTTCTACTTGAGAAATAATTTTTGTGCATTCTTTAAGCTTGCACTGTCCAAATTGCTCGGATCAGCTGTCTTAGAGAAAGGTCTGTGTGTGCTCCTAAAAAGCTACAGAAATTAAATCACTTATTTAATAAGATGTATAATTTTGAAGCTTCCCATCAATTTAAAGCAATATGTCACTTTAGAGGTTCTCAGCAGGCAGTAAGCAAAGCTTTCAAACTTATTTAAACACCAGCTGTGCTCCAACAAAATGTCAGTTCTCCAAGTTCCACTCATACAGGAAACTCCTGGGTAAACAGCTTCTGATGGATGCCTGACCTATTTACTGCACCAGGGACACAGCACTGAAGGAATCCTGCTGCAGGCACTCAGAAGCAAGTTCAGAAAAATACAAGTTGCAACAGTTTGCTAGAAGCAATGAGATTTATGCTGCACCTCCCCAAAATGCATTCCCTTCACTGCGTATTTCAGGCAAAGTAGAAAGAAATCATAAAAATCTAACATTAAGCCACATGATTTAAGGAAAGTGTTGAGACACTGAACTCAGTGTACAAAATGATCAAAACTCACCCTGTTAAAGAGGAGTGAGGAAAGATATAGCACTTCTGTAGCTCTTTTTCGCTCTACAAGAGGGTATGAAGTTAAAGCAGCACTGTTAAGACTGGCAAGTTGTAACTGCTGAGCAAACTGCCAGCCCTGAATTTCAACAGCTATGTGACAACACTAGTAACTCCATGCCAAGAGTGCTGGGTCCTCTTGAGGGCTGACAACTTACACATTTTGCCAGTTCTCATGTGGAAAAGGAATCAGAGGGAAACAAACATCCAGTAACCAGAATGACCTTATCTACTTTGTCCCAGTTCTCAGCCTATCTCCTTCTTTCAGCTTTATGCTTGCTCTCCAAGTTTCCAAGCTACAGAAGGAAGCTGCAGCTCAAGTCAAGCAGTTTTTAGAGCATGGACGACTCACTGGTAAGATGCATGACTGACTGCACATTTGGCAAAGGAGCAAACTTACAGAACAAAGCTTAAAGCACAAAGACACAGTATTCCTTGGAGAGAAAGAGTACCAGGGGCTTCAGAAAACAGGGAGCTGCTGAGTGTCTCGCATGCTTTTCCTCAGCACTTAATTCTTTAGGATCTGAAAGCTCCAAAGTATAAGTGCACATATCTACAAGCCAGCATACAGGTTGGATTCTTTTTAATTAACATAAAAAATAGATGGAGTTCATCAGATTGCACATTTGCACCAACTGGGACCAAAATACCAATGATTTAAGGGCACGTGGGGCAAAGTAGGAGTGCTAAGAGGTAACTTGAACAAAGCAAGGCATCTGGATGAAGTTAGAAATAACCCCAAAATTGAAGACAAATAATTTTGAGGGTGGTGTCCACTCCACCATACTTGGTCCTACCTTATCTTTTAGTCTTGTTTTTAACCAATTAATTCTCCTTCCCATTCTATTCAAGAAAAGCAATATGAAAAGTTTCTAATCTTAAACTGGGGAACGCACTGGAATGCCCTCAGCTAGCTGTAGCTCCTGAGAATCATTTCAGGGTAAATATATCCATCACATTGTATGCCACCAGGCCACGTAACTGTTTTATCCAACAGATTCAAAATCAAGATTTAGAAGATGAAGAGTAAGACAATACAGTTTCAGCAACATTAAATCTCTGAAAAGTGCATCTGTGGACACCTTGTCTTTAAGAATTCTGAAGACCAGCTTAAAGCCAAAGCCTGATCACAATGCTAGCAAGACTTGTCACAGCAGGAGGTGCTTCTGGCTGTTGCAGTAACCATCACATTTCGTCCTGGAACACGGCACCATCTCATTAACAGAATGCTTTGGTAAGCCCCCCCCGATTTCATACCTCACAGCATCCAGTCTCTTGTTCTGTCGGATGAGCTCAATGAACTCCTGAATCCTTAGGCTGAACTCCAGACAGCTCTGAAATTAAAGACAAGACAGGGATTTACATGGCACAGCATGGCAAATGCTATGTGTGGACAACAAAAAATAAAGTGTTAAAAACATCCAATTTTGTTTGCCTGCTTTTAGGCAGTCATGCTACAGTTGAAATACTGACTTTAGGGATAAGACATCAGCACAGAATTTCCTGAAAGCAAGCAAATCCATTCCTTTCTCCTCTGTCAAAGCTTCAGCACTGAGCAGGGTGAGCTTTTCCCTAATGACTGAAAGCACTGTTACCTGAACTGCAAGTAAGAGAGCCAGGTGGTTTCTCTGTACTTTATCACAATTTAAAGTAGCAGATGCAGCAGACATTTGGGCTATATGATAACTTAGACAAGGAAGGTCTCCCCATAAGACTGCAAGACAGACACTATTTAAAAAATCTTCAGTATTAACCAAAAGCAGCTGAGAGTTAAGTGGCAACAATCCTCTCCCTCCTTTTGAACTTCTATCTTGTCAAACATCTAAAAGCCATGCTGGAAACAAGTCTCAAACCAGATGGCATTTGGGAAAAAGGTAACACATGAAGCCTAATGAACTTGACAGTGCCCCTTTAAATCCAATTCCATCACTAGTTCACAAAAATCTATGAGCACACTCTGTGTGGAACGAAGAAGACTCTCCTCCCGAAGAACAAGTCACTGTTCCTTTACAGGGACACAGCCAACTCCTCTATCACCTGAAGAAAACAAAGAATCAAAGTCTTCTGCATCCTCAGCTGTATTCCTCCAGTCACCCTGCTCCCTTTGGCAAGTAGTTTTCTCTTCCCCCATGCTTCCATTGAATAGTTGCCTTTTGTTTATTGTCCATCAGCACAGTGATACCCAAATTCCTCAGTGACTCCAGCAGGAATGTGAGCAACTCCCAGTCTGTATGGGTTAGCTGCCTGGGATGAGTAATGCACACAGTGCAACAGTTGCTTGTTTGGAGATTTGAAATGTAAGCTATTGGAACAAAATGCTGCATTCCGGCCTACAGTAAGACACACTTGATTAAGGAACAGAAAATTACTTTCCAGATGTTTTTTTTTAACTTGAACCCATATTTAGCAGATAAAAAGATTATTTCATGTTGTGCTGGTTTGCAGCTAATTGGAATATTTTAATAAGAGAAATTAGATTATAAGCTGAGAGGGGAAAACATTGGTGATGTCTCCTTCACTCATAGGTTTGCTGACAGATACAAAAGTAAGAACACAAACATAGATAAGGCCGAGCTGCTTGGGTCTGAGCTCTGGGCTGTTGGTCTCTCCCTTTCCTTGCTTTCCAGCTGGACCTGTGTAGTCTAATTATTGCCTGCTTCTACTCCCCACCCCAGCCAATCTTCCCTGCTTGCCTGGCACTTAAAACAGATCCTAGGATAAGATTGAGTGGTGGGGAGAAGGTGGAATGGTGGCTGGGAGCCCCTCTTGGGGACTCTAATCTCTGGGAGGGATGGGTGTTTCTCTATTACCTTTTTACTGTATATAGCTGTAAACATCTGTAATATATTGTAAATATCTGCTTGTATATTGTGCCAGCTGTAAATAGAAAGCTTCATTCATTAACTTCCAGCTGGCTGAGTTTAGCCTGGGTGAATTCAAAAAGTGTGAAGGGCAGATAACTCCCTAACTGCCACAGGACAATTTGAAAGCATCCTGTTATACTAATCCATACAATCCCCTCACTTGTAATGCTAGCTAAATTAACTTCTACTACAAAACTGATCAAGCTTTTTAATTGTTAGTGACACAAAAACCTAAGCCTCTGCAATGTCTCAGCAGCAAAACTCCACATCCCAATCTTCAGAGTTTGCATTTCTGTGAATCTTCAAGTTATGCACAAGGAAAGCAGCAGGTAGGTTCTGCAGACAAGTGTAGCTAGAGGCAAAGACACAATACACATGTTTCAAGCCTCCAAACAACTTCACAGCAGCAGTCAGAGGAGTTTAGATAGCTCACACCTGTAGAGGCTGCAGGACTGCCTGCCAGGCTGAAGTAGAGTTCCGTTTCTAGATTAAGTTTGCATCAAGAGGGTGGCTGGGATTTTAGAACAATAACACTGATGAGTAGCTCAGTAACCAGAGACTGCAATGTTTGTGTTTCAAAAAAGGAATATTTCTCTTCTTCCAACTCTCATCTTGCAGCATTAGCTTTGGTTTGTTTAGAAACGAGCAGGGCTTGCAGAAAAGGATTTTTGTTGTTGTTTTTAATTTGTCTGTTGAAGGTTAGTGGTGAAAGGAGTAAGATATTCAAATTGTATTTCTTATGTTACTTAACATACTAAGATTACAGAGGGGGGATTTTTTTTAAGCAATGTAATTATGCAGTAGTGTTTACATACCAACTCTGGCTTTCCTCTAATGGTTTCCATAACAAGATCATCATTGCCTTTAGAGTAATCACTGCCCCAATTGACTTTTGCATCCCATCTTCATCTGGCTCTCGTTTAGGTGCCCTTGAGTGACAGACAGTGTCACTCCCTGGTTACCAGCAAGTGCACTCAAACAGTTGTGGTTAAAAAAGCACTTAGTTTAAACAAGACAAACATCTTTGAGGGTGGCAGGGATTTTGGATAATACAAGTTAAAAACAGATTTCTGCAAGCCCTATAACAGATCATAGCAGGTGTAGAAATGCAGAATTTAAAAGACAACGAAGTTGAAGCCAACTGCACAGAACAAGTAACAGCAGGTCCAGGTGCTCAGTGGCTGGAGAGAGGCTTGCTGTCTTGAGTGCTTGATTAGCCCTGGATTTTAGTTTTGATGAAAACCATTTCAGTAGTCATTTCTCACAGGAAGTTAGTTCTTGACTCAAGTTTGATTTTCTTACTTACAACACTCCAAAGAACTCTAAGACAAAAGTCTGTATGAAACTCCTCTTCATGTTAAGCCTGCCAATTAATTTCACTCTTAAGACACTTTCACATATAAAGAGAGTCATATTCTCAGCAGGATACAGAGAGTTAAAGGTGAAGTTTCCACACATCAAGACACTCCATACGTCTGCATTTTGACATTGGTAAATCACACTAAACTCAGCAGAATGATTGATTTTATCTGAGCATGATCTGTTGAGAAAATATTTGCAACCCTAAGATGATCCACTGCTCGGTTGCAAGTTTGGTATTTGTAGAAGCTAGTTCAGCTCCAACTACATGCACTTTCTGGAAAAAAAAAAAGCAACAGTTTTGTACTTGCTGTCCTTGTTTTTATACAAGGCCTCAGTCAAGACCTATAATTTAGACCAGACTGACCACATTGAATAGCCCAGCAGTTCAGAAAACATTTAGAGAACAATTTCAGCAAAACATGCCCACGTTACATTTTCATACCTTCATTTTTCTGAGCCTGGATTTGTTGTCGTGGCACCAAGCCAAGCAAGTCATAGTCTCTTGTCTTTCCAGTGACTCTTCTACTTCTTTAGCAGTCAAAAACATCTCGATATTTACCAAGTCCTTAAAAGACAAAAAGGAAAGCAGGCCTTGTTCACTTGTGCTGATACTTCACACATCAATCTGCTCCTCAACAGAGCTGGACTAGAGAGATACAGAAGGTTTTGCTCTTGAGAGCTTGGCTGTGCAGGATCACACTTACAGTCTGTTTTACACTGAGATACTTTGGTAGTAAGATAGTGACAAGATTTTTTTACTCATACAACAGAATCAGAGGGAAAAAAAAAAAGGGGGGGAGTAGAGACTGAACTGGGGAGTTCTGCATAGAAAGTGACCAGATCCCATCTCTCTCCTGTGTAATTCATATTTCCAGCACTTGGTTTCCTTGAATCTTGGCCTACTATGGCAGCTTCAATTGCTTACAACAGTTCTGTTCACACCATCCCAAACTCTTGACAAAAACAAGTTAGGCAAGGGGTGGGCCATGAGATTCCTCAAATGCTTATCCCAAAGAGATGGTTTTGAAGAAAAATCAGCAATCTCCTATCAGATCTGCCCAGGACAAACCTGTGTTCCACCTTCACTACTCTGTGTGCCCATCAAGGCAAACTCAACTCAAATGAAACTCTAGTATGGTATCAAAGAACTGCATGTTTTCACATGTTTCTGCTGAGAATACTTGGGTAGATGTTCCTAAACAATATGAACTGAATGCAATCTGAACTGGCACTGTCAGAAGTTTTCAGAGCTGCATAAATCCATCATGCTGTGACAGCCTGTACTTTGCTGAAGAAAACACACTGTGGGAAAGCAGAATTCCATTCACAAACAGCAATCCTGCACTCAAGTAGTCAGTTGATATGCACCCTAATTTTGTTCAAACTCATTTTAATCTCAGCTTCACAACAAAATGCTGAAAGTGATACAACTGAATTGCTGAATGTCACCAACGTTATGAAATCTGTGGTGAATAAAGCCACTCTCAGAAATAGATGGCATTTGAACAGCTGAATATATTCAGTCTTAGAACTGACATCTTCCAGAGACAAAGATAAAACACAGCAGCAGCCAACATCTCACACTCACATCTTGTATGTAGCAGGAGAAATTGGATAAAGCAATGCAAGAAGTCCAATGCTGCTGGAGAAAGGAGCCAGCTGATGTGAGGTCTGTCAGAGGGTCACTCAGAGGTGGGGACAGCTTCCACCTATCTCTGAATGCTGCACAAGGGGCAGCTTCACTAAAGCCTTCTCTAATGACTCAAAGGTGAGTTTAAAAGCAAACTATAGAGGACAGCTGAGATGCAGCACTTGGCAGATTTCAGGACAGTGGCCAAACCATTTTATACCATCAAAAGACTAAAGAGCCTCACACGGCTCTCATAGTACTAAATCCAGGTAAATCAGACTGAGATCAGAGCTAAAGCAGTTTTAAGTTCATAGAACAAAATTAAGATCATAGAATCACAGAGATGGTTTGGGTTGGAAGGGACCTTCTAAAGATCATCTAGTTCCACCTCTCCTGCCATAGGCAGGGACACCTCCCACTAGACCAGATTGTTCAAGGCCTCATCCAACCTGGCCTTGAACACCTGACAAGGAAAGGGCATCCCCAACCTCTCTGGGCAACCTATTCCAGTGTCTCACCACCCTCAGTATTAAGAATTTCTTCTCAAGCTCCAGTCTAGATCTTCCCAGTTGGAACTTTAACAAGATAGAAATGTGTATCAGGAATGGTTTATTTTCAGACTTTCCATGACTCCTCCTATCCCCTTCAGGATTTTTTAAAAAAATTACCTGTTTTACCAGTGTGTTGGCAAATGGACCAAAAGAACGTCAATCTATTCCACAAAAGGTTTTCCTACAAGAACATGAGTCATCTTCCCTTTTGGTGGTCCCATGTTTTTCTGGTACTGTTCTCAAGAGGAACAGCACTGAGTTACTCCCCTGTGCGTGAAAAGGTGATCACGCAACCCCTCCTGCCCACACAGCCCATCTGATATTTAACACGACCATATTCATTAGCTTGCTTGCACATTTCTCCCACATAGCTGCTGAATGGAAAGGCAATTCAGTATGAGTCTAAAACAATACCATTACCATACATCTCCTCAAGCTCATTACAGCTATGTGGCCCCTTAATGAACAGTATTTGCTATTAAAACAAATTAGAACAGAGGCATTTTCTCCTGCATTAAAGAAAGGACTGGATATGTTATGGCAGACAACTCATCAATGCTTTAATCTCATTTGGTAGCTTTTTGTAGCTTAAGCTACATCAGGAAAAAAGAATGTTTTCAAGAAGCATAAAAGGCAGCATTTGTTTAAAAAGTCAATGATGAGAACTCCAAATATAAGCATCTATCAATCGAGTGTCAGCACAGCAACCCTCAGCTATGAGCGAAAGGCTTGTAGTCTGCTGCAGAGGCAGACAGACCTCTTAAATGAAAAGAGAACTCCTACATTCCTTTTGCAAATCTAAAATAGAAAAGGTTCTATTTGGTAGAGAAATGCTAATTAGATGTGTGGTTGCCAAAAGAAGTCAAAGCTTGGCAGCTGTCTCTTAAATAGACAGTATGTATCCAGGGAGGAGAACATTTTTAATTGAAAGAGTTTCTGTCAGAACTAACAATCACATTTGAATTGTATCAATAAACAGCATTTTCTTCTCTGCTGACTAGATAGAAAGGGAGCAGTATAAAAAAAGGCATTAAGAAAACCATTTGTAGGGAAAGAAATAGCCTCTGCAGTTGATAAAAAGTAGTTGGAAGCCTTAATTATGCAGACAGAAGAAAAATACTAAGATACAGTCCATCTGTAAGAATTACTGACAGTTATCCAAACACTAAAGAGGGAACAGAGCATGAGCATTCTTCTTCCTTCTAGTACAAGCAAGGAAACACCACCTGGATTTTACAATTTCTACTTAAAAAACCCCAACTATCTGACTAAAGTGAAGTAACCTTCCTTATTTGACTCAAGTGAGCCAACCTTTCCCTCTGTTCAGGTATCAGATGGGTGACTACTTCAGTACCAGCTGCACCTTATCATAAAAGGTCTATTTAACTCCACCACAACAGGGCAAGCCTTAGAGAAAAACATTATTAGAGAAACTGCACATGAAGGCTTCAGACACTTAAGTGAAATGAGAGAGACTTATTTAAACAAAGAACCCATCTATGTAGCACCCTCTGTTCTGCCTGATTTACATACATATAGCTTTTAAAATATCACTGCTACCTTTTAAGCTCCAAGGGCCTCCAGGGATGGAGGTTACCAATCCCGTGGTTCTGCAGAGAGCTTCAATGATTAAGGAATAAAACTCTGAAGAATAAGGATTCCTTCAGGATGATTCCTACTAGATACACACTCCTGGCCCACATGAAAGCTCTGGCCCTGTATGGCATTCCCATTTGCTAAGTTGGGCTCTCAGTAAGAACACTCCAATCAGGTAGATGCATGTCCTCTCCTTGGAATATCTTTTGGATTCTAGTCAGCTTAAGCAGGAGCTGACAGGGACCAAACTCTCAGATCTCACTCCTTCCCAAGGTTGCTCTCCTTGTTTTCAGGGAACTGCAGCAGATGCTCTCACTCGAAGGCAAGGCTGCAGCAAATGTATGCTGGTTGCTAAATTCCAAAGAGTCAACACTGGCAAGATCTGCTGGAGCTTTTCTCCAGGGAGGCATTCAGAACAAAGCTTACATCAGCTCCAGGACAAACCTACAGGGAACCAGGCTCCACGAGTTCTAGGAGTCAAGGAACTACTGCTGTGTAATGAAAAACGAACACTGGCTTCAGACGCCAAAATTAAGGAAAACAGAGAAAGGCCTAGGATTTCAGGAATTCACATGAGTTGTGATACAGAAAATAAGCTAAAGGGATTCCCAGAAATATAGCAAAGATTATCTGAAGAGCAACAGCTAGAGAATAATGTGTGATTTGTTGAACTGGTGGATAATTGAGCTTCAGCTGAAGTGAAGCTGAACAGAGATCAGTCAATTCCAAAGCTGGAGACCAAGTCAGAAACTGGCCACGATATACCTGAGTGTGGACCACCTTTAATTTAAGCCACAACAAAGCCAGGAACTCCAGGGTCCCGCACAACTACAGGAGTTTAGCAGTGAATTGGAACAAAGTAGGACTCAGGTCCACATTATTTACAGGGACTAGACAGAAACAGCAGAGTCTTGCTAAAACCAGCAAATGCCTACCAGATTGGTTTGCCTTTTTTCTTTGGCAAGACTTGGGCAATTACTGGCAACATGCTCAAGAATTTGCACAGCATTCTCTTATTCCAAGAGACCTCAAGCAGATCGTATTCACTCCACTACAAACTAATTGCACCTCAATCATCAAAGACAAAGCTCAACAACAGTAGCTCCACCCAAATGTTCTGCTTCAGTCCTGCAGTAGAACTGACCTCTTCAAATACAGCAAAATTCAGGAATGGCTCTGGGATGCCCTTATAAAGCTTACAGTTTTTAATTTAGACATCAGACCACCAACCAGTTTTCTCTGTCCCTGTAAAAGGGGAGGAGTAGAAGGCTGCTGGTTACAACAGTTCTATCAGAGCCAGTGCAGAGAATGGATAAACTGTGCTAGGATTAAAGTGAAACACAAAGGCCTAGGTGGTGACAATACAGCAACATCAGTTACTGAACATCAATTAAAATGAGACACAAATTAACATTAAGAGGCCTCCTTACTCTCTACTCATAAAATAATGCTGTCTGGAGTTCATTAAGCTACTATTAAGTGTTATAATACTACCCACTAACAGGATTACAGAGAAAATAAACAGAATCGTTGAGGGAATGTCCTACTCCAAAGCCAGCTGCAGAGCTAGCTGTTAGAAAAAAAACAAAGACAGCCAAACCACAGCTTCATCAACACAAGAGACCAGAGGAGTTTGTCTG
This sequence comes from Psilopogon haemacephalus, assembly GCA_013396835.1. Lineage (NCBI taxonomy): Eukaryota > Metazoa > Chordata > Aves > Piciformes > Megalaimidae > Psilopogon > Psilopogon haemacephalus. The sequence continues at coordinate 279,007 of VWZI01010650.1, forward strand.
CACAGTAAACAGTATCCCAGTGTGCAGACCAGCTTCCACAAGAGAGCATTTCCCACAGCCTCTGCATAGCACAGACCTGTAAATTGTAACTGGTTACATCTGATAGACCCCAGCAACTGGTATGGACTGGTTATCTGTTGGAATACTCTTGAATGTGATGAGATGCTGGTACTTCTCTTGGCAGTTCATTCTGCGGACCACATTATGTTCTAGCTCTGTGTCTGACTGCAAACTCAAGTTTTGCTAACTTCTGCTCCAGCTACTGCTTCCTCCCTAAGCCTTCCTGCACCAGATGAAGTTTCCTGGTCCATAACTTTTGGAAGGTGTGAGAGCAAAAGCATCCTTACCTTTTTCAGTCATCTTTTCTAACAGCTTCCTTAAGGTATGGCTACTAAAAATGCAGATACTCTGGTCTCAGCTGGTCCAGAGCCAAGCAGAACTGTTTTATCCACCTGCTTTTGCTCATGCAACACAAGCCAATCTGGTGGAACCCTGCACTTGCAGCTAGCACTCAGGTTGGTCTTTATCCAGCTCTTTTACCAACCATCCTCTACTCCCGCTTCAGCAGTTTCTGGAGCTCAGAAGGCTGCACTACATCCAGCAGATGACACCATGCTAAGCACAGTAATAAATTACTATGCTAGAATAATGCAATGAAGCTTCTCAGGGAGAAAGAGCCACTGGTATTAGCTCTGCCTTGGCCATTTTCTGCTGTAGCCTCTTCTAGCAGAGGAAAGGCTGCTACTCCTCTGCCAGCTAAATGTGAGCCCTGCAGATTTTGTCGAAGCAGGGTCAGCTAGTGTCAGGAAACTATCATCTAGTACAGTACCATGAGAAAATGTGAAATGTGGAGTAACATTTACATATGGAGGGGAAGTCTGGCAGGAAAAATGTACACTTAGAAAAACCCCTCGGAAGCACAAAAAACCAAAACTCTCCTGCCTCTAGGCAATCTACAAGTGATAGCACCATTCTCCCTTCAAAAAAGATTTAAAGTCAAGAACCTTCCTTGAATCACTAGCCTTCTAGACTTAAGCATTTTGTAACAAATTATCTCTGTTATGCTACACTACAGGTAGCCCATTTTGTCTAAAAGGACTGAAAAATCCCAGACATCCAACATCACAGCACACCTCATGTTGTTGGCTTTTGAAGTACCAAATGATTTGTAATGAGCAAGCCTGTTACTCTGCATCCATCTTAACTATTTCACATTTACATAATTCAAATTCCCAAGGATGCTGGAGACAAACTGCAGATGTGAGGCTACTCAGGAGCTGCAGCACTTTGAAATTCAGATGAACACACCCAGACGTTCATTATACTAGGCAACTAGGGGAAGTTGCCATGCCTACACTCACAACAGCCACAACACACTTAGAAGAGTTTGAGTTACTCACCTATAACCTAGTGCTTTAAGGTAACTCAGAACAGGCAGAAGTTCCCATTCTGGCACCTCTGAAAACGTGGTGCCAAGTCAGGAGCCTTCCTGCAGTTTTCTCACACATCTCTGGTGTGCAAACTGCAAGCCACAGTGGAGTGACACAATGAAGGGCTCCTTTGCTATTCAGCCCACACTGAGTCAGCTTGGCCACGTTCTGCGTGACAGTAGAGCAAAGAACACACTCAAGAGACTCTGCTGAACGTTATTTACTTGTTCAAAATCGAAGTGTTATGAACAGAAAGCTGTTGTGATAGCTTAGTGTGCATTTGTGCTGTTGCCTGCAAGCCATTCTTCACTGACATGCCCTAACAAGGAAGATGTCTCAGGTACAATGGGGTGATTGTTCAGAGGAGGACTTAATCAGCTCTTCACTTGTACATTCTGTGGCTTCCCTCGCTCAAAGTTCAAGTTTTTCTAACCATTTCTGACTGAAGCAACCACATCTTAGTGACATCTATCCTGCTCAAGTATCACTGGTTCACAGATTGCTAAATCACTTGCTCCTTGCCCTAACACAGCCAGTTCACATTTACTGTGCTCTCCACTTATAAAACTTCTGCATGGTGCAAGCGTTAAGGCAAAGGCATTTCTTGTACTAATATGAAGCAAGCAAAGGCAGAAAAAGCGTGTTCAGCATGTGATAAGAAGACTGGCAGCTTCAGAGCCTGGGTTTTCAACCCTTTAGGCGAAAATCACCGCAGCTATCACAGAATTAAACAAAAAAAAAAAGAGACTTCACTTAAAAATAAAAAAAATCCTAGCCTATCAAAAAAGAGGCTAGAAAAAGTCAACTTCAAACTCAACCAGCTCTAGAGCCAGCAAGTGAAGGACTACATGTCAAACCCAACTGTAAAACTTACCTACAAGAAAACAGCTGCCTGTTGGAACAGCCACCAACCACCATTTCACACCCAGAAGCACAGAATGTTAAGGGTTGGAAGGGACCCCTAGAAATTGAGCTCAATCTCCCTGCCAGAGCAAGATCACCCAGGACAGGTCACATAGGAATACATCCAGGTGGCTTCTGAATGCCTCCAGAGAAGATGACTCCACAACTTCTCTGGGCAGCCTGTTCCAGGACTATGTCACCCTCACAGTGAAAAAGTTTTTCCTTACGTTCATGTGGAATCCTCTCTGCTCCAGCTTGCCCCCACTGCCCCTTGTTCTGTCATTGGATATCACTGAGCAGAGCCTGGACCCATCCTCCTGATGCTTACCCTTCACATCTTTAAACATGACTAGAGTCACCTCTCAGTCTCTTCATCTCCCAGCTAAAGAGCCCAAGCTCCCTTAGCCTTTCCTTACAAGGGAAACATTCCACTTCCTGCATCTTCATGGCTCTGCACTGGACTCTTTCAAGAAGTTTCCTGAGGTCTGTCTAGAACTGAAGGACTCAGAACTGGACACAATATTCAAGACGTGGCCTCATCATATCAAGAATAAAAAATCCCCAGTAGAATCCCCTCCCTTCCACATTTACTTTGGCACAGATGTAACATCTCTGCCCTCATCTGTCAGCTCTTATTTTACTATTACTCACATTTTAGTTCATTTTCCCAAGCAGCAACAGTTTTCTTTGAAGACCTATCACACCTATGCCATCTCTGGGATTTTTTTTTTCACTGCCTTATAGCATTATGCTTTATATATGCTGCATGCCAGAAGTTATTCCCACCTTCAGCTACTTCATAACTAATATTTAAACTTCCCTAAAATTTTCACATCCAACATTTATTTTCATAGCTGTTCGCTTCCTCCTTTATCATCAGTACAACTTTTAATTGCTCCTGTTCCATCACAAGGATTCCAGACTAATAGAAAGCAGACTAAAAGTAGTCACAGCCCATCAGTAACTATCTGAACTGGTCACTGCTGCAATTGAGCTGTAAGCAAACTTCTTGCTGTGTGTTACTGCAAACTCAAGAGCGATGTTATGGTTTGCTTTGGGCACTGAACAGGATGAATTCTGAACTGTGTCCACACATGAAAGATGTCAGCAACTCTGCAGCTCCCAGCATTCAGAAGTCATGCAAGGCACTTAAGCATGTTAAGACCTGCCTCCCAGACAGGTCTAACAGCTACTGAAGATGCTTAATCTAGGATCCACAGGCTACAACTGACATAGAAAGAACCATTTCCTTCAGCCTTTTCAAACAGCAGCAGCTGTTTGGACTGTAATCAAACAGCTGAGATCAGGACCTCTGCAGGAGGCTGCAAAGTCCTCTTGCTCCAAATAGGGCCACCTACAACAGGTTACTTAGGACCTTACCCAGGCCAATCTGAGCTTGAACAACTCCAAAGTCTGCTGGGATGCTCTGAGTAGATACAGCACTCTTCCCTCCCCTGCAGATGCTCATCCCATTGCAACAAGGCCCTAGTATTAATAGTTTGTAACCCATTTCCCCTCTCCCATTCCACCTCTCCTTGCTGCTTCTTTTTTGGTATTTACTGAACTCACTGCTGGTTGAACAGGAGCAGACTGATGAAGGGACATGTGACAATGTGCTGGCTGTATGAGGCAAAGAGCAGGTACACATGGTTATTCGACACACAAAAACCTTTTGTCCCCTCAGCTGGCTCTTAGAAGTGCGTTGAGCTACATCACCTAGGACAGGTGAAATACAGGAGTCACATAATACAGCCTAACTCAATTTCATCTTCCCAGGAGAAGATTTTAACCTCAAAAACTGCACACCTTGTGGATTCAGGAATACTTAAAGAACATAAGATCACCAAGGATCAAACAGGAAATGCTACCAAAAATTAGCAAAATGTGATTTCTCTAAAGAAACAGCAAATGCTTAGACTCAGTTTCAATGTCCTTGCGGCTGTCAGATGAGCAGAGTCTGGATTCATTGCTCTGCATAAAGAGACTGCACCAAGGTGCACAAAGCCAAACACTTCATAAGCAATTAAGTGAAGGAAGCAAACCCAGCTAAATAACCACAAAAAAGGAAAGTGATGACCACAGAGTTGTAAACAGTGAGATAAGCAAAACAGCAAAAAGTTTCTATGGACCACGCAAGAGACACTGGCTGTTAAAAAACCTCAACTGGATTGAGGCTTATTTTTGAAAGTACAAGCAAGTTTGCCTCTGGCTGCATTAAACAGTAGAATGATCCAACAAAAGAGCTGTTCTTGCAATCAGCATATGCTGTTCTGCTTGCTCTAGTCACCTACACATAGCTAAGCGTGGCTAGACAGATGGGAAGCTTCACCAGCTGCTTACTCAGCAGCCTAAAGGTGTCTAACCAGAACTTCTGTATGACACTTGAAAATTATTCTGCATTTTAACAGGGCAAGGTGTTTATCTAAAAGCTTGAACATTTGTGACTAAAAATGACACCTTCAATTTTGATTTAATACATTAAAATACAATTGATACCAAGTAAAGAGAACAAACTGAGGCCTAAAATAAATCACTGATAAATATTAGCAGTGAAGGCATGCTAGCAGATAAAAAAAGTTGCCACAAGGATGCAGCAACTGCTTAGAGTCATAATCAGTGAGGGTTGGAAGGGACCACAAGGATCACCTAGTTCCACCCCACTGCCAGGGGCAGAGACACCCTACCCTAGATTAGGCTGGACAGAGCTTCATCCAGCCTTGCCTTAAACACCTCCAGGGAAGTGGCCCCAACTTCTTCTTTGGCAACCTCCCTTCCACTGCTGATTAGTGAACATTGCTACCAACCTCAATGCCACTTTGCCTTGCTAGTTTCACAGCTGTGTTGTAGTAGCCACAGCGTAAGAGATGCTCCACCATCATCCGGTCCATGCGCTTCTTCTTCCACATGTTGGCAGCAGCTGGCTGGTCGCTGCTGTGCTCCTTCAGGTGCTCGATCCTACGCTTGCAGAGCTTGGCACTTTCATCTTCAGCCTGGATTGATTCAACTGCCTGGAAAATGAAATTCAAAAAGAAAAAAAAAAAAAAAGCTCTGTATTTTCGATTTGCTTTTAAAATCAAGCATGGTCACAATTGTTTGCAAATGTTCTTTACATTTTATTCATAGATTCAGAGAATGGTTTCGGTTTAAGGGGACCTTAAATATCAGCTAGTTCCAACTCCCTGCCTGGGCAGGGACACCACCTACTAACTAGTCCAGGTCACTCAAAGGTTTATCCAACATGGCATTAACACTTCCGTGAGGGGAGCATCTACAGCCTCTCTGGGCAACCTCTTCCAGTGACTCACCATCATCACCGTCAATAATTTCTTCCTAACCTCCTGTCTCTTTCAGCTCAAAGCCATTGCCCCTTGTTCTATCACTGCAAGCCCTTGTAAAAAGTCCCTCCCCAGCTTTCATGTAGCCCCCTTCAGGTATTGGAAGGCTGCTCTAAGGTCTCCCCAGAGCTTTCCTTTCTCCAGGCTGAACAACTCCAACTCTCTCAGCCTATCCCCATGGTCAGGTGCTCCAGCCCTCTTGATAACTCCCAAGTTAGTTACTCCCAAAAGTGGGTTGTTGTTTTTTTTTTTTTTCACTTAGAGACATTTCCTGTAGCAATGCCCATTCTTGGTGTGGCTGGCAGAGTTCTGAGATATTCCTGTACATCATTAAGTTCCAAGTTGTGACATGATGAGTACATGCATGTTCCTGCTTCATGTGCAGCTAGTCTAAAAGCAGCCAGGTTTCAGCTACAGCAGAAACTGCTGCAAGGCTACAAAGAGCTTTGGGAAAATTTACAGTCATCTGTCTCTAAAAACCATGAATTTCCACCTCTAACCTATGCATGGCTTCTCCAAGCAGCTGTCCTGCTGCATTAGTTCTGCTGAGGAGTGATGCAGAGTAAGCCCACATTACTTCTATTACACTGGAGCCATTTTAATCAGTCATGCAATAATAACAATTACATAAACATCTGGCCTCTCAGCACCCTTCATTCAAGGACCTTTGAGTAGCCTTACAAAAGTTGGCTTTGTTAAGCTGGTATTACTTTACTCACCTCTGCTGCTTCGGAAATGTGAATCTACTGTCAAGAGAATAGGGGAAATAGACTTGCTCAAAGGAAGCAGAATGACATTTTAAAACCAACATATTGGCTCGCCCGGTGCAAAACAACCACCCCATTATACCTTCAATGACTTTTTAAAAAATTAACCCCAAACTCTCAAGCAATACTTGCTTTCCTTCAACCTTCATGTTAGATGGCAGCATTACCAGGCCATTTACTCCAGACATGCCATCACTCTGAGCTAGCTGACTGTGTACAGCACAAGACAACTGTGCACCAGGCAAAGCCACAGAACATAAGAGAGCTTGCAGAGCTTTCTGCCTTGCTGAGGTAAAAGCACTCCCACCTGTGATCTATCAATAGAGATGCAATTCCAGATTGGGCTGCCTTACTCCTAGTACCTCTAAACTGGCTGGCTGGTGTCTGAGGAACTGGCAAACTATGGCCATACAGGTTTGTCAAGCACAAAGAACCTGGCTGGTTTTGCCAGCCCACTTCACACTCCATGCTGGCACAGCCACCTTCCCAGTACTGAAGCTATTCAGGCTACAGCAGCATAGGCTGGTTCCAATTGCTTTTCCCATGCATGCTCAGCCACAGTCTTCTTCTGCCAGCATCAGCATTTGCAGAGCAAGGTGAAATAAATGAAAGCTTGTGCAGGAAAAGCCTACCAAGCATGCCCCAATTCAGCCTGACTGATCTGTCTCTGGATACCAAGCTCAAGTATCTAAAGGCCCAGTCGCTACACGAGATAGTCTTTGACTAAAACCCATGTCAACATCTCCAGCTTGAGTTATTTTTATTACTGCAGGCTGAGTTCTTTCTCTTGCTGTACTGAGCTTTATCTTGTACCATATGGTTTGGAGATCAGTATTTTAAGTTAGAAGCTGAGTCTATTTACATTCAGAAAGCAAACACTAACTGAAGCCAGAACTCACTTTCACTTGTTAGATGTCTGCAGCATTATCAGATGTGAAGGCAACCTCCAGAATTACCCTGAATACAACTAGGAGATTTCAAGGCAGCCAGGCACAAAGGTTGAGCCCCTTCTCATCCCATGGTTTTGTATCTGGACTTAGGCAGCTCTTCCATGTTTTTTTTGATCCTTCTAGTGCATTCAGAAAGGCTAGAGATCGTCTCAAAACCCTTTGAAGCAGGCCTATCTGGACTTGCCCTGCTGGACATTAATAGAACTTGAGGGAACAAACATATTAAACAGAACACGAGAGGGAAAACACAAAAGCCTAGGTTTCAGCAGAATCATTTTCAGAACCCAAGAAACCTGCTGTGTTGAAAAGCCCTTTTTAAAGAGTGAGTAAGGTGTTAAATAAAGGAACCACCTAATACTATTAGGGATGTCTCAGCAGTTCATCAGATTCTTGTCTAAACACAGAAGGAAACAGAGATCTCACATGGGTCCAAAGGCCCTAAAGAAAACAAATCCTTTTGCTTGGGGCAGAGATTACACAGAAGATGGCTACAGCGGAGGGTTTGGAGCAGAAATAACACCTCCGTATTTCAGAAGACGTCTACCATTGAACAGACAGGTTTTTTTGCCTTTTGTTCTGAGCAGCTATAGGATTGCCCACAGTCTTATAGGCAGCCAAAAACAAATGAGCAATTACACTAAAATGGAGCCTTGAACCCAAAACATTCAGCAGTGCCTTCAGACACCTCCGCAGCCAGCAAAGATTTAACAAGTAAATAACTCCTCCACGTCATTACCAGACACTTAAAAGCCAAAGCTAACACCTTCTGCAGAAACAGCAGTGATTCTTAGTGTAAGTAACAGAGCAGTGAAGAAAACACATCCTTCAAGATCTCTTTAAGTCTCCTAAACCTAAGATGAAACCAGCAATTACATTTATGAAGTCTTTTGCACAACAGCTTTTCGACACCCAGCTAGCTTATCCAAGCAGAAAACCCCAAATCACCACACCTGACAGGGTTACTGTCATGGTACCAAAACCTTCGAGGTATTTTGAGACTCTATGAAGCAAAGCATCAAGATTTATATCTGTTGGTTATTCCATTTAAGTTTTAATGAAATGAGTCTGTTAGCATGTTTATTTTTGGAGAAGCAGAGCTCTAGAGCCAAGCGACAGAGCTGGTTTGATGTTTCTGCAAGTGCTCTGATGAGTCTCGGGATGAGTAATATTCCCATCCAAAATAAGGATGGTTTGTACTACAGAGGGTATATTTTTAACTCATTCTTAGAAAGATGTGATGAAGGCACAGAAGCTCAGCTGCATTTCACATGAGCATTCAGGCTGAACGAGCAGGTTCTCTGGCTAAATTTTGTTTCAAATCCTCTCAGCAGTGTTCCCTGGGATCCTTCCAACCTGCAGGTTGACTGTTTATAAAACGTTTAAGTAACCATGCAGGACAACTCTCACTTTCCTCTGCAAAGAAGCCTCAGCAGTGCATACAGCTTCTCCTGGTGTTTTAAACATTTTTCAGCCTCGTTTCTATGTGTGTTTGCTTCTCGGTGCTCAGTTAACGAAACCACACAAACCTTCCCATTAGACAGGCAAGAATGGATACAAATCAATCCATTTGGCTACTCTTTTTTTTTTTTTTTTAAATCTCCTGTGGGCAGAGAAGCTCCTTTTCAGGACTGTAAATACATATTAACATGACCTTTCTGAGGTTTGGCATACTCAGTCATGGAACACCAAGTCACATTTCATAAGCACAGTGAAGCGAGACCCAGCAAGCTCTGACGGTCTGCTGGGCATTCCCAGGCCAGGGCTACCTGCATCTTCAATCAAAACCTCCAAGCATCAGCACTGTGGAAAACTACTGCTACCTCTGCAAAGCCAGAGAAACCACAAGGTAGGGCACCCACTTACCTTTCGTTTCAGAACACTGAGCTTTTCAACTACTCCATCCAGGAGACTAACAACTGAATCCACAGCAGGACAACTGCTCAGCGTCTTCTCCAGCTCTGCCACCACCATGGTGACGTGGCTAGTCTCTCGGTCAATGTTTTTCTGTGCAGCTCGAAACCGTTTGTTCAGTGTTTCATAGGGCACCTGCATGGGAAATGGCAAGCCATTAGAACCTGGTTGCTACAAAAAATCAGCTCTTCTACTCTTTAAAGACACCAATGATTTTATCTGCTGCAGTCAGAAGAACACCCAGCTTCCAGGACACTAAGTCATTGATTGAACTTGAGTTCTCATATCAAAGGTCTTATTTAAGCCCTCTCAGCAAGGAGCTAACTTCAGAGATGATGAAAAAGCACTGACAGGAAGGAAGAGCTGGGAGATTCCTTTCTCATGTCAACTTCACCAATCTTGCTTTGACTGAGGGAAAGAGACATGTCTCTCAAAAGGCAAGCTACAAGTGAACCGCAACTGAGCTCACCCTTCAGAAAATGGCTTCTTANTGGTTCAGGGAGAATTGAAGGCAGAGACATGTAGCTTGCCTTTTTGAGAGACAAGTGAACCGCAACTGAGCTCACCCTTCAGAAAATGGCTTCTTAAGTCTGCAATTCCTCAGGAGTTGAGAGGAGTTACCTATGAGGAAACAGTGTCCTGCATACTGACTGCTGAAGTTCTACAGACTAGATCATTGCTTATTCAGGGAATCTAGCAGGTCTCCCACCTACCTCTGCTCATGTGTTAACTGCTCCCTAGTGTTAACTGCAATTGGACTAAGGAGTACAAGGAGAAACTTCACCTGCAACCTATACTGTGGGACTGTTTCTTAAGCTCCTCCAAGGTTCCATTCCTTGGCTTCAAGATTCACCAGTCTTAGAGGTCTCCTGTCCTACCTGTCCCATGCATTTATGGGACAGCAATATCAAAACTGCTACTGATGGCCATGAAGGATGCACGTAAGGGAACAGTCCTCAGCGTTGTCAAATATTGGGGCAGTGATGACTTGGGGAAAAGTCACAGTAAAGGTTAAGCTGCTCCCATCATGTTCCCACTGCAGTGACATCATGAGCAATTCAGACAGGGAGTTCTATCACCTCACAGGAACAGGAAGTTTAGAACTACAAACACTGCAGTGTTATGCACTTAACTCATCCCTATCTTTTATCTCAAACAAGTACATGAGCTCTTCCAGGTAGTTATGCTAATCTTGATTTCTTTGCCATTAATCAAAGGCCTAATTTAGCTAGCAATCCCATTACACATGTTCAAGGTACAACAGGAAATGCAAATCCATGTTCTGTTTGGTACATATCATGGATCTGTTTGATTACAAATCTCCCAAGTATAATCCCTTTTCTTTCTCCTGATTATCCTTATGCAAAAAAGTACCCCCAGGGTCCATTCTCCATTTGGGCTCTTGTAGAGAGGGTACTACATAATCAGATGCACTGAAAAACAGTCCAGGTTCAGAGGAAGAAGAGGCTAAGCACTTGCTTTGTAAGACTTCATAGGACCTTCACCAGCTTGTTCTGATCTGTAGTAGACATACAACATAAGGATGCTCCAGATAGCACATAAAAAGGAACCTCTTCCTCTCTGAGAGACTAAAATGATCTATTTAATGAGGTTTTCTTGGCATCTCAAAACTCTAGACGCCACTCAACTTCAGCATGTACTAAACCAACTTACACCTAATGAAAAGGAATTTGACTGAAGTGAGAACAGCCTACCCAAGGGGTGAAATAGCAGTAACACATTTTTCCATTATTAAAATTTGGATATGAAGGGGAAGTCTGCTTGGCAACAGTCTTCTCCACAATGCCACACCTGGAAACAGCCATGCCATGAGCTACCTGAAAGGCAGAAACTGAATAACCTGGTCCAAGTATCCATTCATTTCAGGAGTTACTGTACTAAAGGCAGTGAAGGAAGAGGAGTGATTGTTCTTTATGCTCAGCACTCACACAGACTCATGTGGAATACTGAGTCTGGTTTTCAGGTCACCTTTCCCCTGCCAAAGGAGGTGTTGACAAACGGGAAAGAGTCCAGAAGGCTGTCACCATGATGGTTAGCAAAGAGAGGATACAAACCCAAGCAGAAGCTGAGAGGGACAGGCTCGTTTCACTCACAGAAGAGGAGGCTGTGGGGAGCTGGGCGCAGCCTTCCACTACCCAAAGGTAATGGTCACAGGTAACAGCTAACCAGACTTCTCTCAGAGTGAAAGAAAAAAGGGAAGGAGGTAGAGATGACAACTGGCAAAGAGAATTCCATCTGGACATAAGGCAAAAGATATTTTAACGAGGACAGTTGGCATACACTTAAGCAACAGCCCAGAAAGGTGGTGGAATCTCCACATCTGGAAGCTTTCAGAATTGGCTGGCAACCTAAGTTACTCTAATTAGCTTGAAGTTAGCCTGGATTTGAGCAGAAGCCTGAGCTACACTGTCTGAAGAGGTCTATTTCCTATTTTAATGTTACCAGTTCATCTACAGAGAGACTGGGTCATGGATTTCCCACTGTTCATTTAGACACCAAGTTCATCTGCATGTGAAGATATCAACAGCTGTATCAGGCAACAATGAAAGCCTCTCCTCTGCCACTATCCTTTCTGACAACATACAGAAAGGGAATGACACTTCTAAAAACAAAGAAGAACAAGATCTATGTCCTAAGTTTGCCAACATCAACCTGGCCCTTCCTAGAAAACTTTTACTATAACCCCAAGATCCCGCAAAGGAATGATAATCATTTCCAACTCAGTTATTGTCCAAGACTAGAACTGGTTTTCTTTTCACTCTACTTAAAGTGTACCACACTTGCCTATATTGACTGTATTTCAATACTCCTTCAGTCTTGGTTTGCATCTGCATCTCTATTACCCTTGCTTCACCAAGGCAACCAGACCATCTCAGCACTCTGTCATCCAGGCTGAACATCAGCAGTACTACCAGACATGCCAGCAGAACCCTCACACCAGATTTTTGCCTTAGAGGCTGGCAACACAATCTTGATTTTATCCTTATCTCACCCTGTTACCCATCCACATAACTCCTCTTTCCTTGCAAGGACTTCCTTGGAGGGGATACCCCCAAAACACATTCAGTAATACAAATCAACCATCATTCAAATCCACCACTACTTATTTTGAACATACAAATCCAATACTTTTGCATAGCCTGATTTCCCTTTTCAAGGCCTATGAACTGCTGCACATGAGCCTACTTTTCATCAGGCAGGATGGTATTTTTGCATCAATAAGCCATTGGTCGGAAGAAAAAAGTCACTTGTATTAATAATCTCACTAATATTTTACTTAAGGAAGTAGAAGCACTGAAGCAAAGTCTTCTACTTTGCCTTTCTTACACAGCTATATATTAAAAAAAAAAAAGCACTGCAGTATTTATCAGAGCATTGTAACAGCAGAAGGGGATTTTCTCTAAGCTACACAAGCTTATTTAAGAAAAATGTTACATCAAGCATTTCTGCTGCTTCAGAGGAAGAGGAAGTTTGGCCAAATGTAATAGTTACTGCACAAAGCCTAAGCTACCAGCCTGCTGCTGCCCTGGAGTTTTCCTCACTGGCACACAGCTATGCTGCAAGCCTGAACTGCAGGTGTTTCTTTCATAATTCAAGTTGTGACAGATCATAGATGCATGCCTCCATTCTCCCATCAGTCTTCAGCCTTACACTAGACCTTCTGCACACCAGGCCTCAAACTCTTCTCTGCTCACATCCAACAGAGGCTAAATTCCCTCTTTACTTAGGCAGGTACAAACCTAAAGAATTCCAAGTACAAACAGAAACTAAACCCCAAACTATCTCCTTCATACCACAACATGAATCAAAAAGTTCCTAACCCATGGGAAACCACTCAGATTTAGCAAAAATAGAAGGTAAAACGCAGTTTGTATAGCTGTAATTTGGTTGTTGGAAATTACAGAACAAGACTGATACATCAAGAGAGTCATCAAATTGAAGGAAGAAACATTTGGCAGGGCAAGTAAGACCATTAATCATTCCCCAGCCTCCTGGTAACTGGAATTTTCTTAAGTTTATTTTCTAAAAACAGATTTTCACAGCACACAGTATAGACAACAGAAACAAGCATCCTGCAGAGGCTTGCAGTTCTGGAAAAGAACATCCCATTTCTTCCTGTATTCAGAAGAAAAGTTCATCAGGTCTCACTTGAGAGCAGAACCAACTCATAAACTGGGCAGTTTGAACTACACATCCTGACTTTGCTAATGTTTGTGGGAACCACCCTTCTTCAAAGCTTCAATCTGCTTGCCACAAGATGTGGGGAGTGTTTTTTTTAAACAGAAACACCTGCATTGTGTATCTTTGTAAATGAACTCAATTGTGGCCAGGAGAGAATTTTAAATGGATTTAAAAAAAAGAAAGAAAATATTTTCAGGTACATAAAATAATTATTGGGAAGAACAAAAAGTTTCAAGAAAAAAATAAAATTAGAGTCCTACCAGATTAGGTGAGGGGAACCATTACAGAACTATGCTCTCCTTTCAATGGGCTTCCTCTCCTCACTTGTGTTAGATTATAACACCTGAAAAGCACCAGAGATTTGTATGAATCTACAGGTCTCCAAGACAATCCAGCTGAAAATGTTCTGAGCTATAAATAAGCTTTCTCAAATGCCAGAGACGAAATTAAGCCAGCCATCGAGATGCAAGGAAAAGAAAGGGAAAGGGTGCAGTGATGAAACTACCTTTCAGAAAGGACAGAAAAGCAGACAACTCAGCTCTGCTGAGGGGAAAGAAAGCAGAAGAGAAATGAAGCATCGCCTAAACAGTTTTAATAAACAGTGCCAAGAGAAAAGGTAAACGCAGCAAGAAACACCTTTGAGCATTAAGCTGTTCCCTTGATATGAAATTAGCTCACCAAGCTTACCTTCATCAGAAAAGTAGGGAGCATCTATTACATGTGATGCCATTTGGCAAATGAGGCAAGGGTGCAATAAACTACTGCAAGCTTTCCCCCAAACCAATAAAAAGTGAACATTTCCATCCAAAATTACTCAACTTCTGTATCTTTATGTACTTTCTTCCTGGATTATTTCAGAACTGAGTCAGCATCATTATTTGCCACTGAACTCATCCAAAATGTGAATTATATCACCCCTTACTCGTAGAATGAAGCTTTGTGACATGTAGCTCTCATCAAGCCCTTGAAACACTAACATTTGAGGTAAAAATAAGAAAAAGAAAAAAAAAAAGTTAAAAGCAAACAGTAGCACATTTCAGGAATGAGAAGTTTAGACTAACAGTTAGATTTAGGCTTAAATTAGGCATAATAAAAGCATTGCACAGATACAAATCAAACCAGGCAAAATAATTCCATAAGCCTAGATGCAGTTGGAGATCATTTGGATTTCAAACAGTGGTTTTCTAAAGAAAGTTTCAATCTTTTTGAAGTTCAGAGCCAAGTAGCTCCCATGAAAAACATGTCAGTTTGACAACGCAGGAAGACAGAACTGCATTTTCTAGAGCAGCTGTGTCTAGAAAGAAGATATCATTATAACATTCAAAGCTGCTGCTTCAATACAGGAGAGAATTAGCAGAGAGAATTCTTGACTACCCATCTGCTCCACACGTACTTACTCAACAGAAGCAATTATAATCCTTCAAAATATTATCCTTTTACACAAACTGCTAGTAATTTATTACTGAATACATTATGAACAAAGCTTCCAACAACAAAACTAAGTGCTTCACCAAGCCACTTTCATTATGTAAAGCAGTCCCACATCCTTATGTAAGCAAGTTGACAGCCATTTTAGAGCCCTAGAGCCACACTGAGGACATCAGGGACCAGACACTTGTTTACAGATACCATCCTGGACTCAGAGGACATTTCTTCCTTTTTCTCCTTCCAGCAGAAATATCCAAGTACTAACAAAACCCCAACCATCCCTCCCTGTGCAAAGAAGCAGTGAAGTTGCTAAGCTAAGGTCACACAGTAGGTTTGTGTTCCTTTGTTTGTTCAGATCTTCCTTTCTTCTGCAAATATTTGTCCATTCTAATCACAAGATCATCTCTTTAAATGAAAGAAGTTGTCCTCCTGTGTTTGCACAGTCCAGGCACCAGGATCCTTTAAGTGAGCGATCTCATTTACAGTTAGATTGCTCCCAAAATAACCCATTCCAGCTGAAGCTTCAGCACTGCTCTTGAGACAAATAATTAAGGATTGATTCAGCAGACCAGTAGCAGGAAAAATGACCAAAGTCCTACCTTATATATTAGCTAGCTGACTTCAGTTCTCACTAGTTTTCAACTCAAGGCAATCCACAAAGCACTCAAATAGCTGAGAACAATCAATTGTAGGTTGTGAGGCAGTTATTTGCCATCAAATAAAAGCTTAGCAAAAACCTGCTTTATTTAAATAAGCAATAATGCATCATAAGTAATGAAGTAACACGATGTATTGCACATGCTGGTTAGCCAACACTTCCTAGATAGTGTATCTTCAAGCCAGGTGTACCATGCAGGCAGTTAAAAGTTCAGAAGGATTACTGGATTTGGCCAACACAGCCTTAAAGCAAACACTCGTCCACCAAAACAGCACCTTCCCAGAGCTGTGGGCCCAAAAAGGGCACTTGTATGCTGATTAATACAGAAACTATTGAATTGAAAGACCACAGGAAGAAAAAACTGACACTGCATGGTACACATCATCCAGTAAGAGCTCCAGGCCCATGGCACAAAGTAATGTTTTCTTCCTGTTATGGTAACTAGCAAACCTCTGAAGCTCATCTTCACTCATTTCCCAGCTTTTGACCAATGGTCACCATGCAAAGAACCAAAGATCTCACAGCTGTTCTTGCTTACTGTCAACATTTAAAGGCCTCAGCATATAAGCTGCCATACAAACACAGCATTTCTATACCAGACAGCACACGCAAACCAAACTCACCATCTGAAAGCACCACAGACAAAGGATACTGCAACTGTGAATTGCAACAGCAGGCAAGAGCACACTGAAAAGTCACTAACAAGACATCTTTTGCAGAATATTTGTCTTTCCAGAAATATTTCCCCACAGGCACAATGGAGTGCTGATAATCAACTAACATCTCTAGCTCCTGGCCACACTGCCTCATTGCCTTTTACTGTGTTTTCTTCCTTAATTAATCACTTCAAAATGTGTTTCACAAGGAGTGGGCAGGGGTGGAAGGAGACCAGTTCCCACTGGAGCCAACTCCTGCTGTATCTGCTTTCCAAAAGCAAACTCCTCCTGAGGCCCCCACGGTACCAGGGGTATTTAACACGCTGCAGCAGAGCCAGGCCATGCAGGAGGTGCCAGGCCAGTTTGCCCAGATGCACACATGATGTGTGGGGACAGGAAGCCTGTTAGTCAGCAGCGTGGAGGGACAGTGAGCACTGTGAGTCACAGTGCCCGGCCTGCTGCCAGATTTAGCCCGAGACACAGAGTTAGCTCTGAGCTGGCTTTTAGAAGCATCCACATCAGCTTATCCTGGCAGCTTGCTACCTCACAAGCACTTCATAAATCACTCCCCACAAGTGACTTCCCAGACATGCCACACATATTGGGTTTGGGTACTGATGTAGCGACAGTGCAGCAGAAGGCACAGTGCTGGGATCAGGATTTTTTCAGGGGTGCCCAGGGACAGCATGAGGGGTAATGGGCACAAACTTGAACATCAGAAACTCCATCTAAACACAAGGATAACTTTCAATTTAAAAGTGATGAACACTGGAACAGGCTGCCTAGAGAGGTAGTCTTCACCTCTGGAGACACTCAGAACCCGCCTGGATATGATCCTGTGTGACCTTCTCTAGGTGAACCTGCCTTGGCATGGGGGGGTGGGATTCAATCTCCAGAGGTCCCTTCCAACCCCTACTCTCCTGTGATATTGTGAAATTCCCTTATTTCTGCCCTTCTCAGCTTCTGAGCAACTTCCGATGCTGTCTTTTTGAAGTTCTGCCAGAAGTACTCTGTCTCTCATAACAAAAAACAACTCACAGCAAAGCTTATAAACAGAGAAAAGCTGAAGCAGTGCAACCAATACTGCAAAAAAAAATTCATCCTGCACCTTTTCCACTTCAGTGGGAAAAGCAGCTGCCCTCAACAGTTTGGTATAGTGACCCAGATGATGGGTCAAAGTGCACCTCCAAAGCTTGCAGATGATACAAAACTGGGAGGAGCTGTTAACATGCCAGATGTTTGTGGAGGCCCTTCACAGGGACCTCAACAAGCTGGAGAAACCGACAAACAAGAAGCTCAAAAAAACTCAGGGAAACGCCAATCCCTACTCTTGGGAAGGAACAACCACATGCTGAGAACAACAGCCTGGAAAGCTGAGTGTGCTTGTGGACAAGCTGCCCGTGAGAAAGTGTGTCCCTGCAGCAACTAAGGCAAACAGAACTCTGGGCTGGAAACCATAGCCAGTAGATCAAGGAAGATGAGTCTGACTCAGCTGAAGTGCTGTGTCCAGTTTTGGGCCTCCAGTACAAGAGGCAAGGCACACACTTGAGTGAGTAAAGCAGGCAGCCACAGATGACTATTGGATTGGAGCATCTAACATACAAAGAGAGGCAGAGAGGGCTGGGACTGTTTAACCTCAAAAGAAAAGGCTCCAGGGAAGTCTTACCAATGTGTATGCATGTTTGTTTGGGGGAATAAAGAGACTGCTCATGGAGGTGCCAGTGAAAGGGCAATGGGCACAAACTGAAATACAAAAGATGGGGTTTTATACCATAACAGCAGTAAAAGGCTGTGAGTCCCATCATGAAGATAATCAAGAACAGTCTGAACAAGGCTCTGAGAAACCTGCTCTAGCTGACCTGGTCTGAAGAGAGGCTATTGGATTCATCTCCAGAGGTTCCTCCTAACCTCAGCTGTTCTGCAGTTTCATGCACCTGGGACAGAAACAATGTACAGTTCCTATAATCCCATTCTCCTACCAGTTCCCCTGTTCAGCAGTCAGGTAAACATGGTATTTCCATGAGAAATTAATGCCTTATTACATCTGCTGCCAGTATTTCCCCCACCACAGCTGCCAACAACAGAAAGCAAACAGCAGCTCTGAGAAGGTGCTCAAGTATTCTGTGCTTCAGCTCTCCTTTCCATCAGCTGCTTTTCAAAGCAGTTGCAGCCCAACTCAACCTAAACTGTTGCCAGCAAACAGCTCAGATAAGAGTATTTTTACAAGTGATCATCCCTGCTTTCAGGTCTTCCATCTTCCAGTCCCAGGGTCTTGCTTCATACAGTTTTCTAGTTCAGTTCAATAATTATTCACACTTCCAAAGATATGGATGAATTATCTGGCTTCCTGTCATCACTTGTTTATTAGTGTTTCAGCAGAGAACTGTGATAACAATGTTCGCATTCATTCATTTTTAAACTGCCAGCTTTTCTGCTTCATCCTCTCAGATGAGACTAGCACAGTTCTCTATCAGAGGACAAAAAAAAGAAAAAGATTCCACAGTATTCTCAAGAAAGAATAGCTGGCAGCCTCCTTGTCCTTGAGAAGGGATTGGAGTAGGGGGGAATATTCACATCTTATTTTGTCCACTCCAGTAGCTTCCCTAGGTTGAGCTCAAGAAGTCTATTTACTTCCCTGAGCTGAGCAAGAAGGGCTGAAGCATTTTCACTCCTGCAGCAACTACGATTTAGCTCTGGAAAAGGGATTTCCCTCTGCAGCTCTGAGCACTCCTGCACATGAAAGGCACTCTGTGGAACACACTGTAAATGTGGAGCTATTACACAACTATTATCTAGTGATGTTGGCATGAGGAAGCTAGAGAGAGGAAACAGGAAGGATATAAATACAAGTCTGCGATCTTTTATATTTTACTTCTGTCAGGGAAAATTACCAGCATCCAGAGCTCCAAAAGAACTATGTGAGCTGCTGGGCAATGTTAAAGAAAGAAGTTCTATGCATTGCTTTCACAGGGCTTCAATAAAAATTTACAGGCTCAGCCTCATAGAAACTTGCAGGCACCTGTCTCCTAAAGAACAAAATGGGATTTCATACCAACTCACTTGAGAAGACTTCAGCCTTAGTATTCCTTGCTCCCTGCTGCTTTTTCACCTCCAGCACTAGAATGCTTTGATACATGACTCACAGTTAAAGACATTTAAGTGGATACATCCAAAAGATTGGAGCAGACACTGTTCTGGCAGGTTTTCTAAACAATGAAAAATGCCATTACAGACAACAGGAACAATGCAGAAGTTGAAGGGGTGCTGGGAAAAAAAAAAAAAAATCAATAAACATCACTTTTGCTAGGAAATTAAGAGCTTCAGTGCAAGGGTGTCTCACCCTTGCACTATGTAGCTTCCTAACTTCATAAACAACATTCCATTCTCTTGTGTGTATTTGTGTTAAGATTTTTCAGGCAGAAAGAATGCTTGTGGAAATAAAAGAATTCGTTCAAAAATATTTTCTACCTTCTAAATGGCTGGCACCTTGACAGTTCATCCCTGACAGGTCATGAACAGCACAACAAAATCTCCCTGAATCTCACTGCCAGTAATTTTTCGGGAATGTAGCAAGCAAAGCTGTGATAACAACTGGAATACATCTAAAATGCAGGCTTAAAAATTATCTTCTTAAATGCCTTCACATTGCCCTGGCTTTGGAAAATGCTAGAGCGCTCTTTACAGCTGTTAAGAAAATTTAAGACTGATGCTGTCAGCTTTCAAGTACTTCACGACAACAGAAAGAAGCCTTCATATGTAAAATGGGAATCAAGATTTTGTCCTTCTGCTTCTTGGACCAAAGCAGAATAAAGCCAGGAGAGCTGAGGAGGACATACACGAGAACATGGCTAGAAAACCAGCAAAGCAAACGCTGCAAAGAGCACCCAGCTCTCAGCGTGTGGAAGTGCGGCATGATCTCAGCACAACAAACTTTACTTTGCATAAACATCTTCTATACATGAAAAAATGTTGACATATTGCCATGAGAGATGGTTAAATAAGCATTTTACGATAAAGAACCTTCTCCTAGCTCCCCTTCGCAGCTATGGCTATTAATGTGGTAGAGCTACTGTATATATATGACTCCAAACAAAGGTTTCCATTGATTGCTGTGAGCATCATCCTTCCAGTTCAACAGTTCTTAGAGGCGACGACCTTACCGCTCAGTGCCGAGTCCTTCATTTGCTTGACAATACCTAGTTAAAGCCAAAGACCAGCCACTCAGCCTTTGGAATTTACCAGTCTCCAGCCAGCCCCAGTGCCTTAACCAACTTTGTGCTGGTACCAAACCACAGGCATTTCGCTTACTCGGCTCTCCAGGCCTCCACCCCTTCTAGTAAGTTTGTCTCTTTTCTACGTTTTAAGCTCATCTCCATCTTCGGGGGACTAAGCAGCTAAGGAACCATATTTTGCTACCACCTCCACTCCCTTCCCTTTAACAGGTCTCCTAACAACGCCACATCGGTTCAGCTGATCATCTGGGATGAGCGCTGAAAGCAGCCCCCGGCCGGCCTGAGCCCTGCCTCCCACGCCCCTAAACCCAGCTCCCCAGCCTGACCCCGGCTGAGCCCTCTACCCTTCACATCTCCCTGCTCCGCAGTTTCGCCTTGCCACAAGGACCTGACGCCCCCTTTCCGTCCTCGTCCAGCTTCTCCATCTCTCCACGACCCTTGCCGCGTCCCTAGACGTGCCGGGTGCCTCCCCTTCACCACCGGGCAGGCACCCGGGGCCAGCAGCATATTCCAGGCACGTCCCTCGCCCTCCGCGGAGGGGGAGGGGAAAAGAAGCCGAGGCGGCAGAAGCCCAGACGTCAAGCGGAGGAAAACGAAGACGAGCAGGCAGCGGCACAGCGGGAATCCCTCCCTACCGCCGCCCCACAGCCCCGGAGACCCCAGGGGTTCCCGAAGTGGGGAAGCTAGATAGAAGGGGGCCGGGCGACCCGATCCGCCAAGCCCTCATTTTCCCCTCGGCGCTGCTCCGGCGGGACACGAGTGGCTTCAGCCCTCTCATCTGTGCCGGGGGAAAAGGGAAGAAGGCTCAGCACCCACCTTGAGAGTGGGATACTCCTGCACCTTCAAAGTCATTGAGAGCTGAGCAGCTGATTCCTGCACCGCCATCTTGGATTAGGCTCCCACCTCCTCCCCCGCCCTCGCCCAGCCCGGCCGGAGGCAGCTACCTACAGCGCGCGCGGCATGGCGGGTAACGGCGGCCCTGCTCCGCCCCATGGCTGATGGAGCCGGGCGGAACCACCGGCGCCGGCCCGGCCCTGCACCCCTGCGTCGGGTGCAGTGGTACAGCCTAAGTGAACAGTGGGGGGAGAAGCAGCGGCCAACGGGGGGCGCCCTTTCGCACGTTCCTTTCATACCCATGGGCACCGCCCCAGAGCTTGAGGGCGCACCTGATTGGGCAATGGAGTGGGAATAGGTGGGGTCACCCCGACGCGCGGGCAAGCCAAATAGAGCGACGCTATCGAGATAGGCGGGGCTTTGGGGATTACGGACATTCAGCTACCCAGTAGCTATGGAGACGATCTTCCTATCACCCAATCAAAGCTCCTTCTACAGCTTAGTAGGTGGGGTCCAAAAGTAAATTCGACCGTGACTTAAACCGGCCCTTCGTGCACCCTCAAGGGGTCCGGGGAGGGGAGGGCGGGGCGGAAGGAGGAGCCTGGAGCGGGCGGTGCGGAGCGCTTTTTGATGGGCAGCGCCTCTAGCCAACGGCGTCGCGCCGCCATGCTGACGGACAGAGAGCTGAGCGAACGGACAGCGCAGACAGGCAGGGTGGGCGGGGCAGCGGCGGCGCGGCGTGCGGCTATGTGTATATCGGCTGGGAGGGGAGGGCCGTCCCTAGTAAGTTCCGCGGGGAGGAGAGAGCGAGGGAGAGCCAGTGAGGCGGAGGCGGCGGGAAGAGGTTTAAATAGCAGAGACAGCGTGAGTCCCCTTCCTCTCGGCTCCCGATTCTTGGCGCCGCGCTGAGCTCCATGCCGCTCCCCTGTAGCCCGGGTGGGCAGAGGCACTCAGCGCGACTTCGCTTTCCCCGGTGCGGAGCTGCCTGTTCTTATCGCTGAGGGGGAGCCGGCCCCAAGCCGCTTAACGAGCTGTGGAGGGGAGGCCGCGGCGGGGCCCCACTGCCGGGCGGGCAGGCGCTGACTTTCCCTGGTGAGAGGTGGTGCGGGGCGGGAGCAGCTCCCGCAGCAGCCGTGCCGGTCTCGCCTTTCCCGCGGGGCAGGGTGGGTGGGGATGTGGGGTATAGTCTGCCGTTCGGTCCTAGATCAGCTTGCTTACTGCCGGCAGCTTCTGTTGGCCCAGCGCCCTCCTTCCCCGGCTGGGCGTGCGCAAGGGTGGGAAGACACTTCGGCCGCTGCTGCCCCCTCAGCCGGGCCGGGCACAGCTCTGTCGCTGCTCCCTCTCCCTGCCCGGTGAAGCGCCATGCGGTACAGCTTAGAACAGCGGTCTGCAGCTCCGGTGGTTCCCTCGTCTCGTTGCTCGGGGATTAAATTTGTGGGCTCCAGTTGTTTGTGGGGAGCTGTGGGTTTCTAACACATCGCTCGCAGACGTGCATGTCTTGGTGACCTCTGCTCAGTCTCTGAGTGCGGTTCGCGGGAGCTGCTGGGCCATAAGCTCCATTGAAAACAGTGGTTTAAATGAGCAATAATTTCTCTGTCAAACATACCTAGGTGGCCTCCGTGTAGAAAAAAGAAAAGGGGGCTAATCCTGCAGACTGTTTCTACTTGTGAGTCTGAGGGAATAAAAGCGCTCCTGGATGATGAAACCAATAGCTTTCAACACAAAACTGCTTCATAGTATGTGGAGAGCATTGTCTTGAGAGTCAACCGTAACACATGCCCTCCTAGTGCCCTCCGTGAAGCTTCCCACTGTGATTTGAGCACCTCAAGAATGCGGTGGGAACACTTTGTCAGCCCCTTCAGCTGTTAAGTCCGTGGCATAAGAAGAGAAAATGGGGACATGCTGCCAGAGATCTCTGCAGCGACATGAACTGCTGATTTTGTTGAAGTCAATGGAAAAAGTTCTGCCTCGGTGCAGGTGCTTGCCATTGCCAGCAGATGTGTTCCGGGAGGTGTGCTCCTCTGCTCTCAGGCCTTAAAGATGCCCTCAAACCTGTGCCTAATAGTAATTGTAGTGGGTTTTCTTGTCTTTCCTAAACTTCGTCGTTGCCCTATTTGTAGTTTGCAGAAGACTGTAGAAAAAGAGACACAAGTATTTCCAGGAAGATAAGACACATGTAGCTTTCATGGCTTGAAAGAGCAAGTCATATTTAACAAGTGCATTTCTCAGAATTCTTGGTAACATTATTAGTTTCCAAGTGTGTAGCAACCCTGTTGCACTGAGGGCATCTTCTGCCCACCACAAAGGGCTGGTGGTAAGTAAAAGAGAATGTGCAAAGTCTTGTAGCTGAGTGTAGGATTCTCTTCAGACTGCAGGCTGTTTGTGTTTCCTCTCAGCTGCCCTGACACTTACGCTGGAACTGACCATGTGCCTGAGTGTAATTTGCCAAGCCCACACCAGGTGCAAAGCCTTTGTTTAAGAGGTTTATTAGTAAAAACATCTTTTAGTTACACCTGGGATTAACATTCATGTCTGGACAGGCTCTTGGGACCGGATTCTGCAAGAGGCTTTGTGGGAAGGATTTCTGACTCCATCAGGCCTCTGTGAAGGGAAAGCTTCACCTGAGCTTGTCAAGTGGGAAACTGGAAACTTAGCTGTGTTGTTGCTGTATTTACAAACATAATCATGTGGTGTTGTCAACTTTTCCTGTTCTTCCTGTCTGTTGTATACACTCTGTAAGATAATATTTAGAAGGAAACTTACTACACGGTGTTTGGTATCATTGACATTACTGCAGGGCTTGAGCTTGGCATGCTTTAACTCTTCAGGCCTGTGATGTTTGTAGGGACTGAAGGAGTGAGACATTTTATGGAATTTACAAAGTCTAGGTTTATATTTGTCCAAACCACTCATTTGCAGTGGATTTTGATTCATTTTTTTTAACATGATCCCTTAATGGTCCTACCTGATAACACAGTAGGTGATTCAAGTGTAACACAGATGTTCCATGGATGCAGGCTGCATGCTCAGAGTGTGTCTGTCTTTAAACCGAAGAATTCCTGGTGAAGGTTTGTCAGGCATTAGTAGCCAAAGTTAAAGGGTTTGCTTAATGGAACAGATGGCCAAGCAACCATCATGTCAGAGAAAACAGCATGTATCCCGTGTATTCTTAGTTTAACACAAGAGGGAGCATGTCTAATCTTTAACCTTTAAATATTGCAGCTTCAGAGAGGGAGCTTGGAGTGTTGAGTGTCAACTAATTGATGTTCTGGGCTCCATGTGCAAATATTGACACAACCTATGTGTGTTTCTGGCCTGTTTTCAACTTCTGCGTGCAGCTGTTGGTTTATAATGTAAATGTTGGTGTGACAAATGTGGCGATAAGGAGGAAGCTAATCATCTTTTGAACTTGCTAAAATCTGGAGCTTCCTGCTGAATTTAACAAAGTATTTATGGTTATTGTTATTCCTGGGTATGGTTATTCATATACAGAGGCTGTACTGTGTTCTTTAATATTAGGTTAATAAATGTCTCCTGCTTAACCTACCATACAAAGTCATAAAGCTAAGGCTTAATTTAATTAAATTCAGTTTAATTACCAATACAACTTTGCTTTTATAGTGCTTATAAATCCTACTGCTTTATTCTTAAATAGAAGCACAAAGTTGGATCTATTGAGAAGGTTTGTGCACTGTATCTTGTTTATTTTACCTTGTCCCCCACTGGTGTGAAAAGAATAATAAAAATCAGCTTCTATTTTGTATTTCTTGGCATTGCCCAGTTGAATCAAAATCAGTTGATTCTTGTCCTCATTTAGTGATTTATTAATGTGAATTAGCAATTAGTTAAAATTGAACAGTACATACAGAATACTCCAAACTTTTAGGAGAACTTTACTCATCTGATGGTATCTTAGAATATTTGTGCTTTGCTGCAGATGGCTTTGTGGAGAAGAACATGTCTGTCATTGAGAGCTGCACTCAAGTCTTACAAACCCATCCATACTTTGTGTGTTATTTGGTGGAGCAAAGCAGAAACCTTAGTCTTCTGCTCCCAAGGGCCGAAGAAAGCTGCTGTGGGTTGAGATGTTACTACTTACCTCTGTTTCCTCTTTGTGAATATGATAACCTCGGTGCCAGAGTGACAGAAATGTGTGTGGCACCATCAGCTCTGATTTCA
Organism: Psilopogon haemacephalus; assembly: GCA_013396835.1. Classification (NCBI taxonomy): domain Eukaryota; kingdom Metazoa; phylum Chordata; class Aves; order Piciformes; family Megalaimidae; genus Psilopogon; species Psilopogon haemacephalus. Next base: position 304,493 of record VWZI01010650.1, read on the forward strand.
GCAGGTGAGACTGGCACAAGGCAGTGATGCAAAGCCCTGTGTTGAATGAAGGAGGGGTATGGCTTGCCCCACTGGCCTGAAGAGCTTTTGTCCTGAGCAGATGGGTAGTGGTTCTGCTGTCTGTCTTAGAGTGAAGAAGTAGAAACCTTCCTGATGTTCTGGTAGTTCCATGCTTTGTGAAATATCTATGAGTTCATATTGGTTGGGTTTTTTTGGTGTTGGTTTTTTTGGGTTTTTTGGGTTTTTGTTTTTTTTTTTTGTCTTCTGAATAATGGGAAGACTTTGGGTATATCTTAACAACTACTGTGCACAGCATTGACAGAATGAGGTGTTGCTATCAAAGCAGCTTCTCTTCAAAGTACTCTGGGCAGCTGCCTTTGTGAAACAGAGATGACCTGTACTGATGCCAGATACCTTGAGAGAGGTGTTCAGGGAGTATTATAACTTCTAGAAGATAATGAGGATGAGCCCGTTCCAGCTGGGGAGCTTGTTGCTTTGCTGAGTTATTCACAGCAACTGGCCATTTGTGATGGATTGTTCCATTTTAATGGGTGCTACTGGGGTTTATGTGATAGCTGTGTGACAGTGCTGCCAAGTCAGAGCTTCCCAAAGGGGCACCTTCTGATGAGTAAGTGTTGATATGCTGAGTTTTGTAAGGATCAGAGGAGCTGCCTCTTGTCATGGCTGTTCTAGATCAGCAAAATTTAGGCTTTGATTTTCTTTCCCAGCAGATTTAGGCTGTTGCACAATTTTTACTCAAAGGGCATATATTTACTTTAGAGGGAAGTCATAATATGACTGTAGAACTCTTTTTACCTTTTTCTTTTTATTATTATAACTTTAAGCTTGCAACTGCAAAGTGTTTAAGTGTTTCTGGCTGATGTAAATAGGCTGGGGCTGTTGGTGTTTTTATTTCTCTATCTGAGGAAATTATCAAGAGTGCCAAAACCCAACAAGCAAAGAGAAGCTCCCCTAAACTAACCCCAGTCGCAGAGCTCATTGTTTGAAATGGTTGATGTTTTCAAATTGCTCATGGATGAAAAATTGCCCCCCAGGCACATTTTGTGCCTGGGGAGCAGGTTTTTTTAGCTATGAGCAATTTAATTATTACCTTTTTTTTTTTTTCCCAATTGTGNAAAGTGCTGACACAGCCCAAACTCCAAAGCAGTGCCCGGCTGCTGCTGCCAGAGCTGCCCGGGCAGGGCTTTTTGCTCCGCTGCCATTGAGCTCCGCAGCCCTTTCACTGCTCCCCCGGTAACTTTGCAAAGTTTGCCGTGCCCCGGGGGTGTGTGCAGCGGGCAGCGGTACCGCGGGGGGGCACGGACTTGTCCATCTCAGCCTGACCGTGCCAGCCACAGCCCAGCCGAGCAGGGAGCCCCTGTTGGGGCAGCGCTCCCGAGGTTTGTCCGTTGTTTTTATGCCGAAATCGGGGCTCGCCGCGAACCGTTCTGTGCTGGGAGTCTTCTCCGAGGGTGTGGGGGTCGCGGCCGCGGGTCGGTGCGCGGGGTTTGCGCGGGGTTCTCGCTGTGTGTACCGGGGAAGGCTGCTGGTTCTCCATGCAAATGACCGCTGCGCGTTAACAAAAGCCTTGATGTTGGGCTGGGAGCCGCTCTGACAGCGAACAACCCCCGGCCACTCGCCATGTTTGTGTTTATCCCTCTCTGGCTCCTTCCCGCCGATCTTTCCGGTTCCAGTGCTGGGGGGCTGTGGTTTTGACACCGCGGAGCCCTTCGGAGTTATCAGGGAAATGTGAGAGAATGTGGAGGGAAAGCGATGGGTGCTGCAGATGTTGGCAGCGGAGTTGTGGCGCTGCCGGAGCTGGCAGAGGGACACGGTGTTCGTGAAGGGACCTGCGGAGCATCTGCTGGAGCTGCCGGGCGGCATCCGAGACGTGCCCGCTGTAGCCGGGGTGCGGGGAGCGGGGTACGGTACCCTGGGGCCGCTCCACATCTCGCCTGTTTGCTGCTGGGTTGGTTGGGGGGGTCGGGGGGTGAGGCCGCTGTGTGTGGGGAGTGGTGTTGGTGGGGAAAGGGGGGAAAAAAGGCGGTGGAGAGCAAGGAAAAGAATCTGCGTGGCACAAGATGTATGATCCTGGATCAACTCCTGCCATCTCCTCTCTGTCACACAGGATAAAAGGGACTTTTTGCAAGGGCTTGTAGTGACAGGATGAGGGGAATGGATTGAAGCTGTAAGAGGGGAGATTTAGACTGGAGATTAGGAGGAAATTCTTGACAGTGAGGGTGGTGAGACACTGAAACAGGTTGCCCAGGGTAGTTGTGGATTCCCCCTCCCAGCTGGTGTTCAAGGCCAGGTTGGATGGGGCCTTGAGCAACCTGGGCTAGTGGGAGGTGTCCCTGCCCGTGGCAGGGGGGGTTGGAACTAGATGATGTTTAAGGTCCTTTTCAATCCAAACCATTCCATGAATCTATGAAGATGTATGCTTCTAGATCACCTCCATCTCCCCTCTGTCACACAAGATGTATGCTCCTGGATCACCTCCTGCCATCTTTCTGTCACACAAGATGTATGCTCCTGGATCACCTCCCAACATCTCCCACTGCCTCTTAATATTTGGACAGCTTCTACCAAGTCAAATAAAATTGGTTACCATGAGAAACAAACAAACAAAAAAAGTCTAATAGAATAGTCGAGCATGCTAATGAAAATCTGAATGTGAAATTGTTTTCAGAATCATCCAAGGAATTGAATTAGACAGAAAATCTTTTTAATAACAGTCACAGTGACACATTAAAACATTTTAGCCTCTGAGATCCTGGCAAACAACAGAGAAACAGCAGAGGTGAATGGAATGTTATCTTACAGCCTCAGAAATTGACATGTACTTATCTACTAATGATACAAAATTGGTCTGTGTTTAGGATTTTATGTTTGTTGAATGTATTGAGGCATGCACAAATCCAATCTGAGCTGTTAAAGGACAATGATTCACTGTCCAGAGGCAGTGGTGAAATCAGCTGTGGTAACTATGGTGAGAGGTAAAGTTCCTTAGCTCCTCGCACATCGTGCATATGTGGATTTCTTTTTGTATAATGGAGATTAAGGAGAAAAGGCTTAGAAAATCTACAGAGAAATGTTGTGCAGGAGACCTGTAGCCTTGTTCTGGGCATTCACAGCAAGAAGGCTTTTAGAACGGAGGCAGGCTGGAAGTAAACACTCTCTTGGAATATGTATTGGTGATAATTCTAGAAAGGAATCTTTCTGGTTGGGGATATCAGCAGCAGCTCATATGCAGACAGGAATGAAGTCAATCCTTTCCATCTTTTAATAATCCTCCTACTCCGACAAAACAGGAACAGAACCCAGCACACGTTTTGACATTACCAAGTGACAGCATAAAATCAAGTGAAGTGTGATAATCTAAATTAACTCGGTTTAGGCTCTTGCAGAATTAAGCGTTGTTGATTGATTAGGGTCCCAGAGCATTCCTGGTTTTAAGCATTCATGTGAGATATGCATTTAAGATTTATCTTACAACTTTAAAAAGGGTGGTCATCTGAAGTGGAAAATAAAATCAGAGGATAGGGGTTTTTTTTTTTCAGCTGGTAAAATACTGGGGGAGTTTGAACTGCAGCCAGAGAGACTTTGATGATGCTTTTGATTTTCTTTCTCTGGAAGGGATCAGTGTTACCCTGTTGTTGTTGTTTTGGGTTTTGTTGTTGTTTTTTTTCAGGGAAGAACTCTGGATGATGCTGACTAGTTCAGAGGGATACAGGGAGGATTGTTACTCTTGCAGACAGGAGTCATATCATCTGAGAGAACCACTGAAGTTACTAATTAGTGATTAGCTACTGGGAATACTTAGGAAACAGGAAGGGGAGAGGACAGGTTTAATTTCCAATGTAGAGGAACCATTATAATAGTGAAAAGTGCTTCCCCAATGACAGTGCAGACACATCCTCAGGGATATGAGGTGTGTTCAGCTTTTGAGGAAGAGCAGTTAAAATGGTTTTGGCAGTGTAATAGAAAACATCTTTAATAAAACCTTTAAAAGCTTTGAGTTTCCCTTCCTGCCTGCTCTACTGCTCAGCACAGTGGTTGAAAAGCACTTCTGAGGGGAGTTCACAGCACAACTAGCAGAGTTGAGATATGGGGTGTGGAAAGTTCTCAGAGGTTTATAGATTTGCTAGCAAACACTTTCAGGTTTTTTGTGGGTCATAATCCCAGCTTTCCTTTCTCAGGTGTTCTGAGAGATACCTGTTCAGGACACTGCTTTCAGTGCTGTCTGTCTGCAATGCTGTGGCTTAAGCCTGTGAATGGAAACTCTTGGACTTCAGGCAGAGTGGTAGATAAGAGACCCAGCAGCAGTGGAATTCATATGTGCTGCAAATTGTTTTCACAATAGAAATTCTGAACTCCAAATGTATTGATTTTTGAGTTTAAAATCTCCTTTATTTAAAAGTTTAAAAGCCTCACTAACTGTGTTCAGCCCTGGCCTGGGTTAACACAAGCCCCTCTCCCCTCACACAGACAGGAGGGAAAGTAGCACGAAACACCCCTCTTGGGTTGAGATAAAGAGTTGATAGGAAGAGCTTTACGGGGAATGATCCAATGCACAGTGACCTAAGCCTATCTGCAGAAAAGTACAGCAACCTCCCTTCATCCCGACCTGCAGCCTGCCCAGCACCCCAAACCAGAAGCAGCAGTTGCAGCTGGAACAGGAAGCCTCTGATGTTCCATCTGAACTTCAAGCCCCATGATATTTTGCTCCAGCCAGCATTTCCATTTTGAAGCTGGTGTGAGGGCAGCATGGCATTGAACAGCAGCAGCAGCAGATTCAACTCAACCCATGACATGCCCTGACTGGGAGAAAGAGGAGGAAAAGGGATCCCATTGCTGTTGTTAGTGGGCAGTACTTTACTTTTTTCCCCTCTTGTTGACAGTTGTATGGAGAGGATATTGTTAGTGCAGTAATAATGGGTGATTACTTCAGAAGAATGTGTTTATTTATATAAAGATTGCTATTTTAAATTGAAGTTAAAAGCATCCATAAACTAGAGGAGAATTCAGATATGGCCACTGGTGCATGACAACTCATTTCATTTTTCAGTGTATTTTGAAATGCTTTTCTCATCCTCTTTTATTAGTCTGTGCTGTATTTAAGAGCCTGTACCTAATGTGTAAGGCACAGGACACTGTACAGCCTAATGGCTAGGAATGGTGGAATCTTTGCATTGGGCAAGTCAATTCACCTTTCCACTTGTGTTCCAAGTCATCCGGTAATTCCTTCTTGAAGTATCTGGAGAAGATTCTCTGAAGAACAAATTGGCCATTTCCCATTCAGCTCACTAAGTGTGGGACAGGAAATTGATTTTGCAGCTTTTTACCTCCCGGGAGCTCAGCTTGAAGAGGGTAGAGATTGTGGTGGGATCATTGCACCATAAAAGTGAAGCAGATAAAATCCTTTAATCTGCTGAAGATACACTGTGTTACTTCCAGCGCTATGTTGTTGCAGGGTGAAGATGTCAAACCCAAAGTGATGTATTCGTCCCTGCAGGAGCAATTCAAAGTTTTAGCTTCTTCGACCCTGCTGTGACTACAGCAAAATAAACACACGGCTCTGGGTTACATATAAGGGTCTCTGGACTCTGCGGATACTTACTCTGAGTAAAACAATTAAATCCAAGCTTTTACCTCAAACATCTCTGCCTGCCAGCTGAGGGAGGGCTTAGCCTATGGAAGTGCTAAAAGCTTGCATGGAAAAGGTGTCCTACTCTGGCTGTGGCTGGGGACAGCAGTGCAGACCTGCAGAGGGCAAAAGCTGAGCAGGAGAGCACAGAAGTTGTACGAGAGATGATTCCAAGTTTCAGAACAGATCATACAGCAAAATTAGTAGGCACAGAGGTATGGCAGGTGTTCCAATAAGCATTCTTTGGTGTCACTCTTACTTTTGGGTGCTTGTCATTGATTTTAAGCTGTTTTTGAACCTTGTTGAGGTTTTGTCTAAATCTTTACCTGTTTTTCAGTGTTTGTGGTTGGTTGGTAGTGTTTAAGACTCAAGTAGTGCGTTCTAAATGTATCATTATTTATTTCTGATCTAGAGAGCTTTGCTTGCCATACATTCTTCCCAGAAATGCTAACAAGATTCTTTTATTTGTTCCTTTGGATGTGTTTCTACATGGAACAATACCTGAATTGGGTAAGGAAAGGCACAGCAGTCAAGTCTTGAGGTGCTTCATGGATTGTGGTTGTCCAGATCCATCACAGGAGTCATTGATGGTCTGTTTCCAAGCCTGCACTTGTGAGTGGATGTTTTCCATGTGGAAACTGACCCTTTTCCTGGTGTGTGACTGCATGTTCTAAAGAAATTAGGAGTACAGTCTTGGAAGTTCCTCAGTGTGTTTGCTTCTGTCTCAAGAAACAACTTTTTAATCAGCTGTTTTCTTCACCAGTGCTATGATTTTGTAAGCATTTTTGTCACTTTTGTGGCACTTATGACTCAAGTGGAGTAGTTAGCTGAGGATCTTCAACTTACCTTGATGGTAAGGTCTTTTCTAGTGCTGTGGGAAGAGGCAGTGACATTCTGACACTTGAAAGGCAAGGCTGAGGTGTGCACAGCACCAGAGTGTGCGTTTCTGCTGTGTGCTGGAAGCAGCGTGAGCAGCTGGACTGCTGTCATTTGCAGGAAGCCACCTCTCTAAGTGACAGCCTTTCCCAGAATGTTATTGACTGTGAATTCTGACAATGTAATAATTAGAAATTAATGCTTGAGAGGAAATGATCTGGCCATGGAGCAGTAACTTGTTTAATATTCAGCTTTTCAACTCTTCTTTAGAGTTTCTCTCCTTCAAGATACACTTAATAGCTTTCTGTTATTCAAAGTGCAAAGTTTCATGTAGCATCTTCACTGCAGTATTAAGGCTGGGATAACTTTGTATCCTGAAAGGTGCTGTCTTAATGTCATCATTTGGCTTGAAACTTTAATTACTAAACCATGTGAGCATTTATTGTCTTTGTTAATGAATTTGCAGAAGTGCAAGCATTAATTTCTAAGGATATGGCTGCTGTAGCTCCAGCTTTCTTTCTGAAATCTGTAACTGGTATGAAATAGTTCTTAGCTGTCAATAACCAAGCTTGTGTAGTTCTGGAAGTTCGTGTGTGTGTGTTGAAGTCCATGAAGCCAATGTACACCTAAAGTTGCTAAGAAGGTTTTTTTTTGAGCCAATGTTATTTATGGTAAGTACAGAAATTCTTTATGTTAGTATGCTGTTAGCCAGCGCTAATTAAAAATGACAGTCAGGATCACTGCAAATAGCAACCATTGAATAGGCAATAAAAACATCCAGAGCAGCCTATTAACTGCAAAGTGGCTGAAAATATGCAGTGCTGATATTAATTTGTCCCATCATCTTGAGGAGGTAGCCTGCAGTAAGGAACCTATCTGGCGATGTGTGTTCCTCAGAAATTAGTTTTTTTGCCATTAGCAGTCCTTGCATGTGCTTTAGAGCCTTGATCTGAAAGGCAGGATGTAAACAATAGGTATGACACAGATCAGTTCATTTCAGTATGAGTTTTAAGAGGTGTGTGGAGAGTCCTGGCTCAGGCTTGGAGCACTTTGATAGCAAAAATGCTATCTATTTTATCAGCTTGAGACTGCAGTAAAATTTTAATTTAGAAATAGTGTCATGCCCAGCTACTTGTCAAAAGAATTAATTTTTCTTTATACTAATGGCTGCATTATTTAGTTCCACTGCTGTGGAATTTTTACACAGTTTGCAATCTGATCCAGTATTTTTTCAGGTTGATGTTCACATTGATGTCAAGACTGACAATAAAAATAGGTCTCATAAAAAGGCAGTAGATTATAATTCAACACCTCATTTTTGTTGTTCAGCATCTGGATACATACCTCTGGACAGGATAATTAACTTGACATTAAAACTAAATTTAGTGTAAGTTTTAAATTAAATAAAATCTCGGCACGTTAACTATTGCTGTGCAGTAATGATGCAGTTGTCTTTTATTATGTGTGTGCTGATTCTCTGAGGGAGAATCCAGTTCTTTCATCAAGCCATTATGAGCAAAGAACATGGTTTCTATACAAAATGAGGAATAGATGAGGTTTGATGTGTCAAAGAATGTGGTTTTCAGCAGATTTTTCCTGTTGAATGCAGTGTGTCCCTCAAGCTTTATGGGTGCAGCCTGGCAGCAGCCTAAAGAAGCAATCTGTCCCTCTGTAGGGCTTGCTACCAAAGTAAATAGCATTGCATTCAACCCCAAATATTGCACATTGTCACAGACAAACATGCCATGGCACTTGGCAGTCTCATGTCCCAGAGCAGACTTTGTGAGGAAGGCTTCCTTCTCCAGCACTGGCTCTTGAGTAATCAGGAAGGTTATGCTAAGTAAGCATCAGGGAGAATTTCTGCTGCAGCCCTTGTGTGAGAAAAGAATTTGTCATCTTGCCAACTGCAAACCTCAGATCCAGCAAGAGTCTGGAATTGGAATTGACAGGCCAAAAGCTTCCATTGTTGAAGATTTTAGAGGTCCTACTAAAGTCTAACAAGGGTCTTGAGAGTTTTCTGTTTTCACAGCTGTGTGCTGAATCCTGTGAGATTCATTTGTCCAGAAGCCTGGTTCCAGGGCCTCACTGAACCTTCTTATGGACCAGATTCTTGTCCTGTTGGACACTGCTGCAATCTAGTGGAAAAAAAAAAAAAATCTCTGAAGGGCATGTCAGAGTGTGGAACAGGAAACAAGAGATGGATTCACACAAGCAGTAGTTCAGGAACTGTAAGAACAGAAAGTTCTCTGCAAGCCTGGCATGGTGCTGAATGAGCTACAGTGATACTTGCATGCACAACAGATGTGCAGTGGAAGAGCTGAGCTGATTGACAGTGAGAGGCTGGCTCTGCTGGACTGAAAGAAAGAGTGCAGGTAACACAGTGATGATAACCTGTAGGCTCAAATACCTACCTGCCTTTTCATCATACTGGTAAGAAAGAAGATTCACCTCAGTCTCTTTGTACCCCATAGTGGCATAGAGAGGAAGGTTTCACTGACTGAACAGGAGGGAGTATGAAGGTGCCACCTTATGGCTGCTATTTCTCAGATGAGGTGTGATTCCTTTCTGTTGCTCTTGACTGGGGATTTGCTATTGCAAGAAGGTTTGAAATAAACTCCTAATCATTTGTGTTTACTTAGTTTTCCTTTCTAAACATAAGCTTATGTTTGTTTTGGAGATGTGGTTTGTTTGGAGGTGTGTGTGTGCGCACTATGAGATCAATAATACAGGAAAGCATTTTGGACACAGTCGTGCTTAATAGGAGATGTTCTGACAGGTGAAAAAAAAAATGGTGTTGACCCAAACATTTTGTTTTAATCTTCTTAGAGGGAAAGGGTCTAGAAAGAAGGCTGAACTTGGTCAGTTCTGTTAACTCTACCCATGCCAAAGCAGAGTAACTAAACCTAGGGTGCTGTCAGTGTTCAGTTCTCCATGTCTCAAATGCAGACATCTTCGTTCTGGGTCATAGTACCCATGTGGGCTGTGTTAAGAATCATGTTGTGACATTCAAATCATGAAGCTGTTTGCTTTAAGTGTTTGAGTGAACTCTGAAACAGGAGAAAGGGGGAAAGGAATGTGTTCCTTCCCACACCTGGATCTGGAGGATGAGGTTTGTGCTTGATTTTATAACATTCAAACAATCATTGCATTTAGTTCCTCCTAAATCAGAGCTGGGATTAAATGGTTGATTGTGGGCATGCACTTCAGACAGATGTGTGCTTTGGGAGAGAGGGAGAAAATGCTTTTGTGGTGAGGAATTGATGATGGAGATCCTTAGATTCTTCTTTGGTCACTGAATAAATCAGACAAACCATCAGATGTTCCATAAGAAAAGACTGGTCTCTCAGAAAGTGCTGGGAAGGTCCTGGCTGAAGTGGTTGCTGCATTTAAAGGGTATGGATCTTCATATGCCAAGAGAGCAGTAAGAAATTGAATAATGTAAAGATGACAGAATGGTTTCATTCTGAGTTCAATTTATCATATGAAACTATTGTATCTGTTGCTGATCAATTTGACGGTCCCATTTCTATGGTTCTCCTGGCTTTTTCTGTAGAATGGTTTGGATTAGAGTTGAACTACAAAGCTGATGTAACTGACAGGTAAGGCAGTAACTGCCACCTCTGTCTTGTGTCTCAGGCAGCTTTACAGCCTGATAAAGCACTGCCAAGCAATATCAGACACTGTTAGCATCTGCTTGATATGAATACATCGCCAGTGCTGTCATGGCTCATTCCTCTTACAGCTGAGCATTGTTTCTTCCACTGGAATCAGGAGGGGATAACCTCAGGGATCTGGAGATGTTGAGAGTCCTGATATGGCTGAGTGGTCATGAGGGTGAGATTCAGATCATGCTTTCAGCATTCCTTTTTATTCCTTCTGACTGTAACTGTGCTAGACACTTATTTCTTTTAAACAAGCAGCAATAGTTTGTGCTCTTGGCCTCCTGATGTGTTCACGTCTGAAAAGATAGGGGTGAGCATTGGTGAGAAATCAAGTGAAGTGTCATGGCAAGTTGTTTTCAGTACCTCTCTGACTGACGAAGTCTCTTGCTCAGCTAGAACAGGCAATGTGTAGAGCTGTGTCTTAGAGACCAGAATTTTGGGTTTGATGATCTAAGGTTTGGAAATTACAAAATAACTGTCACTTCTACTTTAAAGAAACCTTGTGGCTTTTCCTGCTTCTCTATGATGGAGTAGTACAATAACTATCATAAAAAAGAACAGCTGGCTTCAGCTTCTATTTGGGTCAGTTGGTTTTGTAATGAAACATGTTACATGTTGAGGCAAAATTAAGGAAGCTGATCTGTAACTGAAGAAATATCCTTCAGTGGACTGACATAAACTGCTGTGGCTGAGGAGAGGGATGTGTGAGCTCCACACAAAGCACAGGTGGTGGAACTGAAGCAGTGGAGGTGGTTGCCCACTTTGGACAAAGCAAAACTTTTCCTAGATGTAAGTCCCATGGAAGTCTTCTATTGTTTTAGCCTCAAAGCTAGACCCATCTAGCTGCAGTTCTTTTCTATGAGGGTGGTAAGACACTGAAATGGGTTGCCCAGAGACACTCTAGATACCTCATCCCTGGAAATATTTAAAACCAGGCTGGATGAATCTTTGAACAACCTGGTCTAGCGGAAGGTGTCACTGCTCATGACAGAAGGGTTGGAACTGGATCATCTCCAAGGTCCCTTCCAACTCAAGGCATTCTATGATTTGTTTTCCATAAGTGTGAGTACTTGAGGAGAAGGGAGGGTGAGCAGTGAAGGAAGAGGCTGCTTGCCAGCGTGGTAAGAAAAGGCATCTGGCTTGTCACATTGATTTTAGCAAGGGAAGTCACTGATAAAATTGTGATCTATTATTTTGCCTGTGATGATAATGAAGCTCTGGGATCAGCCACCTGGAAATCCTTCACAATCTCTGCTATCTGAGACCTTAAGCTTCAGTTTGTCTGACTTCTGTCAGGAATGAGAGGAGTACAGATGATCCGGGCTCAGGAAAAGAGCAGGCCAGGTGACCTTTTGAGATCTTCTTCTGTGAATCTAAGAATAGAGTAGAACAACCATGAAGAGTTTCAGTACCTCTCACATCTGTTTGTTTTCTAAAGAAATTGTGGCTTTGATGAAAGGGATACATCTCCAAGGCAACATGTTTTGGTTTCTGTTGGTTTGGCATCTGGATTCTCGGGCAGCTCGTTGCCATCAATAACTGGCAGGATTAGCAGTTGCCAGCATGAGGCTATCAGCACCGTGTGCTGCCAGCTGCTTTGCCAAGGTTCACCTTGGCTGTTCATTTCCGAGAGGTCTTTAGCACTTTCTGTTGTGTGCAAGGTCATCAGTCTGCAGCTGTTCAGCAGCCAGCCACTCAGTTGGTGTCACCTGTGTTTCCTTGTTCCTCGCTATGGAAAAGTCTCTTCAGAAGGTGCCACCTTCTCCTTTTTGGCTTTTAGAGGCTTGAGACACAGCTCTTGGAGTGCTTTCCTCCACTGGCTTTTTTTGAAGTTGGTGTGGCTGCTGTTTCCTGACCTCTCTAAGTGCATTTGTGTAAATGCTTATTCAGCCCTCATGGGTTTGCTCATGACTATATTACTGAAGCATTTGGGAGTTCATCACGTTCATACTTCCATGTGAATGACGTTCCTTGCTCTGAAGGTGGAGGTTTCTAAAGATTTTTTTTCCCCTTCATTTTCAGAGCTATTGTTATGTAATAGTACTGTTTCTGAGCATTTGCATGCCTTCTCCTTGGGCTGCTTATAGGCAGGGGATCTCCAGGAGAAGTGGGTGGGAACTGGAATACTTGCACCCGTTCATGATGGGCACTTCAGGAACTGTTTGACAGCCCCTGGGTTTTTATTTGGTGGATTTCTATCCTNCCATTCCTGTTCCCATTCCATTCCAATTCCATTTGAGACTCTGGAGGAGAATGCCTATATTTACAGTTCTACCTGAAACCTGTGCCCCAGTATTGAATGATTACAGTGGTTTCCCCATAAGGACAAATCTGGATGTAATTTTAGGACCTTTTTTTTTTTTTCCCAGTTGTTGTTTGGTTGTTTTTTTTTAATGGATTTTTTTAAAAAATATTTTTAAAAAAATCTCCTGGTGTGTCTGGACAGACAGCCCAAAGTTATGCTGGAGAAACAGACTGCTTTGTATTCTTCATGGCCCCAGCAAGTGTTTTTTGTGAAATCTAATTAAGCTGGATCTTGAGAGGCCCACCTGCAGAAAGTAGTCTGATGAAATTGGTCAGATGAAATTTAATTAAAGCAGGCAGCCACTAATGACTGTATTTTAAAATTTTATTTAAGGTTTTATCTACTGCAAATTTATACTCAAAGGACCTTTTTTTTTTTTTAACAGCAGATTTGCTTCAAAAGTGAATGGAAATGCATTTGCTATTAAAAAAAAAATCTAACTTTTGATGTGGAAATTTTTTTTATTTAACCATATAATTTGAACTGTTTGTTAATCCAAAGGTTTAGCAAGGCTATTTCCCAGACTGTTTTTACTGCCTGATTGGCAGGCATTTTACCACAGGAATGAACAATCTTTTCTACTCTCAAACCTAGCTCTTTTTGTCTGTGTCCATCTCAGGGTCAAATTCTTGAAAACTTCCTTTTGGATGATTTGAGGGATTGTTTGCTTTCTGCTGACAAAAGGGCCCACGGAACCATGGCAGTACTTTATGTGGTTCTGAAATACAGAGCAAGGCTCCTTGGAATGTGCTCTATTAGCATGGCAGGTGTAGGGATTTCATGGAATGGCTCACGTTGGAAGGGACCTTAAAGATCATCTACTCCAACCTCCATGCCATAGGTAGGGATGCCTGTCAATAAACCCAATGCCTCATCCAGCCTGATCTTAAACACCCTCAGGGAGGAGGCATCCACAACCTCCCTAGGCAACCTGTTCCAGAATTTCATGCTACTGAAGAATTTCTTCCTAAGATCTAAACCTATGCTCCCTCCACTTAAAACCTTCCCCCTTGTCCTGTTGCTAGACACTCTTATGAAAAATCCCTCTGCAGCCTTCCTGTAGGATTCCTTCAGGTGTTGGAAGGCAGCTCTAAGGTCCCCCTGGAGTCTTTTCTTATCCAGGCTGAACAACCCCAGCTCCCTCAGCCTGTCCTCACTGCAGAGGTGTTCTAAGCCCTGGGTCATCTTTGTGACTTCCTCTGGTCTCACTCCAACAGCTCAGTGTCCTTCTTATGCTGGGGACATCAGAACTGGAGGCAGTATTTGAGATGGGGTCTCACAAGAGCAAAGTAAAGGTGCAGAATCCCTTCTCTTGCCCTGCTGCCCAAGCTCCTCTTGGTGCAGCCCAGGACCATGAGGGCACTGCCAGCTCATGGTGAGCTTCTCATCAATCAGTACAACCAAGTCTCTTTCTCTAGGGCTACTCTCAACCCATAGTGCCCTCAACTCCATGTAGGAATTGTTCTCTTTGTCTTTTTTTGCTACTTTAAATGGTGCAACTGGACCGCTTTAATATATCAAAAACAAACCAAGAACAAAAAAAAAAAAAAAAAAAAAAAAAGAAAGCAACTGAATCTTAAATTATAGCTTATATTCAGTCCTGTTTCAGTCCTGTTCTGGAGAAGGGACTTTGCAGACTGTTCTGTCAATGTTACTGCATGTTATAATTTAAATAATGAGTATCTCATTGTATTAGTAGAATTGCTCATTAATTTCCATTCCTTGTTGCTCATTTTCAGTGTGTGTACTGCTGCAGGGAAGTTGTGGGACCAAATGTGCCAAGTCTCAGAAATGTTTATTCAGTTTCCCTTTCTGTGATTAAAATTTGTTTAGTTCCTCGGTGCTGTAAATGAAAGTTTGAACATATCTTTACATATATAAATAAAAATATTAATAATATATAATGTATATATTAATATGTTATAAATATATATATGTATATATATATATATATGTGTATATATATATATATATGTATGTATGTATGTATGTATAATAAATGAAGAGCACTTTAAATAGTATACCGAAACCTTTTGGAGTGTAAACATTTGGTGTGGGTAATTATTTGACACTAAGAAGCCCTAAAACTTAGTTGTTTTTTGAAGAGGAGAGGAAGGGAGGAATCTGAGAGAATGCTTTAATTTGTTTTGAACTGCTCTCTCACTGAGATACTTAGATGGGTCACACTTTTATAGGAGGATTATACATTTTGTACTAAAAAAGAATGTAGAAAATAAAGCTCAAGTGTCCTAAAATGCCTGTCAAACATTTTCATGCTTTTGAAGTCTTTTTTGGAAAGGAGCTCTGAAGGAGGTTTGATCTCTCGTTGGTGTTTGGAGTCAACACAAGTAGGAGCAAAAGGCAGAACAAACCCACTTGTTACACTTTGCAATGCACATGCTGCTCTCTGGAAGTACCTGAAGGAGATGGAAAGCACTTGGATTTTTAGGTCTGTAAAAAAGCTGGCTAACAAGTTGCGTGTTTCAGCATTTACAATATTTAGGTTTCTGTTTGATTACTCAGTATTTTAATTACAGCCAGTAAAAGTGACAGTAAGCTGCCAAAAAATGGTACGGGCTTGAATACTGGGAATTGATCTCATCTGCCAGACCGAAGGTTGAACAGAGGGGTGGAAAGAGCAGAGCAGAAATGTTTCCAGTATTTCAAACAAACATCTTTTGTTTGTAATGCAGCTCAGTCAGAGATTTTACTGTTAAGGAGGAAAAAAAAACAAAAAGAAAAAAAAAAAGCCTGAATTTGATTTGAAATTTTTGCAGCTTGGTTATTAATGTCACCTACCAAAGTGTTGGAACAAGCAGTTTGTGACTGACAAATCCATTGTAAACATGTTAACCAACTGTTAGATTTTTATGTTAGTGTGGGATGCTGGAAATGGAGAAAAAAAAAAGTGTTGTGGTTTAAATTTTTTTAAAAAATAACTTAAAAGTGGACCTTAAGGTGAAATTGGGCTTGGAAATAGCTTATGGATGTTTTCCACAATTCCATGGACAAATTATTGCTGTGTCTTAGGGGATGAAGAGAATGAAGTGTACCTGCAACTGAAGAATGATTGAAAGAGTAGGAGGAGAGTTGTTCAGACTTCCCAGGGCTTGCCACAAGTCTGGGATGGTAGTGTTTGGAATTGCATCTGGTTATTGGTTTACTGGAGGTTTGCCCCAAGCCCAAATATTGTCACCAAAATCTGCACTGGATGCAAATGGCACCCTCAAAAAAAAAAAATCAGGAAGGAGATTGTGGGTGTGAACCTGTAGCCCATAAAGATAACACTGCTGTCAAAATAAGAACAGCAGAGATGAAAACACCAATGATGTTGTTCAAATAACTCTTGAATCTTCCACTCCTTAACCCTTTGCATCCCCAGTGAGGTCAGATGCTGAATCAAGACCAGAGGAAAGAAATGCACAGTGGTAAGGACTATGAGGTATTGCTTTGATGTTCCTATGGGAGCACGCTCTTGGATGGTCCTTCCTGCCTTACTCCACTGATACCTGATTCCTTTCAGTTACATCAAGTTTACTAATGAAGTCAACTGTCCTTAAGAGGTGGTTGGTGTGG
>VWZI01010650.1:320616-349028 GCA_013396835.1 Psilopogon haemacephalus
TTCCCCCTCCTCTTTTCCCTCTTGTTTGGATTTGTGTGTGTGTGTAATTAAAAGGCCATCAATTCAGTGTGGTGTCCCCCAGCGCATTCCTGCTAACAGTTGCACCAGCCTAGCTGGGAGCATTTCTGGAGCGAAGCCCTCAGGCCTGGCCTTGTTGCCCAGAGACAGTTCCTCTGTTTGTGTTGCAGTCGGGCTGAAGTTGTGGCTGTCCGAGGGGCACAGCTCCTGTGGCAAAGAGGAAAGTTGACACAATGAGCTGTGTGACAGCAGTTCTGTTCCTCCATTATAAAGAAGGGTGCCAGGGGCTCGGCAGGTGCAGGGCACATTAAAGTAAGGTAGGAACTTCCAAATGAGAGCCCTCAGAACTAGGTACGTTGTGATGAGATGAGCTGGGTCTGCTGCTCACTGTGGGGACATCTTTTGTTATTAATCTTCTGTATTCTGTTCTCAGCAAGGAGGAGGCCTGCAGTAAAGCTGGTGAGGAGCTCTTTACAAGGGCTTGTGATAGGGTAAGAGGCAATAGCTTTGAGCTGGAAGAGGGGAGACTGAGACTGGAGATTAGGGAGAAATTCTTTACAGTGGGGCACTTGAACAGGTTGCCTAAGGAAGTTGTGGCTGCCGCCTCTCTGGAGATGTTCAAGGCCAAGCTAGATGAAGCCTTCAGCATGCTGGTCTAGAGGAAGGTGTCCCTGCTCCATTTCTGTGCAGTGTATTTGTGGAGGTCCAGCAGTCTGATGTGTGGAAGCATCAGTGCAAAGCTATGGCATGAGAAGGGATTGCTCATGAGCTCTGCTTCCCTGTGCTGTGCAGCTGCCATGTGTGTGGTGTTCCAAGACGCAGACCTGTCTCATAGAATGGTTTAGGTTGGAAGGGACATCAAAGCTCATCCATTTCCCATAGGCAGGGACACCTCCCGCTAGAACAGGTCGCTCAAAGCCTCATCCAACCTGGCCTTGAACACCTTCAGGGAAGGAACAGCCACAACCTCCCTGGGCAACCTGTATCAGTGTTTCACCATCCTTACTGTAAAGAACTTCTTCCTAACATCCAGTTTAAACCTCCTCTCTGTCAATTTAAACCCTCGTCCTGTCATTACAAGACCTTGTGAATAGTCCCTGCCCGGCTCTCCTGTAGCCCCCTTCAGGTACTGGAAGGCCACTCCAAGGTCTCCTGGAAGCCTTCTCTTCTCCAGGCTGCAGAGCTCCTTAGGAATGCAGCAAAGCTGGGTGCTAGATTCAAACTAGGAAAGTCGTTTCCTGGGGAAATGTGATGGATTTGTCTTCCTTTTGCTGGTGAGATGCTAGGAGGTCCTGTAGTTGCTGTTTTCACCCTGGGTTAGCAGCCAGTGGCTCAGCTGGGTGTGATGTGTGACCTGACCCAACAAGATTGCCTCCCAGAGGGGAAACCCCATTCCTCTTCCTGCAGCCATATCACTTTTCCTCTCTGCATCCAGTCTCTTGCCTGCCAGACTGCTTTGCAAAATAGTTTGGCTCACTAAGTCAGCAGAAGTGAATAATTTTTTTTTGTAGGTGCCTTAGTTTTATTTTCATCTCCAGTACGTATCGATTTGCTGAATAGTCAGATAGCAGTCTGCACCAGTGAAGAGTGGAAGCCCTTGTCTGAAGTGTGGAAGGAAGAGGAATGAAGTTTACCTCCTTCTCGCAGCAGTGAGCTACTAGGGTGATTTATTAGCTGGCTGGCCACACCTTTGGAATGGTGCAGTGTACTTTTAACACAAGCCTGCAATATTTGGCTATATGAATCACTACTCAATGTCATGTCCTTTGAGAAATCAGGTCTGGGAATCTCATGCTGTCTGTCTGAAGTCTTTTTAATATGCTTGGCCTCAACTTTCTTGTGCCTTAGTTTCCTTGGTTTTGCAGATTGGAAAATACCCCTAGTTCACACCATTTCATGAAAAGCAATGTGTGTGAGTGCACAGGGTTACAGTGGGAAATGCCAGAGAAAGGCACAGGAGGAATTTCTTCAGAGCAGGATCTGGGGAGTGCACAATAAACAAATTCTTGCTGGAGAAGGCAGGATCTCTCCCATCATATTTCTTTGCATCTAGAAAAAATGCAGAGCATGTTGCTTTCTAATTTTAGTGCCTCCTAACTTTGGCATGCCTGATTTTGCACCCTTAATCATGTTCATTTAAGCCGATTTAATTGTGTCAAGTAGGTTTTCTGTGCGATAAACCACAACTGAAAAGACACACTAAGAACAAGCCTTAAAAGCAGAATTTGGGATGCATGTTCTGGCAATGTGATTTTCACTGGTCAATAAGTTTAACATCTGTTTTAATGTGAGCTGTGCCAAACACTGCTGGTTCTGTGGTTCAATATTGTGTTTTAAAGGTGATCAAAGAATCAAGAATCACTGAGTTCCTTCAGACATAGGTGCTAAATATGAGAGCTTTCCAAAAGACCTAGACAATATGAAACTAGAATTAAAATAACTAAGACGTTATGCTGTAAGCAGTAGTAAAGTGGTTTCAGTTAGAAGATTCACTGCCAGGGGCTGTCTCTTGGTCACTTACAAAAAGAAGTCGTTGCAGGCTTTTGTGCTTGGTGGCAATATGGTGAAATTCAGTAGGAGAGAAGGAATAAAGCCCCACTCAACTTTTGTTCTTGCTCTTGCTCTTTTAGCCCCTGTTTCTTCTTCTTCCTCTGATGGAATTTTGGATTCTTGTGCACTTAGACCCAGCACTTCTGCCACACTTCTGCTCTGGGATGACTCACAGTGAGCGAAGTTTATGGCCATGACAGCTGTCTGGAACGTGTTCACCTCCTGGCCAGGCTGGTGTGCAAGCACTGTGCCCTGGGCTCCAGTGCTCTGGCAGGCAGAGATGTTCAGAGCTACTGCTGCTGGCCAGACATTTTGCCAGCTCCTCTCTGGACCAGAAGTTTTCAGCAGTCCAGCTGCTGTTTGAAAAGTAACCTTACACCACCTAGTTTTGTCAGGTCAAAGTGCCCAGAGTATTTTTAATCAACTCTTTCTATCAATAAATAGTTAAAATTTGTTAACTTCCTACTCAGAGTTGCTGAAGCAGGTTTCCTATTGCAGACGTCAAGCATGCAGTAAAATTGATCTGAGCTCTTGGCTCCTTGCAGAGTGCAACCTCTGTAACTGGAGCCTACCAAGAGAGACCAACTGAAGAGGGGGTTACAACCAGGGAGGCAAACACTGGTGCTCAGTGCTGGCTTTCCCAAAACCTTCTGAAGACAGACCTGTGTTTTCAGAGCATAGATACCTGGGTACTGGGAAGTGAGTATGCTTGGTCATGCTGAGAGGTTCCATTTGATTTTTGCTTTGTTCATTGGAGAAATTGTAATTTGTGTCCCAGACTTGTAAAAAGTCAGACTTTCTTTTTTTTTCCCCAGCCAGTGTAACAGAGACTGATCCAGCAACTCAGGCATAGTAGCTGGCAGAGCTTCAGGAATGGAATGGAAATTAAAGTGAGATTATAAACTAGGTATGAAGTACATCTGAAGACTGGCTGAGAGAGAAAAGAGTAAGAAGTGCTTCAAGGGTCACTACTGGGCACATTTAAGAGTTTGATTTTTCAAGCTCCTTCTAGCCGTGTGATGATTCTTCTCTAATAGTGTTCTGTGGGTGAAATTCAATTGCTCTGTGCTCTGATCCTTGCTTTGGGAACAGGACGTTTTGGGGAAAGAAAGAAGGTTCTCTAGCTCTTCTCTTCTGATATCAAGGAATTACAGTGTCATGCTGTACATATCACAACAATAGAGTGGTTGAGTAGAATAACAAAAGGCATGTTTACAGGGGGAATACTTGGAAACAGCAGTCCCTGACCAGCAATCCCAATTATTTTCTGCACAGCTGCTCACATTCCAGGAAAAGAATGTCTTGTTCTGTATCGGTGTCATGCACTTCAACAGGGAGGCTTATTTATAGAGCAGAAGTATTTGCATGGACCTAATTGGGAATGATATAAATTATTGTCTCATCATAAACAAGCACAAAGACTTGCAAAGTTTCTGCACTCTTCCCTTTGCCAAGGCAGACAAGTAGTTCACAGCCACCACCCGTGGCACAAGCAGATTTACTCTGCTCTTTCTGCAGTGTGCTGAGAACAGTTGTTTCTCCTTTCTAGCAGGTGGTAACTCGTATTTGTTTACTGGTTTAGTGGGAAATATTTCTGTAGCCTGAGAATGAGACACTGGGAATGCTGGCTTTGGAGCAATTGTCTGGGAAGCAAATGCTGCCTCCCTTCCCTTGAACAGCAGAGTCACCTTGGATAACCTGCTCTAGAAGTGGAGCTGACAAATCTGCTTGCTGTTGGCTATCCTGAGTGCAGTCTATGACATGCTAAAATTATTTCAAAAGGAGGTAACCCAGCCTAAGGTCTCCCTCTCACCTGGCTGTGCTTCATCTTAATGCATTGTCTCTCTCTCTCTCACCCCTTTCAGCTTTGAGTTCATACCTATGGCATGCCTCGGGTGTAACCAAAGGGGTGGAAGGATACCCTGCTTGGTGCTTGCTTTGCCCTGAGTGCTTTTGGGAAGTGAGAGATGTAGGCTTTGATACTTCAGATCAAGTTAAAGCATTTTGGGATGCTGTATATAAAATGTGGATGATGCTAAAGTCTTCCTCTGCCTCTTTGCTTGTGGAGCATCTGGTTTTGCAGCTGACCTCTGGGGGTGCCTGCTAGCCACTCAGGCGCTGAGGTACGCTGCATTCTGTTTGCATTTGTGCAAGGTTATGAACCACCCTAGGCAAGTGGATTTCTTGATGAGAGCTCTTCCCAAGTGTGAGGGAGACATCTGACAGCAGAAAGCTCAGAAATGCTTGTCTGAAAGTGCCACAGGCATGTTGGTGGGGTCTGGCTTCACAGGCTTAGGAAGAAATAAATGAATTCCTTTTTATTGGGTGAAAGGCAGTAGTTGTCACTTCGGCGTGCTACAGAAGCCTTCTGAGTGCAGCCTCATAGCTTGTGTTCAGTGTAACAGAGAAGTGGTGGTGTGCAGGAAGAGGGCTGAAGCGTGCAGAAGGTAAGCCAGGTACATTTCAGAGGCACCTGCTGGAGTTTCCAGGTCTGTGCTTTTGGGGTAGGAAAAACCACCCAATGAAATAATGGAAGTGTCTCTTAGTAACAGCCTGCTTATTGTGGATGAGAATCACAAACCTCTGGTGCGTAAGGGACCTCTGTAGCACATCTCCAACCTCCCCACCCGAGCAGAGCTGTTGGTGGCACGAGGTCACGCGTTTCTGTGGAACGTCAGAGTGCTGCCTGACCTGGCTGCTGTCCTCCTGCTAAAGCAACCTTGAAAATTGGAGGGGAGCAGGATTTGTATGAAAAGAGAAAGAACAAAATTTGCCTCCAGCAAAACATGTTTACAGTAACAGCTGCTCTCGGAGGGGCTGCAGGATGTGCAGAGAAGAGTTTATTTTTATTTTTTATCTATGTAGCTGGTAAGGAATCAAGTCAATTGACTTAGATCTGTAGGGGACTAGTGCTAATGCTCAGATAAACGGCTACGTTTCCCCAGGTGAGGGCTTTCAAAGAGTTTATGAATGCTTTTGAAGGGTGAGATGTGGCAATAGCTAACAAGAGCAATCAGGAGGGTATTTCCCACATAGTCATGGGAAAGAAGCAGCTTTCCAGTACTTGAAGGAGGTCTACAAGAAAGCTGGGGTGGGACTTTCTACAAGGGCTTGTAGTGGTAGGATGAGAGGGAATGGATTAAAGCTTGAGGAGGGCACATTTACACTGGAGATTAGGAAGAAATTCTTTGCAGTGAGGGTTGTGAGACACTGGCACAGGTTGTCCTGGGAGGTTGTGGATGCCTCCTCCCTAGAGGTGTTCAAGGCCAGGTTGGATGAGGCCTTGAGCAACCTGGGCTAGTGGAGGGTGTCCTTGCCCATGCTATGACCTTTAAGGTCTCTTCCAACCCAAACCATTGTAGGATTCTTTGAATCTATGGTAGGTTTGTTTTGTTTTGTTGGTTTTTTTTTTCCTCATAAGCAGTCGCTTACCTTTTAGGGGCAGTTACACATCACATCTTATTTTGGTGACCCTTTTTTCTGTCTTCAGGATAGAAGGGAAGGAGTCACTTATTCAAAGTCCAAGTTTATCTGTTTTGATTTCTGTCAAATTTTGTTCTTAAGCCTTTTTAATTTTTTTCCCCTGCATGTTTTTTCTGTTGTGCCTACTGTATATTGGCAATATAGGCTCTAGACAGTAATCTAGGTTGTGTTGTACAAATGCCATCAGCAAAAAGCTAGATCACAAGGAAGGTTCTAAATGCTCTTGTAGTTCATGTATTGGGTGCCGAATCTCAGGCTAGATATGGTTAGAATTAGCTCCAGAATAGGCTAGATGTGGTTAGAATAACCTTCAGAATCAGCACAAAAAATAGAATAAAGTGATGAGTAACTCTGGTTCTTTGAACTAGATGCTGATTTAGCTAAAAGCATATCTAGTACAAAAGACCCAACCAGCCAACAAATAGAGATGTGAAGACCTCCTGAATGCTGCAGTAGATGTCCATCTTGTTGTGGATCTCTGGAATTCCCAGTTCTAGCATTTACAGTCATTCATAAAAGCTGCTGTGGTGCATTCATCTTTGCTATTTTAAACTCAATAAAGCTCCATTACTGCCATGACACCATCTAATGTCTCTGAGAAGACGAGGCACAGAAAGCTCCAAAGGATACAACATCCCAGTAGCAGCCTAAGTTTTGTGGTTTTTATTTTTGGTTTTTGTTTTTTTTTCCCTGTTAGGTTTTGTTTGTTTGTTTTGGGTTGTTTGGTTGTGAGGTTGTTTGTTTGTGTGGGGTTTTTATGTTTGTTTGCTTGTTCCCAGTCTGTATCATCTGAACTCCTGTGATGATGCAGAGTGATAAAATCTTGCTTGTATTCCTCCTGGGTTTTTGGGGTTTGTGTTTTTGTTTTGTTTTTTTGTTGTTTTTTTTTTTGCTGTTGGAGATGAAATTTGTGAATCCCAAGGCATTTGTCAGCTAGTGAATGTGGAAAATGCCAGTACCTGAATGTGTGTTTGAAGCTCTTGTTGGCTTCACTCAGAAAACTCTGCAGAGGTTTCGGAATGAGGTGTATTAGGAGGATTTGCACATTCTCTTCTTAGTGACCTTTCATCCTGTTTCCAGAGCTGCGTTTAAAGATGGCTTTATTTGTCCATCTCTGTGCCTGAGAGTGCATCACTTCATTCTCTGAGCTTTTTTTCCTGGACAAATAGAGTTTATCTGGGGAGGACTGAGCTGCATTTTTCACAAAGAACACTTTTGGGTTTTGACTGATTTTCTCTAATTCGTGTCAGGGCTCTTTTTTTTTTTCTTTTTCCACACAAGCCCCACTCCCCTTTGCCAGCATGGAGCTCCTCATCTGGCAATTTATTTCTTTGTTAAATCTCCTGCCATGGACGGAATGTTCCAGGGCTGTGTTTATCCTATCAGCTTACCCAAAAAAAAAAAAAAAACCTCAAAAAACCCAACCAAAAATTTTCAACACCAGTCTTTGTTATTCACACTGCAAACTGAACCTCGAGCTTCCCACAACTGTTGTGTTATTCCAGGTTGCTATTGTGCGTTGCAGTGATGCGTGCTGACTGCTGTCTTTGCCAGCCTCTGGTTTTAGGTGTGTATGCAGAAAGCCAGAGACTTTAAGTGATGTACTTCTGGGATGCAGTGTGAGAGCACCCAAATGGCTTGGGGAATGAAAAGTGGATGGATTAGCAGATATTTAACAGCTATCGAAATGAAGCTGCCATAAATTGCATGCGAAATACAAAGTGTGTTTGTGGGGAAGGTTCTGAGGTGGTGGAATAAGGTATAGCTCTGCACAGAACCCTTTGCTGGAAGGAAAATAGCTTAATGCACTGTGATGTAAAATATTTGTAAAATCTCTAATAGAAGGCAGGTACAGAGGTGATTTTGTGCTGTGGTTAATGTCTCTGAGGGTTTGGTGCTGCAACACTCCCTATTTTCTGTAATAAACCCAGCATGCACATTCAGGGCTGTATCCCAGCTTTGCTGCTTCTGCTTATGACCCTTTTACTATCAGAGTCAATGAAATGAATCACTTGCAGAAGACACCCTGGGGACAAGTCCTCTATTAAGATGACTTAACAGGTTTTTTATGTACAATAAGAGCAAGTCTAAAGTCATCTTGGGTGAAATTTCTGGATGCAAAGGGTGTCTTTGGAAGATTTTTTTTTCTGTAGAATGTAACAATTTGGTGTGTTCTAACTATAAGAGAGAGAGAAAAAATATTTGAAATAGCTCTAATAAACACTTGCAGAATTGATGCCTGTAGCAGAAGCATGTGGATTAAATTAGTTTTATCTTTAAATTGGTAGCAGATGATTAGGTGTGTGTATACAACTACATGTCTCCAGCATGGATGGCTTTGTGCTCATGCATCGAAACTGGTGTTTATCTGAAATGAACTCTATTAATCCCTTCAGGTTTTTATCAATGATGCCCAGCTATAATCAGGTTCTTTTTTCCGTGTCTCTCCCCTAATTGCACTGTGCTGTACATTTCCTGAATACATGAATACCTGCCTTGCCCAGAACAAGTGCAGTAACTGAATACCTTCACCATTTCAGACATCTCAGAATGGTTTGGGTTAGAAGGGACCTCAAAGATCACAGTTTAGTTCCAACTCCCTCCTATGGGCAATGATGCTTCCTACTAGAGCAGATTGCTCAAGGCCCCATTCAACCTGGCTTTGAACACTGCCAGGCTTGGAGCCTTCACAGCTTCTCTGAGCAACCTGTTTCAGGGCAAGAATTTCCTCCTAATGTCTTATCTTAGATTCAGCTTCTTTGAAACTATTATCCCTTGCCCTGTCATGCCATGGCCCTCTCCAGCATTCCCATAGCCCACTTCAAATCCTGGAAGGTCTTCCTGGAGCCTTCTCCAGGCTGAAGAGCCCCAGCTCTCTGAGCCTTTCTTTACTGGAGAGATGGTCCAATCATCGCATCATCTTTGTGTGCCTCTAGACTTACTCTAATTCTATGCCTTTAGTTAAGATGCAGCTCCAAGAGGACTTCCAAGTATTTTATCTCCACAAGGGAACAACTCTCCTCAGTGATCCTCCTGTAGCAAGATGGATAGCAGAGTCAGTGCTGTATTCACTTTTTATTTCCGCACTGACAGAATTTATGCTCTGAGAGGACAAAGTTCTAATCACTGCAGAAATGGCCGAGGGCCTCCAAGATTTTTCTTTAAAACAAAACCAAAAACACCCTCAAGTTATTTTAGATTAACATCTTAACAGCTGATCAGCAGTCAGTATCTGCAGCTGCTCTGATATTCGACAGTCTCCTACCCATTGAAACGCTAATTTGTTTTTGTTAAAGTAACTGTAGCTTACATTTAAAGATGCCGTAGCAAGGTTACTTACTGCCTAGGTGCTTATTTTTCATGGAAGGCAGATCTCATGGGAAGTGAAAGAGTGAAGCTCTGGGCCCCCCAATTCAAGAGAGGCAGGGAACTGCTGGATAGAGTCCAGTGCAGGCTGTGGAGCTGTTGAGAGCATGGAACATCTCTATGACCAAAGAAAGGCTGTGAGACCTGGGGCTTTTTAGCGTGGAGAAGAGCAGCCTGAGAGGATCTTCTTAATGCTCAGCAATAGCTAAAGGGTGGCAGCAAGAGGATGGGGTTCTACTCTTCCCAGTGGTGCCCAGTGACAGGAAAAGGGGCAGAGTAGGCACAAAGTAGAACCCAGGAGGTTCTATCTGAAGTTGAGGAGAAATTTCTTTGCTAAGAGCCCTGGAGCAGGCTGCCCAGAGAGGTTATGGAGTCTCCTTCTATGGAGAGATTCCAAACCCACCTGGGCATTGTGATGCTGGGCAACCTGCTGTGAGTGCCTCTGTTTTATCAGGGGGGTTGGACTGGATGGTCTCTGGAGGTCTCTTCTGCCCCACACTGTGCTGGGATTCTGGGATTATGTAGCTGCAGGTTTTTTGCACATTCAGAAGTCTGTTAACATGTGTAGAGTTGATTGGTGCCCCACCATATCATTTCCAAAATGCCTATGCTCTTGCAGATTTCCAAGCACCAGGTAGCAAACTGATGCTTCAGGGAGTAAACCTTAGCTTCAGGTTATTTGAGGGCTTTCTCCCATCACTTGTCCTCAAACTTGCATGCTGCCAATATTTACTTAAGGCAGGAGCTGGATCTTATGAAGACAACTGGCAGTGGAAGGTGGGGTTTGCTTTATGTTTTTTTGGTTGTTGGTGTTTTTTTTTTTCCAACTGGAATGTTATTAATCAGCCAGAATGGAAATTCTTGCACAAATGGAGAGCAAGCTTTATAAAATCTTTAGCCAGACAGTTTCTGATTTCCCCCCCACCCCCCCTGCCATGGGCATTTTATAGCAAAATAATAGTTCAGAATGAAGGTCCTTAATTAACAAGTAAGGAACTGACCCAATGCCAGCAACAACTGAATCACTAATATTTTAGGCCATCTGTTGTAGAATTATCAGATAATTCAGAATTTGACATTTTAGTCCCTTTATACAGACAATTTTCATCTAGCTGTAGACACTGCAAAGCTGACAGTCTCAACCCAGATATGCAGCACTCTCGGAGAGAACAAAAGCACATCTTGTACCTTTTGGTCCCATTTCAAGACTTGGCTTTTCAAAGGACAGATTTTTCAGTTGTTTTGAACTGTAGTATAATTGGAAATACACTTGGGGAGTTGAACTCCCGATGTTATTTATTCAAGCAAAAACATTTACATTCTCAAATCTAATTATGTGTAGGGTGAGCTCCAGTTATATTGAAATGAGTCAGGAAAAAGGTTGCAGGGTCTTTATCTTCTGTGGCAGTCGTTGAACAGCTGCTGGAGCAGGAACAGCAGCAGTCAAAGCAAGGCTAACTTCTGCCTGGCCTTGAGAGCTGTGAGTACCCCACTTCCCTTCTTGCTCCATCCATCACTATTATGCTAATGTGGTAGTTTAAGGCTCATTGTTAAGTTGAATACGGTTTTGCCTGGTTTAAAAATGGCTTCCTGTAAAGCAAATGAAAAAACAAAGGTGCTAATGTTTATCGTGAGACCATAAAATGTACTCAGCTCTGTTGGTGCTTTATGTGTAGACCACTGTTTGGTTTTGGTTTAAGCTATTTGCTTTAAGAGGATTTTAAAGAGTACTTTTATTGGCTCCTTGCTTTGTTTGCTGTCTTAATTGGTGAAAAGTAGTAACTGATCAAAATACAGGTGGAGTTGTGAGCAGGTGAATGAAGAGTGGCAGAGGATGTGAGCAGTTCACTGAGAATGGGCTGGAAACTAGATGCTTAACTGTCAACAGTGAGCAACATGCTATTTTATTACCTTTTCTTCCATAAAATTGCACAGATACAGTGCTTAACCATTTTGCAGACTAAATCCATTAGCAATCAGTAGAAGGATAGGGACTCTACTTTAGGGATTTTGCCTAGTCAAACGTGGCACTGTTGTGGCTGTGCATCCATCACTGCAATGTTCTTGTGCCCTGAAAGATGCAGGCTTATGCTTGTCGAGTATTTACATTTTTGAAGATATTTTATTTGGTACTAATTTGATTCAAAACATAGAAGAGCACAAAAGAGTCATCCACTGACAACAGGTGAGAAGCCCATAGCTTAGTTTTTAGTGGCATGCTGACAAGGGGCTTTTTTGGGCTTGTTTTGAATGTTTGTTTTGGTGTTGTTTGTTTGTTTGTTTGTTTTTTTTTTATCAGGAAAACTCCTTCACTGATAAATGCAGCAAAAACTGCTGCTGCTGCAGTTAAAAGAAAGGAGGTGGAAGTGCTGCAGAGCAGTCAACTTTGCTTCTCGCTCTCCTTAATGCCTGTCCTGGCATTTTCTAGTCCTCTGTTGTTTGGAGGGACAGATATATCTTAGATTTAGACAATGCCATAATAGTGTTTGGAGTTCTAGCCCTTTTCTGAGTAGTATCTACCATTCTTTTTGGTGTCTAACTCAGTAATTGCTTCACTTTTCTGATTAGTTTAGTGGATCTTGAAGCTCCCTGTACAGTTTCTCTTAGACTGTACTGACATCTAATGGTAAGGCAAAGTGGCTTAACTTAATGGCAAGATGAATTGCCTGACAGGCAGATAAAATGATGTGTATTCTTATTAATTCAGTATTAATTTTTGTAAGACAAGATGGAATAACTTCAATTTTTGCACAGAAAGTCTGACCTTATGCTTTTTCCTGCTGGCAATTAATCTTTTTGTTCTGCTCCTTGGGCCACACATTCTTGAAATGTAGTTGAACTCATTGCAAGAGGAGTTTTGAGTACAGTGGAAGTGATGTGAGGTTTTATACTGCAGAAGCTCTCAGTGTAAGTTGCAGCATCTCCAGAAAAGGGTGGCAGCATGGAATGAGATGTAGAAACAGATCATGTCCTGCAGAAGTGAGGAACAGGCTGTTCCAGTGCTGCTGCAGCAGCCTTGCCAGGGCTGCATTCTGAAGAAACACACCGACAGAAGTTGTTGTCCTCTTCCTCTCTTTCTCATCCTTCTGTTTGAGGTTCCTCTGTATTTCAGTGGGGCATTTCTCAAAGTCCCTGTGGTAAGTACATGAGAAAAAAAATCATCAGGTATTAATCTTAAATTTCTACTCTGTGTTTGGGTGTTGTGCACAACATCTTCTGTTGGGAGGCACCACTGCTCTGAACCAGAGTTCAGGTTTTATTGAGGACCAGTGCTGCTGCAACTGGTGCTAGAAGTGTTTAGCTACAGACATGCAGAGCCTCTTCAAGAATATTTGTTTCATACATCATCAGCTTTTCTTGTCCCCCTTCTGAGAGCCCATCTCTTGCCACACCCTCAGCACATGGACTTCTTTCCTATATCAGTGCATCATTGCTTTTATTTCAAGGTGAAGCCAATTCCTCTGGCAGCATTTTAACATGGCTTTTTACTTCCTGCTGTTTAGTGTCTTGAAGCTATCATCTGCTTTGCCTGACACAAGATAATGTTGTTCTGTAGTAGAGAAATACTGTGAAATTTGGACGCACTTCCATTTCTCATTATCTTTACTTATTGCTTCCAGGCCTCTGCAGAATGGACATGTTGAGGCTCATGAAGTGTCCTGACAAATAAAGATCTCACTGACCTGAGTGGAAAGGAAAACAGTTTAATTTGTAAAAACTTGATGGCAATGGAATATAAACTTGTAGTTATGGTTACAATAGCCTTATTTTATACCTTTTGAAAGATGATACTAGAAAGAAGGGAAAAGAAAAGAAAAAAAAAAAAAAGAACCTTCAGTAGTTTAATGTAGTTTCATTTCAGGAACATCTACTAGAATAGCTAAATTAAATGAAGATTGAGGTTCCTGAGGGTAACATGAAGCTTCACAACCTTGTTCTCTATATGTTAATGATCTGTCAGTCTGTTCTGTGAATTTAATTTCTGGTTTGGGTTTCTTGTGCTTTATCATCTGATTTGGCACAGCACACAAATTCTTCCATGCAGAGGAAGCTGAAGGTGAGGCAGAAAGCAGCCTCTCACCTTTCCTAGGCTGTGCTCAGAAGGCTTCCCACTCTGGATCCTCTTGTGAGTGGGCTTGCTGAGTAGAGGTTGTGCAGGGTGTATTTGGCATATTTTTGGTAGGCTTTCCCCACCTCTTGGAAGTCAGAAACATGATCTGGTCCAGACAAAATCTTGCCATTAGACTTATGCAAGAGAAATGGTCCTGCATGACATATTGTGACGTTTTGGTGGACATTCTTCCCTAGGAAGTTGCAGTTTGTCTCAGCCTAGCCCTGTGTGTATAATCAGCATACAAGTTTGTAATTTAAAAAGTTTTTATATCTTTGCTTCCTTGTAATTCTCTGTTTCTGGTGGAGAAGGTAATGGGTTTGGGAGAGACCTTCCTTCAGTTCTTCTCACTTGCACTTTGTGTTTATCCTTGAGCCCATCACCTGTTACCTGCTTTGAAAAGTGAAATAAAAGCTGACATATTGACTTCTGCCTGTTTGAGCCCTCAGGATTTGCTCACCCTCCTATACAAATGCTGGAGATTCCCTTTTATCCAACATGTTCAGAAACAGTAAAGCTCCTCCTTTCTCAAGAAAAAGCCAAATGCTCCAGACTGCAACACCCAGAGGCGCATTACAGATAGTTTCAAACACTGGAATCATCTGCTTAACTGAGAGAAAAAACCCTGAGTGTTTTAACAGTGTGCAATTCAGGCTCAAGTGTGTGCTGCTCAGGAGGGTTCTGTACACTGATGCTATCTCAGGTGGTTTGTGGCTCATACCTGACACCAGCAGAAAGGGTTCTGAAATCACTTGGATCCTCCCTTTAAGTGCTGGAATGCAGAAGTCTGATCTGGTATTCTGTGCTCTGATTTTGAGTTCTTTAGGCAGTGTGCTTGTCTTTTTAGTGAATTTCTCAAATACAATTATTCATGTTGTGGCTTAGTAATTGCAGCAACTAATTCTCCCATAATTATAAGGCTTTTGTTTTGCTGGGTAATGCTTTCCATGTCATCATCTTCTCTTTGTGTTAGAACGTGGAGTGTAATGGAGTTGTGTGAAGATTAAGTTTAGAACTGTGCTAACACATTAATATTTCTTTTCTCCAGATTTTTTTTTAAAACCTATGACAACTTACTGTGAATAAAAATAATTAAAAACCAATATTTAAAGGGAAAAAAAGCTCCTTGATTTATAAGGTACATTTTGAAGCTGCTGTAGACAGACAGCAAACATCTGGTGACACTTGCAGTGGTAGGTCCGTAGTTACAGATGGTCTGCTTTTTACAGCTGTCACCCAGCTTTGTACATAGAGTGACTAGAGTGGAAAAATCTTGTGCTGAATGAACAACCAAAGCAGCAGCAGGAGGCCAGCAGGAATTTGTGTCTCTACAAGACAGGAAATTAAACGAGCGATAAAAATTTAAACTGGGACAAGTATTTAAAACGTTCATTATATTCTGATTTCTCCTCCTTATCCTCTAGATCCTTCTGTTTACTATTGAAGGAAGTAGATGATAAAACAGAAGTGATAAATTAAAGCCTGGTTTAGGACTGATCCTCTGCACAGGCTTGGGGTGCTGGCTCAGGCAAAGGCAGGTGGCTGTGGAGCTTTTAAAGCTTTAAAATGTGTGTGAGGTTTGATGTGGTGCTTGTGCAGACTTAGAGCCACGCTGAGTATTGCAGAGTGATGTGTTTGGCAAGAGTAATCAATGTTGGGAAATGTGATAGAAAAATGTGTAACATGGCAACACTCTTCTTGCTTTGTAAAGAGGAAAAAATTGGGCTTCTGCATTCTTCACCGATTTCTCTTCTCCCTTTCATGATGGGATGAAATATTCAGCTGGAGTCAGACGCTGTGCAAAGCGGCAGAAGAATCCTGAGTTTGCGGATAAAGAGGTGTGGAGGGGAAGAGGAGGATGAGGCTGAATGAAGTGTTACCAGCACGATGAATATTGCACATCTACTCCATTTAAAAATGAAAGTAAACACAAAGAAAGGAACTTTTAAACAAAGTCTAAGTGCACCAAACAGGGGCGGTGCTGGCCACGATGCCTATTTTAATGCAAATGCGCAGCTCTCGGTATTCAGAATGCTCTTCTTTATCATTTCACTGGGACCGCGTGAATCTTCATCCTGTATTGCTGGAATATGCCATGGTTTGCTTTAGGAAAGTTCAGCCTCTAGAAAGAACCAAGCAGGGTTGTAGGTTCAGTCACTCGAAAGGCCATTTAATGCTGCCCACTGATGTTGAAAGCTGTTGGGCAGGGATGAAAGGAAAGAGGGAAGTGGATTATTTGGCTCGTTTTAATGCGTGCTGTGCTTGTAATGCAGAGTTTGCCTCTCAAAGTCTATTGAGATATTTAAAAGCAGATAAAAGCTGTGCTCTGCCTATGCTTTGTAGAGGGTCTGTACACACAATTTTTACCCTGGCCACTTGTTCGTGTGCATTTTATAATCTACTGCTTGATTAATTTCTTGCCGAGGGATTTTTCTTCTGTCTCCCCATCCCCCCTTCCTGCTTCTCAGTGGTTTGGCTGGAAAAGCAGACTGCTTGTTGCAATGCCCTTCTGCTGTCTTGCCCAGCTATCTGAGAAGTGCTTACTTGTAGTTGCTGCCAAAGAGCTTGCCTAGTCATGCATAAACCTGCTGCAAATGCCATTTGGGTGATAGAGATGCTGCCGGGCTGGCTTGTCACCCTGATGCGTTTCCTGAGGTCTATGTCTCCTTCAGCTTCTAAGCATCCAATTCTGCTGTACTTTGTCATGGGAAGCTTAAAAACCAAGAATAAGAAGTGTTTTCTCTTGCTGCCAGTGTTCCTCTGCACAAGTGTGGCTTTCCAGTCTCATTGCAGGTGGACGCGTTTCTGCCATGCTATGGAAGTTGTGTACCTGTGCCTGCCCCAGGTACCTTCGTTAGCTACTGGTGTGTCCAGGGAAGGGGCAAACAAATTCTGGGGAATGTAAAGTCAGCAACCAGCTCTCTTGGAACATTTCTTATACCAGCTTGTCTGAGCTGCAGTGTGCTTTGCATCTCTGTGTGTTTGGAAGGCAGGTAGTTGTGAGACACCAGGTTGCCCACTGTGATTTAAGAACTCTGTGTGTTTTGGAGAGAGGTGGGAGAAACCCCTTTATTTTGAAGTTTAAGAAGTTTATCTTTCTGTTCACAGGTGAAAATAAGTTTCTAAAAGACAGATAAGCATTTTCTGACTGGTGGCTGGCTTGAGAAGACCATCACCAAGCTGTGTGGGGACGTTCTTTGAGCTTCCACTCTTATGTCTCTGATGGACAAACACAAAGTGAAGCGGCAACGTCTGGATCGCATATTTGAAGGTTAGACATTCCAATTTCTCATGTCAGCTGCATCAGTGGTGAGAATGACTGAAGTTCTGGATGCCAGAACTCCCCTCTTTGGGTCATTTGGTGTGGTTTTGATGGAGTTGCAGTCCCTGTTGGGCTTACGTTGCCTGTATACAATTGCGAGGTCTGGCTGGAAACGAATCTAGACACATAAAAGCAAGCACTGTGTGAACTCTTGAGTACTCTACAGTTAAGTTTGCTTTCAACATAGCATTTTACAATACTCTACCCAAATGTAGTGAAAGATTGTAGGTTTGTATAAAATAACAATCACAAAAGGCTAAGGTGATCAGACAGTGCTCTCCAGGGGCTTTTTTTCCACAGACCTGCTTCGTACAGATTGAATTCAAAGCCTGTCTCTGATCCTAGGAAGGAAGCAGAAACTACCAATTTAAAATCAAACACACACACACAAACTCAGAAGACCCTCAAACTTTAATGACTATTAATAAAACTTGCCTGAATTCTAGTGAAAAGATGTAATCTTTTGGGTCTGGCATTTACCTTAAGTCACACATGACTGAGTTGTATATTCCTGGTATTCTTTATTTGCTTTTAGAGTTGGTGTGAAAGCAGATGGAGGGACAAGGTGTGTGCTGGTTTGGTTTAAATGCATTCTATATTGAAATGTTAGCCCTAGAAGGCAAGGGCATAGTTAATTTCTTTACTAACTGATTTTGACACAATGGGAGAGTGTTCAGAGTCCTGGGCACATGGTCTCTGCATCATGTCTAATGCTGGAGCAGAGAACTGCAGTTGGAACATTGCACAGAATGACAGAATTCTTTTGGTTGGAGAAGACCTCTAAGATCATCCAGTCCAGCCATCAACCCAACTCCGCCCTGGCCGTGAAACTATGTCCCAAAGTGCCATGTCCACAGGTTTCTTGGAACACCTCTAGGTGACTCCAGCACCTCCCTGGGCAGCCTGTTCCAATGCCTGATTACTGCAACAAAGAAATTGTTCCTAATCTCCGACTTAAACCTTCCTTGGCATGGTTTCAGGACATTTGCTCCTACGCACATTGACTTTGAGACTCTGCTAGCAGCTGTTGGTGTGATCAGGCCCTGGCAGCTGGGTCCTGCCTGCTCTTTCACCAGTGCCAATGCAAGTGTAACCATGGGGTGAGCTAGGCTGAGAAGACTCATACTGAAAATAAAGGGTTTGTTGGCCTGTGTTCCAGCCTCCTTTTGGGCTCATTATAGTGATAAACAGGACAACAGGCAAGGAAAATAGTCTGTGATGATGTGGCAAGGAGTGTTCTCAGGGACAGAGGTGCCAGTCCAGTGGCCATTGTGACTGGTCAAAGCAGCAGAGGCTTCCTGTGGGCTGGTGGTCACATCTAGTGATGCTGTTTTATCAGCACCTTTTGTCTGGCATGTTTTTCCCAGCCTTGCACAATCCACTGCATCCCACAGGGAGATCTGTGCGGCCATGCAGGATAGAGAATTGAGCCAGCTGAAGAATAACACTGGAAAAAGTTTTCTTAGCCACCTCTGCTTCCTAATCCCATTCACCATCTGCTAGACAAAGAGCTAGGTTGGGAAAAGAAGAGTGGGAAGGCCAGGGAGAGGTGATGCAGAGGGGCTCAAGCAATGGACATGAGAAAATGCTTGAAAGTTTACACTCGGGGGAATTCAGTTTGGCTCCTGATAGCGTCTGTGTTCTGCTCTTGAGTGTCTGCATGTTCAGTGTCCCAGTGTTCTCTGGGGTTTGCAACCACACCTCAGCTGATGGTTTTAAATCCCTATCCCTGCAACTGCCTGAAGTGGGATCAAAATTCAAGAGGGTGGTTTGTCTTAAATAGGCCTTTCCCTACTTATGCTCCTGTTCAACTGTAAAAATTGAGTATGCTGAGTTGTTCTTTGGTACCAGTTTGTGTCTTCCATAACACAACCCAAACACTGCCAATTTCAGAAACATGCATAAGATTTTGCACACCTGAGGGCATGTAACAGGCTGTAGGGCTAGTAAAGGTGGCTGATCTGCTAGCTTTTCTTGGTCAGCTGGTGTGTGGCTTTCTTCACTTAGCCTTTTCCCTCAGCAGAGAAGTAGTTTAAAGATGGATTTTCTATTTGACACTTAAAACCAGGCTGCAGGGATTTGCTAACCAGTACTATTTCTATTTGCTCATAAATGGTTTGACATACAGACTTGTGCTGGACAGACATGCACACATCATCACACCCATGAAGAGCCACTGGAGGGGTTCTGGTGGTGATGAACAGTAGTGTCCCAGCTCAAGGAGGAGACGGGAGTTGAAATTCAGCTTGTGGAAGATGGCTGGTATGGGGTTGACTCCCCAGATGAAAGGCTGAGACATGGGACAGGGTTGCAGTTGTCTTTCTGAGGAGTGTGTGGATGACCACAAACACCCTTTTAAGTGAGCTGTCTGCACACAGAGTGTTACTGGAGCTGTGGCCTTAGGGGACTTGCACACTTGCTCATAGTAGCTAATCATGCCAGTGAAGCAACAAACTGAATAGGCATCACTGGATTTACTCTTGCCTTGTGAGTTAACCATAATATGGTAGCAGTACTGCTGCACTTGAGTTGATAGTGCAGCAAAACCCTGATTGTATTACTTTGGGACCAATTAGCTTTCTTTTAATGTAGCTGACTAAGTGATTTTGTCTCTGAGGTACCAATGATTCCCTTCAGTCATCCCTTAAATAGGAAATGGAATATTTGCTTTTAATCCTAAAGCTGTTTGCAATCATTTTCATGCACGTTTCAGTGGCCTGCCACGTTCTTACGTGTATCATCTCAAAAGGGTGGTGTAAAATGTGCTTTGTCTCCTCTCAGGAGACCTCACCTGGAGCTCTGTGTCCAGCTCTGGAGCTGCCCACAAGCATGTGGACTGTTAGAGGCCAGAGGAAGGCCATGAAGGTGACCACAGTTAAAACCTGATGATCTTTAAGGTCCCTTCCAACCCAAATCATTCTGTGACTCTGTGATCCTAGATTACACAAGCTAGGGTTTGTGTGGCCCTATAAGCTTTGCATAAACTAGAACTTATGTGGAGGATGGAAATTGAAGACTGTCCCTGAAAAAAGCCAGAGCAGTTCTGGTTTCTAACTTCCGCCAGGAGCTGTGAACTGTGCTTGGGCACGAGGACATGATTCTAGGCATTCTGAGATGCTAATATTAAACTCAGTTGACAATTTACAAAACATTTTGGATTCCTCCCTTGAAGATAAATGGTATCAAGGCATGTGAAAGATTAATTAGTCCCTGATTATATTGTTCTTTGTCCCCCTCTCCGGTGATGCTGGTGATTGCAAAGCATAATTATAGCAGTATACATTTGGCAGAACAGTTGGAAGTGTCACAGTGCAGAAATAAAATATGTTCATTTTGTGGGTAATTTGAAAAATTCTAAATGTTTTTGGCAGTTTGAAAAGTTATTATCTCTAATGAAGGTATTATTGTACTTTATATTGTAAAAAAAACAACAAACCAAAACCCTGTAAACAATGCTGTGTATCTGCTTAGATTCCAGAAATCCTTAATTAATGTGTGTCTGTGTTACTGACCACTGCCTGGAAGCTCCCATGGGGATGTCTGAGCTCTGTGCTTTGCTGGGAGCTGATAGATGAAGCAGGAAGGCAACAGAAGGTGGCTGCAGCACCAAGAATATTTTGTTTTATCTCCATTGTCTTTGAAGGAGCTTACTGAGCACAGAGGATTTTCTCTAACATTCCATTGCACAGCACAGTGCTCAGTCCCTGCTGCCTGGGGTGGGTTTCCAGGGAAGCTCTTCAAAGGGGAGAGCTGAGGGATGTGGCTGGAGCTAGGAGGAGGAAGGGACTGTTTCCTCTTGTGTCTTCTCTCTTGTTTATACAGATATTGAGGCTTAAACTATGGCACAACACTTTTCCAGTTTGATAACTGCTTGAAACCAGAAGTTTCACTCCAGGGCACCTCATGGATGGCACTTACATCATAGGCTGTGGTGTGTGCCAGTACAACAGGGCTGTGCAGATCCTGTCTTCTCCCAGACAGATGTTATGTTTATCTAGTTCTGGTTTTGAGAAAGCAAAAAGCACGTTAGCACCCTTCAGAGCTCTTCAACAATCATTCCAAGTCTTCTACCCTTTTCAGGCAGTGCTGGTGTACAGCTTAAGGTTGTTCTTCATGCACAGGTTGTTGCTTCCTCTTGAAAAGTGCCCAGAAGAAAAGCCAAGATGTATTTTGGCAATTTTAACAGTGCTGCCCTATTAGCTAAGAAAGGAGTGATCAGGATGATACATTGGGGAAAAAAAAAATAGCATCTTAATGGGATGGGTCTCTGAAATTTCAGATAAAACCTCTTTCATCTTTTGCTTTCCTGAAGGACAGCCTTGCTTTGGGAAGGTCCCATTACTGGCAAATACCAAGTGCTTTTTTACTTGGAGGGCAGAAAAAGTGCAGGATAAAGGAAGAGCTTCTTTCAAGGACCTGGGCTAGGCTTTCATTCCCTGTAACAAAACATTTGTGCTTTTAAAACTGCTTTTTTCTGTTTGTGATGCTATATAACATGAGATTTAATAAGATGAGGTGATCTTAGCTGATGTGGTGTATTTTAAGTTTCAGGAGGAACACAGAGAAGAAAACAGATATGCATTGGATTCAATTTTCTTCCAAATTTGTAAAAAAATCTTGAAATAGTTTAGTTTTAAAAACACATTCTCTTTACTGAATTTTTTTTTCCTTTTCCTGTGCATGTAGTAGAGAGCTTGGCTTCTTCACAAGTGGCAAGTCCCATATTGACAAATACCAAGTTCTATTTCGTGACCGGGGATGGATGGAGCCTGTCTGCCTTGCATCAGCTGTGATTTGACCCATTGCAGTTGTGAAATTTGGCAGCTAAGGCAAGTTTGCTTCATGTTAATGATGGAGATGCCCTACTTTGGCAGTGCTTGGCCTTCCCCTGAAGATGAAAAGGATTTTTTTTTTTTTAAACTAGAGTTCTGTTCTGTGTATGTTGCTCTGGAAATCAAAGGGAGGAGGAATAAGTACTTCCAGGCAGTGGAAGTATACTTAGCTCTTTCTTACATCAGTGGGATGCAGATGTCAAGTCTTGGAGAAGGTTCTATTAAAATTTCTTGACTGACATCCCAGTTTGGAAATGTTTGCACCTATCTGACTGGCTGCAGGTATCAGAGAAAGCAAGCGAAGAACAAAATGTGCAGGCAGCGCCAAATCCCACAGTGCTTGGGAGAGTTTTCTTTATCACACTGATCTCAGTGCTAGGCATGGGAAGCTGCCAAGTGTTTCCTGCAAAGACAGCAATGGGCTGCCTCCT
This sequence comes from Psilopogon haemacephalus, assembly GCA_013396835.1. NCBI lineage: Eukaryota > Metazoa > Chordata > Aves > Piciformes > Megalaimidae > Psilopogon > Psilopogon haemacephalus. Next base: position 342,730 of record VWZI01010650.1, read on the forward strand.
CCTTGGTGTCTCTGGCAGACTTTAGAGCAAGGCTCATTGAGCGATTAGGGCAGCAGAGGGAGCTAAAAGATTCCTGATCTTTTGCCATCTGCTGTTTCCGAAGCGAAAGTAACTGCTTCATAAAGCACCGATTAACCTTCACCAAAATGTGATTTTCTTTCCTTAAGTGCCTTCAGCAAACAAAAAGAGGAAAAAAAAAATAGGATTTTGAACAGGAGAATATTCCTGTTCTCTCTAGCAAATCAGTATAAATTAAATTAGGAATCAGGTGGTAAAAGCTGCCAAATCTCTCTGCAGGAACAGCCCTCAAACCTTTCCACTGTAACCAAAGCCTTTCAGCAGTTTTCTATGAATAATCCAAGCAGAACATCTAAGTAAATCAGGTTACTTTCAGCTACCAGTGTCTTAAAATAAAACTGTGGCTGTGTTGCATACAGAGGTGTTGGAACCAGTCAACACTGTTACCCTGTCTTTTGCCTGGAAGAACTTTGAAACTATTTTTATGAGCATGAAACAGAGAATTAGGTACAATACTTAATCCGTTCTGTAACAGTTGTCTTCCAAGTACAAGGGAGGCTCTCCTAAGGATTAAGAGAAGGTGACCTTGAAAGAATGAAGTGAATATGATGCTCCCATGAGTCATCACCTAAGAGCATTTGCCACCAGCACACCTTATGGAAAGTTGTCTTCATACTAGGGGGATGTTTACCTCAGAGCACAACCATGCTTTGTCTTACTGCACTTGCAGCTGAAATACTTATGCAGAGGTTTATGTTTGGGGTTGGGTTTTGATTTTATCCCTAATTGTATTTGTTTCTTTTGTGGTGAAAAGGGGGTTTTGGCTTTCTGCTAGATTGCTGCAATAACCTGCTTTTGTAATTTGAATCTTTATGATGTGCTACGTAAACAGCTTTGAATTTGCATGCACTTAAGCTGCTCTGGTCTTACCGAGGTATTACCAGTAACAATGCAAGCTGTATGAAAGAAAATTAGCTTAAAAGCCCATTTTGCCCTAATGATGCTGAACAGTAGCTGCTAATGAAAAGCTTTATTTTAACAAGAAAAACTGAGGAGGAGAAGGAAAAAAACCCAACAAACTACAGAGCAAAAAAATCTCAGTGAGAGTCTTAAATTGTGCTGAAAGGTTCAGGTCATTGATTACAAATGTGTTAAGGAAAATGTTGTGTCCAGCACTACATGTTTTACCTCTGGAGTTACATTTTCATTGGTGTATTGATATAAAATCCACTGCTTACTCGTGACAGGCAGCAGCTACCTTCAGCTGTGATATACCCAGAGCATCTTACAGCTAGAGTAGTCTTATTAGTGTCACAGAGTGTTAAATACAATAAACAGCATAGCCTGGCACTGAGTTTGGAGGGTTGTGCTAATTGTATTTCTAATACCATCTGTATTTGAATCAGAATCCAGTACTTAACCACACCTCATCTGCTAATTCCGGTTCCTGAGTAATCTTTAGGAAGACTTCTTGAGATTTTGCCTTTATACAGTGCAGATGAGTGGCTGGTAAAACTTTTAAAAGCTTTAGAAGTCTAAGTGGTTGGTGGCAATAGATGCTTCTTTCTGCCTGGGGTTAGAGGAGCTGCTCTGGAAGCCCTGGATTTATGCATTGCTCTGCTCTCTGGTACACTGAACTGTGCAAAGATTAAGCGCCGAGGTAAACACACTGAAAAATTTAAGCAGTCATCTAATTAAAGCAGACGTGTTCGGCTTTCACAGAGGCAGTTCCCATCCTCAGGGAAGTGCAGTCTGAGATGCAAAAAGGGGGGTTGTTTCCTCCTTTAGCGTAGACAGGGTTGGAGTGATTATGCAAGTGGAAACAACAAAATAGAAGTGGAGACAGTCTCCCAGTGCTGAAGGCATCTGCTGCACCATCCTTGTGTCTTTGTTCCTTGGGGTCAGTACGGGACTTGAAGGGTGCCTCTCCTTAAAGAAGGAAGGCTTGCATAGAGGCTTTCCCAGGGGAAGAATATCTCACAGAGATCTCTCCTTAGCGAAGTCATCGTGTGCTGATGGATGGGGCATTTGAGTTAAGAAATCTGTGCTTTATCTTTCAGCTCTTCCCAAATCAGACAGCAGGTTAGAAAACAAACGTTGCCTCTGCACCTTTTGTTTTTCTTTGACAGAAGGCCGTCAGCTCCAAACGTTGAGTTCCTGTGACACAAATACAGGAAGCTGTTGTTATGCCCTTGGAATCGCTTTAGAAAACGAGACTTAGCTACCTGTGGTAGCAGCTGGTATCTGCAGTGGGTACAGGTGGGCTCATGGGTACCACTGCAGCACCAAAGGGCTGTGGTGCTTTGTGACTGCTCAGGTGCTTCCATAAGAAGGTTCCTTCTTCTTTCCTGTGAGAACTAAATGTAAATTGTTTGTGCTTTTGAGTGGATGTGGTTTTGTTTTCTTCCAAGCTAGAAATGAGTTGTTCAATGTTACTCATGTTTCCCTTTTCCTGATGTTTATTTTTCAAAGTATCATCCTAGGCACTGATTTTTCAAGCCTCTCATTCTGTCAATTAAATGGAGACACACCAAAAAAACCCCAAAACAATAAACAACAAAAATTACAGGCAGTGGCAGCAGGACTACAAAAGCTGAAGAGGGAAGAGTCTTTTTTCTTTTGATCCCACCTGTGTTTTCAGAAAGCTTCCTCCTGTGCTAGTCAGTGACACTCCAAGACAAGTAGACTATGACTCCTGTTAATAGATAATTAAGAGTAATTTAAAGTGTTAATTAAATGCATGATAAAGGCCTCTTTTTTTTTTTTTTCAAGGAGTGTACAGCCAAAGAAGTAGTTTTATTAACTGCTAATAAAGCTTTTTCCCAGGCAATTTTATCACTCTCTCCTTCCCTGCTATTCCCTTCTCTCTTGAAGATGGCATCAGTCATACCCATGTGGTGTTCCAGGCTATCAGATACCACTGGGGCAGGTGCTCTTTGACTTCCACAACATCTGCCAGGCATTTTGTGGTGTTAGTTTATCTAACCTGCAGATGGTTCTGTCTACTTGTTTGCCTCTGCTCACCAACTCCTGTCCCTGCTCCCCGAGTGCTGCTGGACGCTTGTACGCAGGCAGGCACCAGTAATTTATCAAACTCAGATAATCTGGTAACAGTTCCTCCTCCTCACGCTGAACAAAAGCAGCTGCACTCCAGCTATCCTGATCTGCATGAATGCATGGATTGTAAAGGGCCTTCCTGGCAAGCCAGACAAAAGTTTAGAGTTTCAAACTGGAATTTAGGGCATGTAAGTCAGGAGGACTAGATGCTGATGTTTAGAAACTATCTCATAATGCAGAGGATGAATTAGTTACCATAGCAACTGCTTTGTTTTAATAATTTGGTGGGGCAGTGAATAGAAGGAGCTCGGAGAGAACTAGTAGGAATCTTAATGACATGTGCAATGCGAGTGGCTTTGTTCATTAATATTGAAATTAATTTGATTTTATAGCAGATTGAAGACTGAGTGTGGAAGTTTTACTTTGGGAAGGCAAGAATGATTTGATTGAGGAATGAGCGTAGAAGGTTCACTTTGGAAAGGCAAGAAGAATGATTTATAAGGAGGTTCTTATTTTCCTCCTCCCCTAGGAAAATTAGGATTACATTTTGCATTTGGTTATGGCAATGCCAGTTATTGGTTTCTTACCAGTGGAACATGTTCAACATGTGGCATTGTAAGCATGACTCCAGTCTGCACGCTGTGATCTGTTGCCTGGCAGTTGTTGGCAGCCTAGCAACATGTTTCAGTCCAGATTAGTGAGAGGATAAGGACATCCAAAGTTTGGAGAATAAGGAAGATAGGTGTCTCCATATGCCAAAACCCATCTGAACTCTCCAGTGCCTTGAAATCCTTTTGTACCATATGGATGAAATTTAAGTACCCTCTATGCTTTAAGAGCATGTTTATTCCTCTTCCTTCTTTGGCCAGTTTATCGTGCTTAAACCAGGGCAGGATCCTCCAACAGAACAAACACTTGGAGGCAGATGCGCAGCACCAGGTCCCCTGGGACCAGATGCAGCATGAATCAGCTGCCCCATCCTGCAGAGGTGAGGCTCCCCATGACTGGGCTGTTCCCATGCCTGCCTCCTCCGCTCTAGCTTGACAAGAAACTTGCCCTGAAAAGTGTTTCTAAACTAAGCAGTCATACCTCCAGACCCATGTTTTCTTCCAATATCTCTTGGCTGTACCATAACTTGTGATCTTTGGGAAGTAGGCACTAGCTTGGTTTGAACTTTTCTCAGCTCCTGATCTTTCACTGGAATTCTGAAAGGCTTCTTAATATTATTTTAAAGTTTATAAAATCTTTTCCTGATTAATTTTTGAATGTTAGTCTTTGAAACTTCCCCAAATCTGAGGAGATGAATTTTTGCCTCATGGCCGAGACATTGATGCACAACAATAAAAGTGAGCTCATTCCAAAGCAAAAAACATCCCGTGGAGAGTTGCTTAGTTGCTTCCTTTTATCTGTTAACCATAAATCAGTGCTTACTTTATAGGTTCCTTGTGATTGCAGTCATCAACAACTGCATGGCTGCATCCTGGAACAGTTGATGAAACGAACTTTAGAGCAACTCCTTAAAGCCTTTGCGATGCAAAGGTCAGAGCGCATCTGGTGACAGAGAGAGAAAAGTGTGGCCCTGCATCAACCAGGGGCTTTACTCACCTTATTTTTCTTCATATCAGAGCCTCCATTTCCTTTTTTTTCTGATGAGGAAATAATTTCTATTTCACTCCCTGTTTCCTAATGTTTCTTAAGACATTCTTTGTGATAGATTCATTTTCCTTGGTGATATGCAAGTCTGTTTCCACTGGAAATCAATTAGCATTGCATGTTAATTTTTCTAATGCAATGTTCAACTCTATTTCATTTGCTCTGATTTTTATTGAATTAGTCCTTTATGAATGGAAGCACCTGCAGCTGCATTCCTAAAATCCGCATTTTCCACTTAGTTTAAAAATATTTAACTGTTTATTGGATGGCACTGGTGAGGCCACACTTTGAGTACTGGATTAAGTTTTGGGCTCCTTGCTGCAAGAAGGACATTGAGGTGCTGGACTGGATCCAGAGAAGGGAAATGAAGCTGGTGGAGGGTCTGGAGAACAGGTCTGGTGAGGAGCAGCTGAGGGAACTGGGGTTGTTTAGTCTGGAGAAGAGGAGACCTCATTGCTCCCTGCAACTCCCCTGAAAAAGGGGGTTGGAGCCAGTTGGAGGTTGGTGGCAGTGTGTTGATTTGGTCTGAAGGTTGCCTACTGCAGGTACCCAAGCTGTGTGTGGCACCCTGTAAAGGGCAGGAAGCTCAGTGATGGTTGAAAGTAGCTGCCTTTAGGGAGCAGCTGAGGTTTTGACTGCAGTTTCTGATATTCTCTGTGAGTGGTATTTGGATTCCACTGGCAAGTGGGGTAGGGAGCAATGACATTTCTCACTGGGAAAGTCTTGATGAGTTATGCTTGAGAAGTCACCTGACTCAGCATTGCACTCCATGATGTTGATAGTCACGATGGTGGGTTCCCTTCTGGGAATAAACAAGAAGATTTTTACCTATTTTAATGGAAGCAGCAGTTAAAATATTCTCCTCAGCCCTAAGGTAGAAAGCAGCACTCCTATGTGAGCAAATGCCTCTAAAACCTCTCACCTGCAAGCCTGTTTCTGTTCTCAGTGTGATAACCAGTGGGCATCAAGTGATCTTGCTGCCTGGAGGTGCAGGCAGTCATCCTTCACTCAGCAGGTTGAATCAGGAAGCTCCTCACCAGAGGTCAAGAGGGTTGAAGAAGTGAGGAGGTACATTTGTGGGTTTGCTGAATCTTTTGAGTCACCTCCTGAGCTGCAGATTGCTGGTGGCAGGGAGAGGTTCTGGAGATGAGTTACTGGTGTTGCCCATTTTTCATATTCTTGATCTCACTGCTTTTTTCCTGAGTCTAGCAGCAGGAAACCTCCACTGCTGAGCAAGACTTTTGGGGTGAACCCATTGCAAACTTTCCTTACACCTTTACTTGCAGAAGGCTTCTGTTTTTCTTGATGAAACTTAGTAGAACTTTTGAGGGTCCTTCTCCCGTTCTTTGAAGTTTCCAAACTCAAAGTCAAAAAGTAAAGCAACCCTGCCAGCTTGCACTGCATTGGTGTCCCAGCCCAGACAGCACTGTGCCAACACTTTCCCATTCAGCCTGCCAGTGCCATCAATCACAATGCTCTCCATGACTTCAGATACACGTTTTATAAGGTGTGGTAAGGAATATTTACTTTTAAACCCCACTTTTTAGTTTGCCTTTTTTTTTTTTTTTTTT